>VDFB02000003.1:183464292-183611133 GCA_007258455.2 Sequoia sempervirens
CATTGCTGTCACGAGACCACTTTGTACCAGGGCGAGACTAGCAGGGAGGCCGTACGTGTATGCGTATTCTGGTGCAGTTGTCCAGCAGAGGCTGGGCAAGGTAGAGTACTGGCGGTGAGTGTTGGATGATGTGGATTCAGTGATATGGAGGCCCTACACAGATTGCGAGGCATGGGCGACAGATCAGTTAGATATGTTGTTTGTGTGCAGGCCACGATACCTGATAGGGCGGACGCACTTTATTATTGAGAGGTTTCTGGCACTATGGGTTCTGAGACAGTTTGGTTTCACGCAGGGGATGCCCCAGGGCATTGCTCATTATGGGCGGCGTAAGGGGGATGTAGGATGGGGCCATGCATTCCATACCAGGCAGCATATACAGAGTACACCGCATTATAGCCCGAGGTATGGGCGGATAGGCCAGAGGTTTTGGATGCTGGGATGACAGATGACTATGCCCAGTATTTTCACACACATCCATTTCCACGGTTTACAGTGCTAGATGAGGCATGGGCGATCAGAGCAGCACCACAGCCAGGAGCAGGGATACCAGGAGGTGTGGCTAGTGGGGAGCAGGCGATGGGTGGAGGAGAGGAGGGAGAGGAGAGTGAGGAGAGTGGAGATGGGGAGGAGGAGAGCAGCTCAGAGGACGAAGATGATGGAGATGACGGGGATGAGCAGAGGCAGCAGAGACTAGATAGCCTTGGCAGAGTACAGGTTCCTCGACAGTCCAGATCCGGTGCTAGGCCTCAGATGGTGATTAGGGTGACATCTTCGTCCCAGTAGGCACAGATAGATGCGTTGCAGGGTCAGGTGCAGACCTTTCAGGGGTAGCAGTCACAGCTTCAGAGTCAGTTAGTGTAGGCTCAGAGCATGATAGTGCAGTTACAGGTGCAGCTTGCACAAGCACAGGCACAGGTACAGGCACATGCTCAGGCACAGGCACAGGCACAGGCATAGGCACAGGTACAGGTATAGGTTCAGATGCCTGCCCCGGATCCTCAGGTGGCAGAGTTGGCAGCATAGAGGGATGCCTTTAGACGGTGGGCACAAGAGGCTGAGGGTGTAGCACAGAGGCTGATGGGTACCGTAGAGAGTACCTCCCTATGAGAGGCCATTGCAGAGGGATTCGAGGCAGCCAGAGAGGCAGAGTACTACAGAGTTCGTTATGAGGAGCTATGCCCTCTTGAGCGGCGAGAGCCATATCCCAGATCACACAGCAGGACGAGGACCCAATCCCGGACATCGACACATGGCAGAGAGGTTACAGAGCCTCGACGGGATCCTGATGCAGGGACTAGTGGCAGCCCACCTCCTTCCGGACCAGCTCCTTCAGGGGCATCCACCAGTTAGCCATTTTGGGGCTGATTTTTCTATATATTGAGTATTGATCATGTCTTATGTATGATGTTTTGAACTTGTTAGTTTCATTGGACATTGGACACTTGTATTATTTTGATGAGTGATGATATGCAGTGGCGGTATTTTTGATGATGTTTTATGTGGATGCATTTGTGTTATGTTATGGATGTGATGTGTATGCATATATGATTTGAGATGGGTTTTGATATGTTTTTATTATATGTGCAGACTAATCCATATGATGCAGGATGATCTAGTGATTATGATGTGTATGCAATGATTTTGTGATGATGTATGTATATATGTGAGATGTTAATTTCTTTTTGAATTTTCCATGTATAAAATACATCGTGATATGGTAGAAAATGAATGTGGTAGGAATGGTAATATGATAAAATGATATGTAAAATGGTAATGAAACGGTATGAGACAATAAAATGATAAATGAATGAATAATGAAATGATAAATGACAAATGAATGATGAAATGATAAATGGTAACCGAATAATGAAATGGTAAATGATAAATGAAATGATGAAATGATAAATGAATGATAAATGATAATGAAAAATGAAATGATAAATGATAAAGATGATAAATGATAATAATGAACATATGCAAATGAGTCAAATGTCCCAATGTCCTCCACAAAACTCAAAATTGTATGACAACCGTTGATGCAATCCTTCAGTCTTTCAAAACACCGATGTGAATCCAATATGCAGATATATACTTGATGATCTAATGAATGTGTAACTATATGAAACTAACCAGTTTGTTGAGCCTATTACAAGCCTTCTTGAATCATCATAGAACATTTAAAATGTTGGAAGTATGTACAAGCATCAGAGGGGAAATTAGTGCCAATGATGACCAGAGTACAACTTTCATGAATTTTGATATAGCAAGCGAACACAAGCATCGAGGTATAATTGAACCGAGATGACTTGAGCATTTCTTGCATAAACAGACAAAGATTAACCACCGTTCTGAGGCAAATGTGGTACTGTCATCGATGATGTTTGCTTTGAGTGTCATGTCCTGTGACATATTTGCATCAGATTGGACTGTTAACCTTAAGACAGCAGACAAAAAAAAATCATTCTCGTTCCTTGCAACTCTAGTGCAATACATCATTGAGTATGCTCCCGAGTAATGATATCAAAAATTAAGCAACTTGTGATCAAACATATAATACTTGTTATTTCATGCATTATTCAAATTTCTGGATCATCCAATAGACAAGGATATGACATCTCGCTGAGAAGTGTTTTATGATCGGACAAAGTGGGTGCATGAGTTTGTTGTTTGTTTGCATGTTCGGATTTCTATGTTCAGATTTCTATGTCATGGTCTAGCTGTTTTGGTATGCTCTGAAAGTTAAGTGCCCCCAGTTGAGTTTTTGCCCCGTTTATTGACACAACTTGAGGAAAGAAATATGTACAAATGATCAAGCCATGGTAAGACGGTTTAACCCTCTAGGCAAATGGTGGCAGGATGATGCGATTAATGACCTCAAGATGCGGAAAAAGATGCGGAAAAAGGGAAGCTTTGAAAAGATAAAGTGCAAAACAGGAACTAATAAATGGAGAGGTACAGATAGCGTCTGTTTGCCAGATTTTCACTATCCGTGTTTATTGCATTTTTCTGATTTCTTTTTGATTTTTTTGTATTTTTCTGTCAATAGACTGCCTGTTTGCCAGGTTTTCACCCTATGACATTCTTTTTTGATTTTTTTGTATTTTCTTCAGGACTTTTTGTGTTTTTGGATTTTTTGGGACTTTTCGTTTTGGTTTTTGAGTTCTGCTGTTTTTGGATTTCTTTAGGACTTTTTCTGCTGTTTTTGGATTTCTTCAGGACTTTTTCTGCTGTTTTTGGATTTCTTCAGGACTTTTTCTGCTGTTTTTGGATTTCTTCAGGACTTTTTCTGCTATTTTTGGATTTTTTCAGGACTTTTTCTACTGTTTTTGGATTTCTTCAGGACTTTTTCTACTATTTTTGGATTTCTTCAGGACTTTTTCTACTGTTTTTGGATTTCTTCAGGACTTTTTTTGGCTTAAACATAGTACTTCTTAAGATGTATGCTGTTGATGGGTTCATCGAATAGGTCTCCTTCTGGTGTTGATAACTTGTATGCTCCCGAGCCGTAGATTGCAATAACCACATAAGGGCGTAGCCAATTTGGTTCAAATTTTCCTTTCTTTTCTCAGTCTTGTTGATTTCATGGGTTCTCTTTCAGGACTAAATCCCCCACCTAGAAAGTATGTGGTTTTACCTTGTGATTATAGCTGCGAGACATCATCTGCTGGTATGCCTTCAAATGGTCAGCTGCTCTCTGTCTCTTTTCATCTAGAAGTTCTAACTCTTGTAGTCGGGAAACTTTGTAGTCCTCATCTGTTATGAGACCTTTCAGTGATACTCTTAAAGAAGGTATTTCTACCTCTAAAGGCAATATGGCTTCTGCTCCATAGATGAGGGCAAAAGGCGTTGCTCCTGTCAGTGTTCGAACACTAGTTTTGTAAGCCCACAAGGCGAGATTGAGTTGAACATGCCAATCCTTCCCTGAATCATTGACAGTTTTCTTCAAGATCTTTAGGATAGTCTTGTTTGAGGCCTCTACTTGGCCATTCCCTTGAGGATAGTAAGGCGTGGAATATCTGTGATGAATATGGAATCTTTCACAAAGTTCATCAACATCCTGATTTTTGAATGGTCGACCATTATCTGTAATAATGGCATTAGGAATACCATATCGACAAATAATGTAGTTGAGTATGAAGGATGAGATTTGTTTTCTAGTGACTTTAGAGAGAGGTACTTCCTCAATCCACTTAGTGAAATATTTTGTCACTGTGATAATGAACTTATGCCCATTTGAAGAAGCAGGATAAATTTTTCCCACTAGATCTAACCCCCATTGAGAGAATGGCTAGGTGGGTGTAAATGAATGAAGTTCTTGCGCAGGAGCATGAATAAGATTCCCATGAATCTGACATTTTGAGCATGTTTTAACAAAAGTGAATGATTCCCTTTCCATTGTAGGCTAGTAGTAGCCCATTCTAATCAATTTCTTGGATAAGGTTAGTCCACTCGAATGAGTACCACAAATGCCCCCATGAACTTCTTGTAAAGCTTTGTCAGATTCGTCACGTTCAAAACATCGAAGTAAAGTACCATCAAGACCACGGTGATAAAGGGTATCAGCGATGAGGGTATATCGAGAGGATTGTCAGATAAAGTTACGCTTTTGGTTGCGGGATAAGTCAGGTGGTAAATTGTCATTTTTTAGGTAGGTATAAATTTTACCATACCAGGGTGAATCGGATCCTACTAGGTGGCAGATAATTTGGCTTTCGGGTGTGTCATAGGCGGGTGTCAATAATTGTTCCACCAGAAATTCATAGCGAGTCTGTTTTTCTGGGAGTTGTATCAATGAGGCGATCGTGGCCATAGCATCAGCCGCTTTATTGTCAATCCTTAGAATTTGTGTGAACTGAATGTTCACAAAGTACTTTTTGAAGTCATCAATCATCTTCTTGTATGGCAACAACTTGTCATCTTTAGTCTGATAGTCATTATTGATTTGATTAATGACTAACTATGAGTCGCCATAAACTTGTAGCTCTGTAATCCTCCATTCCAATGCTGTCTTTAATCCAGTGATTAGTGCTTCATATTCGGCTATGTTATTGGTGCATGGAAACATTAGCCTATATGACTGAGGAATGGTATGTCCTTGAGGGGTGACAAAGAGAATGCTTGCCCCCGATCCATGTTGAGTAAAAGAACCATCAAAGTATAAGGACCATAACTGCTTAGAGTCTGCCGCAAAACCATCAGCATCTGGAAATTCAATGTGTAAGGGGTGCTTTGTTTGTAGAGGAGCGTCTGCTAGTTGATCCGCAATAACTTGTCCTTTGATTGCTTTGCGATCAACATAGTGGATGTCAAACTCGCTCAAAATCATGACCCATTTTGCTAACCTTCATGTTAGTGATGCTTTACTTAGTAAGTATTTGAGTGGATCAATTTTTGAAACAAGATTAATTGTATGAGTTAGCATGTAATGTCAGAATTTCTATGAAGCAAAAATGACTGCTAAACAAGCCTTCTCAATGAAAGTGTACAATTAAGCTCATGACTTGTCAATGTTCTGCTAATATAATAGATGGCACGTTCCTTCCCTTCATGGTCTTCTTGTGCTAATAATGCTCCCAAAGATGTCTCGGTCGCAGCAATATACAGGATCAATGGTTTGTATGGATTGGGTGGAACGAGAACTGGTGGGTTTATCAGGTACTGCTTGATTTGTTGAAATTCCATTTCACATTTGTCATCCCATCTAAAAGGAACATTTCTATGTAGGAGATGTGTGAATGGTGGACTTTTGTCAGCCAATTGTGCAATGAATCTTCTGATGGACTGTAGCCGCCCTTGTAATGACCTCAATTGACTGATGTTCTTTGGAGGAGGCATCTGCATGATTGCCTGAATTTTTGCAGGATCTACTTCAATTCCTTTTTCTGAAACAATATATCCTAGCAACTTTCCAGATGTGACCCCAAAAACACATTTCTTAGGATTTAGGTGAACTTTGAATTTCTCCAATCTGGTGAATATTTTAGATAGTATTTCCAAGTGTCCTTCTCTGGTGTGTGATTTTGCCAATATGTCATCTACATAATCCTCCATGAATGTGTGCATCATGTCGTGAAAGATTGTAGTCATAGCTCTTTGATAAGTAGCTCCAGCATTCTTTAAGCCGAAAGGCATAACATTCCAACAATATGTTCCCCACGGGCAAGTGAAAGCTGTTTTCTCTTGGTCTTCTGGTGCAATTTTGATTTGGTTGTAACCAGAGAAACCATCCATTAATGAGTACATGGCATGGCCTGCTGTCAAGTCAACTATAGTGTCAATGCTAGGGAGCGGGAAGTCATCCTTTGGGCATGCTTTGTTAAGATCTCTGAAATCAGTGCATACTCTTACACATTTGTTTGGTTTTGCTACTGGTACAATGTTGGAGATCCATTCTACATAGGCAATTGGTCTTATAAAACTTGCGTCTAGGAGCTTCTTGAGTTCTTCTTTAACCAGTAGTGCTACATGAGGATTCATCTTTCTGAGCTTTTGTTTTACTGGTTTAACTCCTGGTTTGATAGATAAGTGATGCATAATGAGATCAGGATCAAGGCCCGGCATGTCTGCATATGACCAAGCAAAATTAACTTGATTTTCTTTGAGAAAGTTCATGAATTCTGGGATTTCTTTATCTGTCATTGATTCAGCTAGCTGTAAAATCCTTGGATTATCTGTAGTTGCAATATTGATTTCCTTAGTAGGTTTGATCAAGATGGGCGATCGCTCATGATAGTGCTCTGGGAGAGTGTCAAGAGTCCCATCAGCTGGTGCCTCAAAAAGGTTTTCACCATCTGATACGCTCTTTATTTTATCTTTTCCTTGATCTAGTACTGCCATATTCTGGTTTTCACCACTAGATCATTTTTCTTTATTTTCATTTTTGCAGCTAGGAGACTTGACACTCTCCTGATTAAAAACTTCATACCGAAAATCGCTAGTGGAACAATTATCGACACTTTCAGCGGAAAGGAAGTTTATGATAGCTTCGTCATTGGGAAAAATAGGTATATCAATAGGTTCTGTCAGATCCCAGTCAATGAGATCAGGGTGAATTAAAGGTAACATGTCATTTGGTTTTGTGAAATCGGCAATAGTTAGGGTCAAGACAGAGTTATCTGTAGGATCCGAGTTATGAGATAAGTCAATGATGGTACTATTCTCCTGATAGTCTTGTTCGTTAAAATCCGACTCAGTATCACTAGACTCATAGTTGCGTTGCGGTTTAGATTCTTGTGGTTGGGATCCTGAACCTTCCCCTTTGATTAAAATGGGTGTGTACTTGTGTATGACATCTACCTCTTTGTCCCTCCAAAATTCATCATTGTGGATGGTATCCCATTCATATTCAGCAGAATCAGTATCAGAATTATTTTCTATGCAATTCAGGATTGATGCCAAACATATCTCTTTCTTGTTAGAACCTTCTTGTAGTGTAAAAACATTACCTTGTGACTGTTTAGATTGGGTAGCATCATAGCCTATTCCAGTTTTATCATATGCCGCGAGCCCTGGGAGATGGATAGGCTCAACTACGCCTTCTTTTCTTTTTCCAAGAGGACCATTGTCATATCCCATCTTTTGCATGATGGAATATCCTTTCCCATATTGAGCTGTTGGTAAGGTAACATTTAGAACTGTTTCTTCTTCATCCTTATAAAGCCAATCTAGAATCGCCGCATCCTCAGAATCTCCCATGGGAAACTTTTCTTTGACAAATTGTCCATTGAACTTGGTAGTGGGCACTGTTTGTATTTGTGCTTATGTTGATGATGCTGATATTTGTTGTTGTGTAATAGAAGGCTTTCCATGTGATTTAGGAGATGTAGGTAGATTAGCAAGACAAAGGGAATATTCCCCAACTCCACTTTCCTTGAACTGCAGTTTCTTGTCAAAGCTTTTGGCTAATTGACTGATTTGTGTCTCATGCTTAGGAGAATTATTAGCAAGTGCTTCTCGATTATTTGGAACCAAAGTATCCTGATGAGTTTTGACATTGGCACAAGTTTGGGTGTTTGAATTATCAGCTGGTATAGTGATTTCCTGTCCGTCATATGGAAACTTAAGACATTGATGGTAAGTGGACGGAACAGCTTGCATTTCATGGATCCAAGGACGACCCAACAAGATGTTGTATGCAAGATCTCGATCTAAAACTTGACAAAAGGTATTTTTGATAGCGGGTCCCACTCTGATTGGTAGCATGATTAGACCTTTAGACGTTCTCTCCTCATCATCATAGGCCTTTATAGTAATCTTCCTTCTAGGGTCAATGGAGTCTTCCGCAAACCCTAATGCTTGAACGACCTTCAAGGTACATATATTTAGACCAGCCCCTCCATCTATTAGAACACGTTTAACACGGAACTTATGGATCATGACCTCTAAGTATAATGATGAATTGTGGGGATGAGTCATGGAAACATCGTCTTTGTCTGAAAATGAAAGGCATGTGGGTGAGGACAAATGTCCTACCATGGCTTGAAATCTATCCACATCCAAATCTGTGGATACAGTTGTGTCAAAAAGGGCTTTGTCTAAAATTTCCTTGTGTGCGGGGGAAATTTTTAGGAGTTCTAAAATGGAGATTTGAGCAGGAGTTTTTCGAAGTTGGTTGACTAAGTCATATTGATGTTGAGGGAAAGTCTCAGTGGATTTTGAAGAGGTACCCTTTAAGATAACTTTAGCTTGGGCTCTCGTTGTGACATTCACTTGTCCATTATCTACTTTTTCCTTGATTTTTATAATGTTGACTTGCTCATTATCTGTATAGAGGTGACGAATTACATTGTCATCAATTTGATTCACATTTTTATCAGAAGGCTCTCCCTTTTGATAATTTGGTAGAGGGTTGTGAAATGCTTGGTGATCTTTATTGGATTTCTGTTGTCCTTCTACTGTGATAATGCCCTTGTCAATGAGATCTTGAATAGCATGTTTCAAAGCTTGGCATTGGTTTGTACGATGACCTCTGCACCTATGATAGTCACAAAAATAAGCCTCATTCCATGATGGAGGTTTTATACTAGGTTCATAATTGCGTTGCGGTGGTATCGTAAGGACATTTTTTTCCATAACCTCTTTGAAAGCTGATTCCAAGGATTGTCCTAGTGGTGTGAAGGTTCTTCTATTGGAGAAGAATGGAAAATGTTGTGAGTTTGTATTTGAGGTATTCCCTAGAGTGTTGTTGTTGTTGTTTCCCCGGTAGTTTTGGTTGTTGGTCACCCCCTGATTGTTGTTCGGTGGAGGAGGATGATTGTTTCCTAGATTCGCGACTGAATTGACATTTGTTATTACGAGTAGTGTTTGGGGTGCTCAGAACAAATGGCCTAGTCGTAATATGATTTGCATCTACAACACCATCGTATACAATGTTCTTGTTATGGGTCCAAAATTTTGACTTGTCTTGATTGTTGTAATGATTAGATGAGCTAGGGTTGTCCCTATCAAGTTTTATTGTCCCTCTTTTGACCAAAGCACTTTTGATGGTGATGGCATCCTCAATCAATTTCTCAAAGGAAGGTGGACAGTGTAGATTTAAACGATAGCTCATTTCTGAGTTGAGGCTATTGATGAAAGTAACCATTTTCTCCTTTTCAGGGACATGACGGGGGTACCTAGCGAACATTCTCCTCCATCTTTGAAGAAAGGTAGTGAAAGATTCCCCAGGTTTTTGCGTAACTTTGCAAAGATCAATCATGGTGATCTGGTGTTGAACGTTGTAGGAGTATTGTGTTATGAACAAATTTATCAATTCCTCAAATGTTCGAATAGGAGGTGTAATCTTAGATAACCATTCCATAGAGTTGACTCCAAGGCTTCGAGGAAATAATCGCAATAAATATGTATCTTCGTGGGAAAATTCCAATGTCATGTTTCGAAAGTCTCTAACATGGTCAACTGGGTCTGATTTTCCATTATAACGATCAAATTTGGGGATTTCACAGTGTTTAGGAAATGGAATCATGTTGAGACTTCTATCAAAAGGATAAGGACATATGTCATCCAAAGTGTATTTCTTGGTTGCGGTTCCTCCTCGTAACTCTTTGAGTTCTCCCTGCATTTCTCTAAACTCTTTTTTGAAGGAGGTGAATTCAGATAGGGATGGCTCTTCCTCTGTGGCTTTTAATTTCTCAGTATCAAAGTCTTTAGGCAATTTGGCTCCTTGATCTGCTAAGAAAAGAAAATACTTCTCTTTGTCACGTTGTATAATCTGTTCAAGGATTTTAAGAAACTTGGGATTCTGTTCCGCCTCTTTAAGTTCTTCCTCTTGCTCATTATCACTGTCTATGGGAGTTTTGTTCCTGTTTGTGTTTTTAAGCAACGAATCTTCCCCTCTATCAGCCATATTGTTGTCACTAAAAAGGGGATTGCGACTCACACTAAAAAGAGGACTATCACATTCACCTTCTTCTTGAATGTTGTGTGTGGAAGTTTCTTGTTGAGATGTATCTCCTAGCTTGTTGTGTTGAGATCTTGTAAAAATAGGCATATGGAAGAAATCCTCGGATATGATCAAAGGTTACTGAAGGATTTGATTAGGACGCGTTGAATATTCAATTGAAGGTTGTGGTATATTCTCAAACTCAAGAGGTTGATTAAGATTGTGACGTTGAGACAATGCTAATCTTTGATAATAAGCTTGGGTAGCCAAAGGTTCTACATCATAATCGTCGGTGAATCCCTTAATGTAGTCTTGGTATCTATGGAGAAATGTGCGATAATGGAGCAAGACGTCTCGGCTCTTATACAGAAATTCCCTACGATCTAAAGTCTTTTTGTAACTTAAATTTGTTTTGGGCTTCTTGATCCTATTGAAAACTGATTTCTTGGTGAACTTAGTTGATTTCCACTTTCTCAACATGGGATTAAAATCTCAGAGATTCGGGTCTATGACAGGAATCTAAAAGCGCTATTCTATTTCCTAAATGCGCTACAGAAAATGGTAAATGCGCTAGAGAAAGAGTCAAATGCGCTGTAGAATAGCTCATATGCACAGAAACAAAGCACAGATGCATAGTAGAATACCCTAAATGCACCGAAACAGAACATAGATGCGCTAGAATAGATTTGAAATGTGCTACAGTTTTCCCTAGATGCGCTAAAATAGTTTGTCTAAGGATAGTTTTGACCAGTTTTTAGCTGAAATTTGTCATGTTTGTTCTTGGATGATCCTTTATCTGAATTAATGTTTTGAAAGCACATCAAACAGTCTGATTAAAGTTGATTTGTAGTCAAACACAGAATAAGACAAGCACAACCTAGGTTAGGCCAGTACAATATCCGCTAGACTCCACGTGGGTTTCCCCAACCGCATATCAGTAGCGTGTGAATCCAGAAGCTTGGCTACACGGGCTCCCCCTTACAGTGCACTCTCTTCTCAGGCCAACCAAGCTTCCAACCCCCATGAAACTCCCATGGCAAGCTGATCACCTCTACTATTGACTACGAAAGTGTGGAAGGCTTCACACCGACCGGTGCTGGACTAGCAGATAGAAGGTTTTTGGCTTTCTAAACAATGGTTTTTAGTTTGGGACCCCTGTTCGAGTGGCCATACATGGGGCAAGAGATTAATCACCATTAAGGTGGCACTCTAGCCTGAAGAGGTTAAGCTCAACAGGGTTTAAGGGAGTACAACTCCATCCGTATGACACATCCGCACAAGCAACCTTAGGTTTTCCCTTAAGATTTACATTTATATACCGGTCGGGGGTAGCTTGGCCTTAGCTCCGTTGCCGGTTTGAGTCGTCCCTTAAGGTGAGTACTTTTTCCCTTAAGGTAGGCCCAATTTCTAGAGTCAATAACTGTTTCTCTTGCACCCAGGATCGCACAAGTGCGCAAGGGGAGAGGATACTTCAATTATTGAGTCAGGGTTACACAGGGAAAAGTGGGTCTGGTTTTCTGATCACCTAGTTTGCACAGGGTGAGAGCATAATCACCTACCACTTTCAAGCACAGTCAATAAGAGTAAACAAGTTCATTTTATGTGCACCAAAATCAAAAGTGATTTACTCTAAGTGAAGATTTTGCTTCACAACAGACATGGGGTTCATTTTAACTGCATGATAAAGGTGTGGTGGCTACCCTAGATTGATTCATTTTAAACCCAGCAAAAAGAAATGAAAGAAATTTTGTCTGCGGAAGGCGTCAGACTCAAAATTTTGGTTACAATTCGGATGTGAAGCTCTGTCCCCCGGATGCGCAGAAACAGGGACCAGATGCGCAACTCTGTGGCCTAAATGTGCTAAAATAGAATATAAATGCATGCTCTGTTACTCAGATGCGCGAAAACAGAACCTAGATGCGCTATTCTAAATGCAATTTTTTTTTAGATTTTCTGAAACATATAAAGATGCGCTAACCTATTTCCTATATGCGCTAACTAAATGCCTATATGCGCTACAGAAAGTGACGGATGCGCTATTCTTGTTTCCCGGATGTGCTGCAGAAATTCTTGGATGCACCGAAACAGTCTTCAAATGCGCCGAAATACCTGCAAAAATAAAATTTCCCGAATCTTCCCGATGCGCTGCCGAATGCCAGAAAACCTGTGAGCCAACCTGCAAGAAAAACCTGCAAGAAAGAAGTTCTAAAATAGGGGCATAGGCCCCACGGTGGGCGCCATTTAATGTGTGTATGAAAAATAAGTGCATAAAGGAATTTAAATGAAATATTCAAACACACCAATAAGACATTTAATAAAACAGAATATAAAAGGAGTAAAGAAGTGCAAACTCTATTCTGCTTCCATTGTCGTCCTATTGTCCTCTATCTTTAGTGTTTTTGTAGATTCCAGCCTTGTGTTCTCAGATTGTATGGCTAGGCTCAACAAACTGTCTTCCTAAAGAACGAGATTTTGATATGATATGCAAGATTAAGCTATGATGAGGGTGATAAACTTGAAATTAAAATGATTGAATGAACTAAGTGCATGAATTCTACTTAATTGCCTATTACCAATGCTTGGATTCACACAGGTATTTATAGATTTTTCAAATGATTTTGATTGGCTGATATGATCAATGGTTGTGATAATTCCTGGCAGATCGAATGGTTGAAGAAAGATGAAACTGAAGGAGAGGATAGAAGAACCCTAAAATCAGATTTTTCTATTTTATTATGAAAGAGGAAAAAGAAGGGAAGATAAGAATAAAAGAAAGATTAAAAGCTGATAAATAATTAATTAAAAAAAATCAATTATTTATTTGTGGAGGACATTCAACTTTTCTTAATTAAATAAAATATTTAATTAAGCTTTTAAAAGCAGAAGAAAACTTGTGGTGAGAAAAGAGCTTTAATCAGTTTTATTGAAAAAAAGCAGAATATCTCATAATTAAATAAAATATTTAATTATGATATGAGAAGATTGCACAATTAGGTTAAAATACCTAATTTTGGATTTAGAAAGAAATCATAAGATATTTTTAATTAAATAAGATCTATTTAATTAAATCACTTTTATGAAATTAATTAAATGAAACATTTAATTAATTAGAAGAAGAATTAAAATAGAAGAAAGGGGAAATATTTAAACTTAATTAAATCAAAAGATTTAATTTAAATTCAAACAGTGATAATTAATTTAAATAAATAGAATGTATTTATTTAATTAATTAAGTGGACATGTGAAAATAATTAAATAAAATAAATTTATTTAATTAGAAAGAAGAATAAGATGAATGAACAATATAATTAAATTAATTAAATTTAATCATATGTAGAGGACTTTAGAAAACTAATTAAATAATAAATATTTAATTAATTGCCGGATTATAGACATGACCATTTTATGCATATACAGTGTGAAATGACTTTCAAGAAAAGAAGCAACTTTTATTATTATTTGAATAATATTTTTTAAATGAACAGATTTCCTTATCCTTCAAGCATGCCATTTTTAATACATATATATATGTTTGATCATGTTATCATTTTCTTTTCAAAATTTCAAAAATACAAGATTGAAATAGACAACTAAAGGAAAAATCAGATTTATATCATTCCACAAGCCTACTTTTTCAATCACTATTTCAAATCAGATTATTATAATCTCTTATATAAAATTTTAAATGCAGACATCATGTTGTTTTATGGTGTGTGCACCTAGATTCCATCAATCTTACCATTAAATCTAAATAGATGATCCTACTTCAATCGTGTTCTCATCCTTCAACGTATTTTCTTGCATTTGCACACACTTGCACCTACATAGTCCATCAATAATGTTCAATAATGATAAATTATAAGATAGTTTGAAATATCACATGGTCAAAAGACAGTCAACTTCTATCAAACATTTCAAAAATATCAAATTTCCATTCAACATATTGAATTTTCTCAATAATCCAATTTATCATATTTTAAATTTAAATGCAATAAAAATTGGGTTATGACAAATCATGTAAATATTGAAGAGATATGATGACACTTTACCTAGGGGATGTGCTAGTCCCCAAGATTCAATATCATATGGGAAAACAACATAAGGACAAGGGAACACACATTTATGAGGAAGAATGCAAGATGACAAACAAAAATCATATATGACAAAGACACATCACATATCATTATACAATCATAAATATGAAATAAAACAATGCAAACTCAAAGAAGACACATAAAAGATACAAATAATAAAATATAAACAAAGGTTAGTAATAAAATGATTCAATTTTGTAAGGAAAAGAGACACCAGTCTTAAATTTGTCTCAAAAATAAAATTTCATTTATCTAATTTGTAATGTTAGACAAGAGAATTCACTCATAAGGTCCAACAGGCTACATTATGCCAAGCCACTCATGAGTTACATAGATCTAGTGGTTATAAATTTGTGTTATATGCTAGGTTTCCATGCAATATGATAGGTTTGAAAAGGGTAGCAAGTTGTGTTATGCTAGTTATCTCATGAAACACATGGCTCTAGTAGGAATCAAGTTGTTTTATGGTAGATGGCCATGTTAAAAGATACCCAAGTTCTTGTATCAACAAGTTGCATTATGCTAAATCCATACACTATTTTTCCAATTATGCCTTAGGGATCACATAAAGTTTAACGTCATGAGGAACTATTTAATTTCACAAGGGATGAAAATCACTGTAGGGTGTGTACAAAGTTTAACATCATAGGGGAGAAACATCACCTCAAGGGGAGTGCAAAGTTTAATGTGATAGAGGACAAACATCACCTCAAGGGGTGTTAAAAATGGGTGCATAGATTGTTATATTTCAAAGGACACCACTCAATGCATGGGAGGTCACATCATATAGAGTATCATACATGATACCATCACTGCAATAGGAAAAATCATTGGATGAATGATCACACCTCATGGGGTATCAAGCGTAATCCCATAACTAAGGGGACCTAACATGGATTGAGGAGGCCACACTTTAGTGAACATCAAAATAATATTGCTTCTAAAGAGGATAGAAGGTGAGAAACAAGAAAAAACATTTAAGGTATGTATAATATCATAACTAAAAGGGAACATTTATAATTTAATAGTTGTAATATGTGGGGTAATGTGCCCACCTTAAAATGCTAGTGTACTTTATACACTAATACTTTAAGGAGATAATGGATTATATAAAAGATCCCCTATATAAAGGAATGCACTTGATATATAAGGCTAACTACACTTATCTCCCAAGTGTAAAGGAAAAATGCTAGCCTAAATGGATAGTATCAGTTTTCTGCTTAGTGATAAAAAATGAATGTGAAAAATATTTTGTGCCCCTATGCATCATAATGAGTATCTAGTGATGCTATAGCTTCAATATAGAAAGAAGAAAAACCATAGCTATTTAGTCTATCATCTTATCATATTCATCCTTGCAAGGATCCATATCACATAATATATCTTCTTTAAAGTATGACATTCATTGGTAGCATGACCCAACAATCTATGATACACACAAAAGGCTAAGCTTTTATTCTTATTTTGGTCATCTCTTCTTTCTTGCATAAGAGTTAATTTAATGAATTCAAATTATAAAAGTGTTTGCAAGGTACATTTAGTATCAGACAAGGGATGTGGAATGAGTAAGATGCCTTTTATAATAGATCTGTTAGGTTTATGTTGTTTAGAGGATGGGATGGAAATTTATGTAAAGGTGGAGGCCCTTGATAACCAACTCCTTTTATATCTTTAGATTGTATTTATCCCAAGAGGCTATGAAATTTATGTTCATTTTTTATGTCACAACTTTTTTTAGCAAGAATCTTAAATCCTTATAGCACTTTTCTAATCTAATTGGTTTATCACTCACTTTTTCATAGGATGGAGGATCATTTGTTTGCATGGGATCATCTTGGTTGGTGTTGGAAATGGCTCCCATGTGTAATTCTTGAGGTACAAATTGTAAATAACTTTCCTTGTGTGAGGAAGAGAACATGTTAACTTGAAGTTGGTAGGTGTTTTTGGGTGAATCCACAATAGTGATTTACAATTCAAGTGAGGAAGGAAAACTCACAAAAAATGACCCCATGGAAAAAAAATTGATTTTAGGGGTCCGTATGAACCTACAAGTTCAAGTGAACCCATAAGGGGTTTACTTGAACTAGGGTTCAAGTGAACCCTTTTAATTCTTTCCCACCCGAAAACTAAATAAAACCCCTTATGGAAGGGTGGTTCACTTGAACTAGGGTTTGATCGAACCTTGGTTCGACCGAACTCCTAGGGGTTCGCTTGAACCCCCCTTACCCCTCATCCCCCTCCTGAGACACAAAAAATATCTTATTTTTTATGCTTTAGAGGTTGGGTTGAGGATGAAAATGGAGGAGTCATCACAAAGCAAACTAGATTCAGGTAGTCCTTAGAACGAGCTATCCAACAAATATAATTTTAATAGGTTTTGGTTTTATTATGTATTTAATTTTTTAGTTTTATTAAATGTAGGTTTTTCACTGAAAATGATGGTCTTTGTTCTGCATATGTGGAAAAATAGTAGATTATCAAAAATAAAAATTGAAAAATATGAGTGCACCAGATATTGAAGTCCTTGATCCAAGAAAATAAAAATTGAATTTTGATATATACAAAAAAAGTTACGCGTTATACAGTCACGCTATGTTTGAATTATAATTGGTTTGACTTCAAAACTTGATTAAAGAAAAAATAGTCAATAAAAAACTATCTAACCAAGTGGAAGCACTAGATATCAGAGCTACAAATCTAAATTTGAAAGAATTATAATTTTATCCTTCATGGAAATAAAGTTATGCCTTATACGGTGTGTGTCACTTTTTAAAAATGTTGTTTTTTGAAAAAAACTAGTTTTCCTGGGAGATGGAAAAAGAAGTGCAATCTAATTCCAAATTTTTTGAAAAGAATATTTTTAGAATCTACAAACAAAATGTGACGAGACTCTATTTTGCATCATCTTCAAATTCCTCATGGTTTAGCCGCTATAGGTGCTTGAATGTGAAGATTTAGTTAAAAATAATAATTTTAGTGTCTAGTTTGGTCAAAAATTGTAAACCACTATTGTGGGATCACCCTATTGATTGTTGATAACATTGAGTATTCCACGCTTGTGAAGGATAGAGGATAATTTTTTTTCTAAGGTTAGGTATTATATTTTTTAAGAATTCATCCATGATTGGTTCCTTTTATATCCTCATTAGGAAAATATGCATTGGGAGATGAAGGAAAATGGGTCTCATCATGTGAATAAGAGTCATTAATAAATGAAAAAAAAATGTGAAACATCAACTAGATATTTCAAAGAGTAAAAGATTTTACCAAAGCACTTAAAAACTATAGCAATTTTATGCTTAGCAAATAGGTACACTTAAATACACACTGTTACGGTGAAATGAATAGAGAAACTGAAATAAAATATGGATAAAAGATCTTGAGAAGTTACTATCACAAAAATATGAGAAAAAATAGACTATCCAAGGATTTGATGCACTCTAGACTAGTATGGTATTTTTATTGAGTTTAAATTTTGGTTGTGTTCTACAATATTTATGTATCTTATTCTATGTTTGTGTAGGTTTGATAGTGACTATATTTCCAAAAATTAATAGATTTATGATTTTTCAATATAAAGAAAATTTAAAAAAATTGAACCAATGAATGCAATTGGAAATATAATGTTAAGACTATAAAGTACAAAATATGATTGATCCTAACATGAAAAATGTTTTTGTAACAATGACAATGCACTTTTTCCACTTTTTCACTATATCCATATGTCGAAATGAATGATTTTAATACCTTCATATTTTATTTCAGATTTGATATCATCTTATTCATTTTTACCAATGCTAGCATGAACTATGCTTATATTGCAATCACAAAAATTAACCCTATATACCTTTGGGATGCAAAATGAAATAGAATTTTTTAAATTTCCAATGGCTTTTATGATAATTAGATATGCACTAATGATGAATGAAAACTTCCTAAAATATTATTGATGAGGGACACACCACCAAAAATCCACACAAATCATAGCCATAGAAACCAACAAAAAACATGGAAGATAGAAAAATAAGCCACTTTCAATTATTTTCAAGAAAATGAAATTACAAATTAAAAACTTACACACTATAGTCTCATGGGCTTGATTCATTACACCAAAATCAACTTTGAAAATAAAATATATTATTCAGAGCCACAATCGACACTAATGGAGCCACCTTCTACAACCTCGACTTAACCCTTTTTATTTTACCTAATAACCACCCTAGAATGTTCTAGAAAGTTCAACTTTCCCTTTTTTTTTGGCACCAAAAGTCCCATCGTTTGATTTTTGGCCTAGGAAGAAATTTTCATGAAATACACTTTTTAGAGGGGAAACTTTGTGGGGCAATAATGTTTGATCTAGGTGTCCGATTTTCTATTATTGGAAATATCTCAAAGAGATATACAACACCTAAATGAATTATAGGTTGGTTCATCAACTTTTTGAGTTGTTTCAGGGCCTCTATTTAAGTCTTTTGTGACTAGAAATGTTTTTTAGTTATGCTCCTTGGGGTAAATTTTCAAGTCCATACGAGCTTATTTAGGAAAAAATAAAAAAAATAGTAAGTGACCTTTTATTATTATTTTTGACTTATCACTATCTTACACCCCTTAAGTGCCATCATGGGACTCAAAGAAACTAGAGAAATTAAGGAAAAACATTTTTTTGGGTGATGCAAGATTGCCCTACACTACTAGATGCTCCTACATCAGACACTTAGGGTAATTTGAAAAGTGACCCCATCACTTCTTAAGAGTTAGAGGAAAACCAAGATGGTTAACCTTAGCCTTAGACAACCATGATGAATCTTAAATAAGACTTCCTTTCCACTTCACCAAGTACTCTACATATTTCCTATTTCTTGTGCTTCTACCCACACAACTATCCAAAATTTCTTCTATCTCCTCCTTTTCTAAAGGAGGTATTGGAATATTCCACTATGTTTCTATTTTTTCTTCATCAATTTCAATTTCATGATATTTTGTTAAATCTAAAATGTTAAATGCAGGTGAAATATAAATTCCATTAGGCAACTGTACCTCATATGCATTTCTTGAAACATGCTTCTTCAAGATCTTGCATGGTCCAACCTTATTCATCTTTAACTTATTGTATGTACCAACTAGAAACCTTTCCTTTAAAAAATGAACCATTTCATCTCCTACCTAGAACTCCTTATACCTCCTTTTCTGATTTTCCTGAGCCTTATAATGTGAGTTCATCTTATTGATATGTTGCTTCACCTCTTTGTACAAATTCTTCAGGTGTTCAAAAAAATCTTTAGCCTCAGAACTACTCTTCTCCCCCTTATCTATCTTTCTTAGTTTAGAATTAGTTCTTGGAATACTCCCATACATAATCTAGAATGGTGATTTACTAGTGCTCCTATTGAAAAAATATTATAAACAAATTATGCATGTGGTATAATCAAATCCAATCCCTTAAGCTCATCTCCTACTAAGCATATTAGCAGGTTACCCAAACTCATATTCACCACCTCTAGTTTTCCATCATTCTATGGATGATGTGCATAACTAAAGTTCAAATTTTTCTTTAAATTCTCCCATAATGTCCTCCAAAAATAATGAACAAATTTGGTATCTCTATCTAAAACTATACTCTTTGGTAGACCATGTAGTCTCACCACCTCTTTGAAAAACAACTCTGCAACATGAAAAACATCACTAGTCTTATCACATTGAATGATATGTGTCATATTTTAAAATCTATCCACCACCAAAAATATGGAATCATGCCCTCTTTGTGTCCTTGGTAAGGCAAGAACAAAATCCATGCTAATATCCTCCCATGGCCTCTCAGGTATAGGTAATGGCTGATATTTAATCTAGTATTATGACTTGTTCCTTTTACCATTTGACATACTCCACAACCTTGTACAAAATTCTTCACATCTTGTTGAAACTATGGACAATAATAATTCTCACTAACAAGAGAAATGATCTGATCTCAACCAAAATGTCCAGCCAATCCTCCACTATGCTTCTTGATTAGATTCTATCTCATACAACTCCTTGGAATGCACAATTATCTTCCTCTAAACAACATCCCATCTTGGATTAAGAAATCCAACCATCTCATCCTATCGAAAGTAATAGGTTCCAAACAAGCCTTCCAAGCTTCTGTAAAGTCTGGATCTTCAAGATACAAACTCTTGAGGTCATTGAACCAAACAACTTCTATATTCACTTCTATCATTAGATATTTCCTTTTACTCAAGGAATTTGCAACTTTGTTTGACCTTCCACTCCTATGATATAAAAAAAAAGCATAACTCTACTAATGCTCAACCCATTTTAAGTGCCTTTGGTTTAACTTTCCTTGATTATTGAGATGTTGCAAAGCCTGGTGATTAGTATCTATAAAGAAATTCTTTTGGCAACAAATAGTGTATCCATTTCTTAAAAGCATAAACTATAGCATCAAACTCTTGATGATAGACATAATATTTCTTCTTGGCATCATTCAACATCTCACTAAAATTGGCAATAGGCTTACCTTCTTGACTCAAAAAATCTCCTATGATGGTGCCACTAGCATCACAATCTACCTGGAAAACCTTATTGAAATATGGAATTTCCAAAATAGGTTGCTTTGTAACTTTCTTCTTCAACATATAAAAAAATTTTTCTTCTCTTTTAGTCCACTTAAACTCTTTTTTATCTCCTCTTATTGCTCTAGTTAGAGTTGCACAAATACTATTGAAATTCTTAATAAACTTGATGTAAAAACTTTCTAGACCATGAAATTATCTTACATTTAGAGCATTCCTTGAGGTAAGCCATTCAATGATAGATCTCACCTTCTCTGGGTCCATTTTAAGATCCTCTACTAAGACATCAAATCCCAGATACACCATCTCTCTCTTCACCAAACTACATTTATTAAAATTAATCAATAGCTTCTCCTCCCTTAGCTTCTCAAAAAAAATCAGATATGCATCAAGTGGTACTCCAATGTCTTACTAAAAATAAAAATACCATCCAAATATACAATGATAAATTTTCCTAAAAATTATTTCAATACCTCATTCATAAGTTTCATAAATGTGCTCGGTGCATTGGTTAGCCCAAAAGTCAAGAATAACCACTTGTACAAGCCCTCCTTGGTTTTAAAGGTTGTCTTCCATTCATCTCCTTCTCTAATCTAGATCTGGTGATATCCACTCTTTAGATATATCTTCGTTAAGTACTTAGCTCCACTCAAACAATTCATAATGTCATCCATTATTGACAAGTGAAATCTATACTTGATGGTCATCATGTTAATGGTTTTAGAATTTGTACACATCTTCCATTCCCCATCCTTCTCTGGTCTAAGTACTATAGGTACTGCACATGGACTTAAACTCTCTCTGATCAATCCCTTCCACAACAACTCTTTCATTTTTTTGTTGAACTCTTCACTCTCTATTGGAGTCATACGATGAGCTTCCTTATTTAGAAAACTGGCTCTAGGAATTAAGTCCATCTGAAGACTAATTTTTCTTACTAGAGGTAAACTTTTAGGTATGTTAATAGAAACAATTTCTTGAAACTCATTCAACATATTTGAAAACTCTACAGGAACCTCATTAGTATCCTCTTTATCAACTCTAGGGATCAATGCATAAAACATATGCTCATACCTCATACCTTCTAGGAATTTTCTTCCATCAACCAAAAAAATTGTTGCATTACTATATGCCTTTTCTTCTACCTCTTTAAAGGGTTTGAACTTATGACAAAAAGCATCCTTTCTCAAGGACTAGGTATTGGCATGTCCATCATGTATTGTTCATTGTTCAAGCTACCATTTTCTACCTAACAACATATGACAAACAACCATAGGCATAATATCACACAATACCTCATCATGATAATTTCCAATCTTGAACTTTACTAGATATTGTTCATTTACCAAAGCATTATGGTCCTCTTGCAACCAAGCAATCTGGTATGGATTTTGATGCCTTCTTCTCTTCAAATGCAACTTACTAACCATCTATTCTGAAACAAGATTATTAGTACTACCTCCATCAATAATAACATTGCAAACTTTACCTTCACACATTACATCTAGTGTGAAACAAATTATTCCTTTGAGTTGGTTATTTCTAATCATTTAGTGAGGCTCTTCTAGTGACAAGAACCTCTCCTCTTTCTATATCCTCAAAATGTGAAGATTAAACATCTTCATCTACATGTGCAACTCCTGCATTATCCTTAGGTCTTCTATTTTTCCTTCCTTGATTTTGAGGACACTCATAGGCTCTATGTCCTTCTTCACACTAGAAATATATTCCACATAATCCTCTTCTTCTTGATCCTCATCTAGATCTTCCTCTTCCTCTTTGGTATCCATTATTTTGATCACGAGGATAGTAGGTGTTATCTTCTTTTTGGTTCTGGTTGCAAATAGAGCCTTCACCCTTCCTTGATCTTCATTTCAAGCTCCATATGAATTTCTACCGGTCTTTCCTCCATGGCCTCCATCTTGTTGTTTATTCTCAAACCTCTTGTTCAATCATTCTTCAACCCTTAGAGAAAATTGATAAGCATCAACAATGGTGGTCATTCTCATCAGTGCCAATTCTTCCTATATGCTTGGCTTCAATCTATTAATATAATGACCAAATTTCTCTTTATTTTCTCAAAATATCTTATCCGAATCAAGACTTTGTGAAATTCCTTTGTATATTCTTTCACATTCCTTGTTATTTGCATCAATCTCTACATCTTTTTGAGCATCTCCAATTCGTAATCAATTGGAATAACTTGTTTCTTCAATTTTGACACCATTATGTCCCATCTAAAAAATTTATCTTTCCCTTGTCTTCCCCTTTCTAACTAGACCTCTTTCCACCATATACTAGTGTGACCTTTCATTTTTTTCTTTGCAAACCTCACTCTATGAGGATTTTCAATCTCCTCAAACTCAAAAATTTCCTCCATGTAATTGATCCAATGATAAACTTTTCAAGATTGAGACATCCACTAAAAGTTGAAACATCCATTTTTGGTCTCTTCCTTTAATGCTTTAGATTGCTCACAACAATCTTCTTTCTCTAGGATCCATTAGATCTTGCTCTTCCTCTTCCATTTCCTCTTTTGTTTCATCTACACTGTCAACTCTTTCTCCTTGCACATCTCTTCCTTGAACCTCTTGCTGCAAGGTTTCTATTTGAATTCTAAGGGATCTTATTTCATCTCTAGGTGAATCTCTTCCTCCACCCCCTCAGCTTCTACCTCTACCATGTTGGGAAATTATTGGAGGCATATTGAACTCAACCCACACTCATAGGTCCTGTTATAACTGCCTCACGTTTGACACTCTGATATAGGTTTAGGAAATCCTACTTTGATACGAATTGATGAGGGCCACACCACCAAAAACCCTCACAAATCATAACAATAGAATTTAAGATAGAAGATGCAAGATAGAAAAATAAGCCACTTTCAATTATTTTTAGGAAAAAAAATTACAAACTTAAAACTTACATGCTATAGCCTCATGGGCTTGATTCATTACACCAAAATGAACTTTGAAAATAAATTATATTATTTAGAGCCACAATAAGTAGTAATGGAGCCACCTTCTACAAACCCCACTTAAAATTTTTTATTATACCCAATAACCGCCCTAGAATGTTC
This sequence comes from Sequoia sempervirens, assembly GCA_007258455.2. Lineage (NCBI taxonomy): Eukaryota > Viridiplantae > Streptophyta > Pinopsida > Cupressales > Cupressaceae > Sequoia > Sequoia sempervirens. Next base: position 183,488,419 of record VDFB02000003.1, read on the forward strand.
TAGAAAGTTCAACTTTCCCTTTTATTTTAGTGCCAAAAGTCCCACCATTTGAGTTCTCACTTAGGAAGAAGTTTTAATGAAATTCACTTTTTAGAGGGGAAACTTCACAAGGCCATAAATTTTGATCTAGGCATCTGATTTGCTATTATTGCATATCATTGGAAGGCTCTCAAAGAGATTCTAAAAGAGATCTATACTGTACAAACCAACGATAAGATGGTTCATCAAAATTTTGAGCTATTTTGAGGCCTCAAAAGTCTTCATTTTTGAAATTGAAGTTGCATTGGAGAGATTTCTCAGGACATAAACTTTAATATCTCCCAAACCATGTAGGGTATTGAGATGATTGTCTTGCAACCAAAAAAATTTTTTAGTTCTACTCCTTGGGGTAAATTTTTAGGTCCATATGAGCCCATTTAGGCTAACTTACTAAAAATAGTAAGTGACCATTTTTTGCTATTTTTGAGTTTTGACTATCATACATCCATTAAGTTCCATCATGGGACTCAAAAAAACTAAATAAATTAAGGAAAAACATTTTTTTTTGGTGATGCAAGATTACCCTACACTATTGAATGCTCCTACATCAAACACCTACGGTAATTTGAAAAGTGACCCCGTCACTTCTTAGGAGTTAGAGGAAAACCAAGAAGGTTAACCTCAGCCTAAAAAAAAATGATGAATCTTCAACAGGCCTTCCTCTCCACTTCACCAAGTACTTTTCATATTTCCCATTCCATTTTCTTCTACCCACACGACTATCCATAATTTCTTTTATCTCCTCCTTTTTCAAAGTAGGTGCTGGAATATTTCACTATGCTTCCATTTTTTCTTCATTAATTCCCCTTTCATGATATTTTTTTAATTTAAAATGTTAAACACAAGTGAGATATGAATTTCATTAGGAAACTCTAACTTATATGTATTTCTCAAATATTGCTTCTTCAGGATCTTGCATGGTCCAAATCTTCTTCATCATTAACTTGTATGTAAAAACTAGAAACCTTTCATTTCACAAATGAACCATGAATTCATCTCCTACTTGGAACGCATTATCCCTCCTTTTTTTATCTTCATGAGCCTTATATTGTGGGTTCATCTCATTGATATATTTCTTCATCTCTTCATGCAAATTCTTCAAGTGCTCAACAAAATCTTCAACCTTCGTACTACTCTTCACCCCTTATCCATCTTTCTTAGTTTAGAAGGAGTTTGGACTACACCCGTACACAATCTGGAAGGGATATTTACTAGTACTCTTGTTGATAGAATTATTATAAGAAAATTATACCTATGTTATAATCAAATCCCACCCCTTACGCTTATGTCCTACTAAGCATCTTAGCAGGTTACCCAAACTCCTATTCACCACCCCTATTTGTCCATCATTTTGTGGGTGGTGTGCATATTTAAACTTCAAATCTGTCTTCAAATTTTTCCATCATGTCCTCCAAAAATAACCAAGAAATTTTGTATCTTTGTCTGAAACTATACTCTTTGGTAGACTATGTAGTCTCGCCACCTCTCTAAAACTCAACTTTGCATCATGTACAACATCAGTGGTCTTATGACATGGAATGAAATGTGAAATCTAGAAAAATATATCCACCACCACAAATATGGAATCATGCCCTCTCTATGTCTTTGGCAAGCCAAGAACAAAATCAATGCTAATATCCTCCCATGACCTCTTAGGTATAGGTAATTTATGGTATAATCTAGTATTCTGAATTGTTTCATTCACAATATGACATACTCTACAAATTTGTACAAAATTCTTCACATCTTGTTGTAACTATGGTCAATAATAGTTCTCACTAACAAGAGCAATGGTCTGTCTTATCTCAACCAAAATGTCTAGTCAATCCTCCACTATGCTTCTCCTTGATTAGATTCTCTCTCATAGAACTCCTTGGAATGCACAATTGGCATCCTCTAAAAACCATCACATCTTGGATTAAGAAATCAAACCATCTCATCCTATCCAATGTAATAGGTTCCAAACAAGCCTTCCAAGCTTCTACAAAGTCTAGATCTTCATGATACAAACTCTTGAGTTCATTGAACCCAACAACCTCTATATTCATTTCTATCAGCATATTTTTGCTTCTACTCAAGGCATCTACAACTCTATTTGACTTTCCACTCCTATGCTTCAAAATAAAAGTATAACTCTACAAAATCTCAACCTATTTTAAATTCCTTTGGTTTAACTTTCCTTGACTATTGAGATACTATAAAGCCTGATGCTTCAAAAAAAATTATAACTCTACAAAACCTCAACCCATTTTAAATTCCTTTGGTTTAAATTTCATTGACTATTGAGATACTATAAATCCTGGTGATCGGTATGTGAATTTTTTTTGTGGCATGTTCAAATAGTGTCTCCATTTATTCAAAGCCTAAACTATAGCATAAAACTTTTGATCATATACAAAGTATTTCTTCTTGGCATCATTCAAATTCTCACTAAAATAGGCAATAGGCTTACATTATTGACTCAAAACAACTCCTATGGCAGTGCCACTAGCATCGCAATCTACTTGAAAGACATTATTGAAATCTTGAATTTCCAAAATTGCTTTCTTTGTAACTTTCTTCTTCAACATATCAAAACTTTTGGCTGCTCCTATAGTTGACTTAAACTCTTTTCTATCCCCTTTCATCGCTTCAGTTAGAGGTGCACAAATACTATTGAACTTAATAAACTTTATTTAAACACTTGGTAGACCATGAAATGATCTTACCTCTATAACATTCCTCAGGGTAGGCCATTTAATGATAGCTCTCACCTTCTTTGGATCCATTTTAACACCCTCTGCTGAGACAACAAATCCTAGAAACACCAACTCTCTCTTCATGGCACTACCTTTCTTCAAATTAATCAACAAGTTCTCCTCCCTTAGCTTCTCAAGAACTCTTTAGATAGGTATCATTTTCTCCTCGAATATCTTAATGAAAATAAAAATATCATGCAAATAAAAATAACAAATTTTCCTAAAAATTATTTCAATACCTCATTCATAAGCCACATAAATGAGATTGGTGCATTGGTTAGCCCAAAAGGCATTACTAACCACTAATACAAGCCCTACTTGGTTTTAAAGGTTGTCTTACATTCATCTCCTTCTCTATTCAAGATCTGGTGATATCCACTCTGCAAATCTATTTTTTGTGAAGTACTCATCTCCACTCAAACAATTTACAATATCGTCCATTCTTGACAAGGGAAATCTATACTTGATGGTGATCTTGTTGAGGGCTCTAGAATGTATACACATCCTCCATTCCCCATCCTTATTTGGTGCTACTATTGTAGAAAGTACACATGGATTCAAAATCTCTTTGATTAATCCATTACATAACAATTCTTGCACTTGTATGTTCAACTCTTCACTCTCTATTGGAGGGTGCTGTCATAATAGTGGTTTACAATTTCTGAGAGGAACGAATTTTAGCTGAAATCACATATTTTTAGAAAATATAATGATTTAAGCCTTAAAAAGTTCCATTTTAAGGATTCCAATTGAAGAGGGTTTGATCAAATCACCTTAGATCAAACTCCTTAGATAGAACCTCGCTAGTTTTAAACCATACCTATAAATGCGTCTCCTTTACACCTATCAAAATGCTGATAAAAAATCACTTTTGATTTAGATTTTGGGGGATAAAATGAATTCATTTAAAATTTATTTCAAATGATTATGGTATTCCTCAGAAAAAGCTATCCAATGAATATAATTTTAATATGTTTTGGTTTTGTTATGTATTTGTTTTTAAGTTTTATTAAACATAGGTTTTCATCAAAAATGAATTTCTTTGTTCTTCACATGTGGAAAAATAGAAGATTATCAAAAATTAATTGAAAAATATGAGTGCACCAGATATTGAAGTCCTTGATCCAACAAAAGAAATTAAATTAAAATTTGACATATACAAAAAAAGTTACGCGTTATACTCCACTGTGTCTGAATTGTAATTCATTTGACTTTGAAACTTGATTAAGGAAAAATATTCAATAAAAACTATCTAACCAATTGGAAGCACTAGATATCAGAGTTAAAAATCTAAATTTGAAAGAATTCGAATTTTATCCTTCACGAAAAAATTTATGTGTTATACTTGTGGTTACTTTTAAAAATGTATTTTTCAAAAAAATCTATTTTCGTGGGAGATAGAAAAAGTGCAATTTGATTCCAAAAATTTTGAATTTTTTTTTTTTTAGAATCTATAGACAAAATTTGATGAGACTCTAGTTTGCACCATCCTAAAATTCCTCACAGTTTAGCCGCTATAGGTGCCCGAATGTGCAGATTTAGTTAAAAATAATAATTTCAGTGTCCAGTTTGGCCAAAAATTGTAAACCACTATTATGGGATCACCCTGGAGTCATACGATGAGCTGCCTTATTCAACAAAATCTCTCAAGGAATCAATTCCATTTGATGACTAATATTTCTTACTAGAGGCAAACCTTCAGGTATGGTATCATAAACAATGTCTTGAAACCCATTCAACATATCTAAAATTTCTATAAGTACCTCATTAGTATCCTCTTTATCAACTCTAGGGATCAATGCAAAACACATATTCTCATGCCTCATACCTTCTAGGAACATTATTCCATCAACCAAAAAATTTCTTGCATTACTGCATACCTTTTCCTCTACCTCTTTCAATGGCTTCAACTTATGACAAACTCCATCCTTTGTCAAAGAATAGGTATTGGTATGTCAATCATATACTACTCACCGATCAAACTGCCATAGTCTTCCTAACAACATATGACCAAAATCCATAGGTATAATATCACACAGTACCTCATCATGGTAATTTCCAATCTTGAAGTTTACTAGACATTGTTCATTTACCAAAGCCCTATGGTCCTCCTGAAACCAAGCAATCTGGTATAGATTTGGATGCCTTCCTCTCTCCAACCACAACTTACTAACCATCTCTGTTGTAACAAGGTTATTAGTACTACCTCCATCAATAATAACATTGCAAACTTTACCTTCACACTTACATCTAGTACAAAACAAATAATTCCTTTGAGGTGGTTTCTTCTCCTAATTCATCAAGGCTCTTCTAGTGACAAGAACCTCTCCTCTTTTTGCATCCTCTGAATGTGAAAACTCAAAATCTCCATATACATGTGCAACTCGTGCATTACCCTCAAGTCTTCTATTTGTCCTTCCTTTCTTTTGAGGAAACTCATAGGCTCTATGTCCTTCTTCTCCACACTATAAACAAGTTCTACAAAAGCCTCCTCTTCCTAGTCCTCATCCAAATCTTCCTCTTCCTCTTTGGTTTCCATTATTCTGATCACAAGGAAAATAGTTGTTATCTCCTTTTTGGTTATGGCTTCTACTAGAGCCTTCACCCTTCTTGTGATCTTCATTTGGACCTGCATATGACCATCCACCGGTCTTTCCTCCATAACCTCCATCTCATTGTTTACTGTCAAACCTCTTGTTTTGTCGCTCTTCAACCCTTAGAGAAAATTGATAAACATCCTCAGTGGTGGTCATTCTTACCAGTGTTAATTCTTCATGTATGCTTGGATTTAACCCACCAATATAATGAGAAAATTTATCTTTATTTTCCTCATAATGTACTATTCAAATAAGGACTCTGTTAAATTCCTCTATATATTCTTTCACCATCCTTGTTCCTTACCTCAAGCTCTACATCTTCTTGAGTAGCTCCAATTTTTAATTGGCTAGAATTTAAATTATTTCTTCAATTTTGATACCATTTTGTCCCATCTAGAAATTTTATCTTTCCCTTGTCTTCCTATTTCTAATTGGACCTCTTTCCACCATATACTGGCATGACCTATCAATATTTTTTTGCAAACCTAACTTTGTGAGGATCTCCAATCTCCTCAAACTCAGAAAAATATTCCATGTCATTGGTCCAATTGATCAATTCTTCAGGATTCAGTCTTCCACTAAAAGTTGAAACCTCCATTTTAGGTCTCTTCCCAATGATTGACATCACTCCCAACAATCTTCTTTCTCTAGGATCCATTGGATCCAACTCTTCCTCTTCCTTTTCCTTTTTTGTATCATCTTCACTATCATTTATTTCTCATTGCACATCTCAGTTTTGATCCTCTTGCTACAAGGTTTCTAATTTCCTTCTAAGGGCTCTGATTTCATCTCTAGGTGGATCTCTTCTTCCACCACCTTGGCCTCTATCTCTACCATGCTAGACAAGTATTGGAGGAATCTTGAACTCAACCCACACTCATAGGTCCTAGGGAAACTACCTCATGTTTCATGCTCTGTTACAAGATTAGGAAATATTACTCTGATACTACTTGATGAGGGCCACACCACCCAAAACCCTCAAAAATCACAACAATAGAAACCAACATGGAAAATACAAGAAAAAAAATAACTCACCTTGAATTATTTAAGTTGTCAACTTTTTGAGCTATTTTGGGCCCTATAAAGTCTTCATATCTAAAATTGAAGTTGCATTAGAGAAATTTCTCTGGATGGAAACTTTAAGATCTCCTAAACCATGTAGGGTATTGAGGTGATTATTTTGCAACCGGAAATGTTTTCCATTTATGTTGCTTGGGGTAAATTTTTAGGTTTATATGAGACCATTTACACTGACTTACTAAAAATAGTAAGTGACTTTTTTTTCTATTTTTGACATTGATTGTCTTACACCCCTTAAGTTCCATCATGCGATTAAAAAAAACTAAAGAAATTTAGGAAAAATAATCTTTTTTGGGTGATGCAAGATTTCCCTACATTGTTGGATGCTCGTACATTAGACACCCAGGGTAATTTGAAAAGTGACCTCATCACTTCTTATGACTTAGATGAAAACCAAGATAGTTAACCTCAGCCTCACACAGCCACAATGAATATTTTATATCCCTTCCTCTCCAATTCACCACGTACTTTTCATATTGCATGTCCCACACGACTATCCAAAATTTCTTCTATCTCCTCATTTTTTGAGGTAAGTTCTAGAATATTCCACCGTGTTTCTATTATTTCTTAATTATTTCCCATTTCATGATATTTTGTTAAATCTGAAATGTTAAACATAGGTGAACTATAAATTTCGTCAGGAAACTCTACCTCATATGCATTTCCTAAATCATGCTTCTTCAGGATCTTGCATAGTCCAATCTTCTTCATCTTTAACTTGTTGTATGTACCAACTGGAAACCTTTCCTTTCGCAAATGAGCCATGACTTCATCTCCTAACTAGAACTCGCTACACCTCCTTTTGATCTTCCTAAGCCTTATATTGTGAGTTAATCTTACTAATATGTTTTTTCACCTCTTCATGCAAATTCTTCATGTGCTCAGCAAAATATTTAGCCTCAACACTGGTATTCTCCCCCTTATCCATCTTTCTTAGTTCAAAAGCAATTCTTGGACTACTCCCATACATATTATGGAATGTTGATTTACCAGTGCTCATGTTGATAGAATTATTATAAGAAAATTTTACCTATGGTATAATCAAATCCCATCCCTTAGGCTTATCTCCTACTAAGCACCTTAGCAAGTTACCCAAACTCCTATTCACCACCTTTGTATTTCCCTTATCCTGTCGATGGTGTGCAAAAATGAACTTCAAATCTACCTTCAACTTCTTCCATAATGTCTTGTAGAAATAACAAACAATTTGGTATCTCTATCTATAACTATACTCTTTGGTAGACCATGTAGTCTCACCACCTCTCTAAAAAAAACTTTATAGTATGAACAATGCCATTGGTCTTATGACACAGATTGAAATATTCCATCTTTGAAAATCTATCCACCAACAAAAATATGGAATCATGCTCTCTTTGTGTCCTTGGAGAGACAAGAACAAAATCCATGCTAATATCCTCCCATGGCCTCTTAGTTATAGTTAATGGCTAATACAATCCAATATTATGACTTGTTCCTTTCACCATCTGACATACTCTACAACTTTGTACAAAAAAAATCACATCTTGTTGTAACTATCGCCAATAATAATTCTCACTAACAAGAGCAATTGTCTTATCTCAGCCAAAATGTCCAACTAATCCTCCAGTATGCTTCTCCTTGATTAGATTCTCTCTCATAGAACTCCTTAGAATGCACAATTGGCTTCCTCTGAACAACATCCCTTCTTGGATTAAGAAATCCAACAATCTCATCCTATCCAAACTGCCGAGTTCATTGAACCAAACAACTTCTATATTCATTTCTATCAACAAATTTTTCCTTCTACTCAAGGCATTTGCAACTTTTTTTGACCTTCCACTCTAGTGCTTCAAAATAAAAGTATAACTCTACAAAAACTCAACCCATTTTAACTACCTTTTTTTTAACTTTCTTTGATTATTGAGATACTACAAAGCCTGGTGATCACTATATAAAAAAATTATTTTGGAAACAAATAGTGTATCCATTTCTTTAAAGCCTGAACTATAGCATAAGACTCCTGGGTATGTGCAGGATCATCATGGAAAAAATAGGCCCTTAATTGGCAAAAATTTCAAAAAAATTTAGGAAACTTGATGTAAAAATTTGAATAAGTTATCTATATTATTTCAAAAATATGTAAGAATAGAATCTGTAGAAAATTGAATATAGTTTCTAAACTACTAGGTTTATTAAAAATAAAATAAAATCTATTTGGTGAAAATTTGAAATTTCAATGTAGTAGTACTTAAATTTCAGGGAAAAATAAGAACTAGGTGTCTATCTAACCACACTAACCATAATAAAAAGATAATATTTTTATATTATTTTAGATATAAATAGAGGACTCATGTCTTGATGTGATGCATATTTTTTTGTATTTTGTTTCCAAGTAAATAATTAATTATGAATTTTTTATTAAAATTTTTAAAAAATATAAAAACTCGTATGTCTGACCACCTTAACTTGGTCAAAACTTCATGAAATTCAATATTTATTTTTATAATCCTATAGTATGCAAAGCATAGAATGGGACGCATGTTTCAAATTCAAAAAATAGGATACCATTTGAAATCTATAGATGTTTTTCATTCAACCTATTAATGAGGACTTTAGTCATAATTCAAATAGAAAATGAAAAATAATTATTTATTAAATTCAAAGTAAAGCATAATTTATATTGGTGGAAAGATAAAAGTATCCTTTGAAAACCCTTTTTGTTTCATCAATTTTGGGTAAAAAAAAGTCATCAGCCACATACCCTATAGAAACCCATCATATTATCACTTTTTTGCCCATCATGATCTTGCACATACCCTCCTGATCATAGACATAATATTTCTTATTGGCATCACTTGATTTCTCAGTAAAATAGGCAACAAGATTACCTTCTTGACTTAAAACAACTCGTATGGCAGTGCCACTAGCATCACAATCTACCTAAAAGACCTTATTGAAATCTGGAAGTTCCAAAATAGGTAGGTCTATAACTTTATTCTTCAACATATCAAAAAATTTGGTTGCTCCTATATTCCACTTAAACTCTTTTCTATCCCCTCTCATCACTTTAGTTAGAGGTGCACAAATACTATTGAAATTCTTAATAAAATTTCTATAAAAAAATGCTAGACCATGAAATGATCTTACCTCTGTAACATTCCTTGGGGTAGGCCATTCAATGATAGCTCTCACCTTTCTAGGTCCATTTTAAGACCCTCTACTAAGACAACAAATCCTAGATACACCAACTCTCTCTTTATAAAACCTCATTTCTTGAAATTAATCAACAACTTCTCCTACCTTTTCTTTTCAAAAATTCTTCAGATATGCATCAAGTGCTCCTCCAGTGTCTTACTAAAAATAAAATATCATCCAAATAAATAATAACTATTTTTCCTAAAAATTATTTCAATTCCTCATTTATAAGTTGGATAAATGTGCTTGGTACATTGGTTAGCCCAAAAGGCATGACTAACCACTCATACAATCCCTCCTTCATTTTAAAGGTTGTCTTCCCTTCATATCCTTCTCTAATCTTGATATGGTGATATCCTCTCTTCAGATCCATCTTCATTAAGTACTTAGCTCCACTCAAATAATCAATAATGGCATCCATTCTCAGCAAGGGAAATCTATACTTGATGGTGATCTTATTGATGGCTCTACAATTTGTACACATCTACCATTACCAATCCTTCTTTGGTGCTAGTATTGCATGTACTACACATGGACTCAAACTCTCTCTGACCAATCTCTTCCACAAAAACTATTGAACTTGTCTATTCAACTCTTCACTCTCTACTAGACTCATACAATAAGCTTCCTTATTCAAAAAACTGGCTCCACAAATCAAATCCATCTAATGACTAATATTTCTTAATGAAGGAAAACCTTCAAGTATGTTATCAGAAACAATGTCTTTGAAATGAAGAATTTTGGCACCCAAATCCTTCTTAGTTGCTTCTAGGGTTTTTCACTAGAAGGAGAGAAAATTAGGCCAAAATGCACTATTGTTTCACTCAAGATTAATGTATCAGAGGACAAGAAATGAACGTGAAATGTGTGTAGATGTGCTACAAATGCAAACTGCTCCAATGCAAGATGTTGGAAAACATAATGTATATTCAAACAAATTGACTAGGAATGTAAATAAATTGAAGCAAAAAAATAACCAAGTTGAAGATATTAATCCAAAAGTTGGAAGGGGCTAGAATGAGGTTTTGAAATCTTGCAGGAGACACCAAAAATGCTCACTAGGACTAATTCACCATGCATGGTGAATTAGTCCTACTTCTGATGAAAAGTTTTGGAAACCTATTTCTAACTATCAAAAGATGAAATCTGACAAAATTAAATTTTTAGGCCTATAGGTGGGCTCATTCACCATGGGTGGTAAATCAGTCCACCTACAAGAATCTTCAAATTCAAGAGTGGATTATGTGGAGCTAGATTTGCACTTTTTCTTCCTATAGATGTCTACTTCTGAAATTGTCGTATTTGGGTCTGAAAGTGAATTTTTGTTGATTCTTTGACTTATTGAATGAAGAGAGAGCTTTAAAAACCTCACAATATGATCTTTAATGAGTCCCAAGCTTCCAAGAGTCCTAAATCTACAAACACAAGAAGATAAGAAAGAGATGTTGATTGTTAGGGCATGGGGGTTTACTTTGGTCAAACTTTGTTTAGGTAATTAAACCAAAATGATGAAAGAAAGGAATGAAACATGCAAAAATGGAATGGATTTCCTTGTCATGATGATTGATCTTAAAATTCTACAACATATCATGTTGAATCCTCCCTTGAATGTCTTAGGAAGCTCAATGAATGACTTGCAATGTGAAAACACTAGATTGTTTGAGAAGATAGATGATGAATGATGAAGAATGGATGAATGGATTGATTCAAGATGGAGAGGATGTGAAAATGAGGTGAAAAACACGTATTTATACAATTCATGTGCCTTATTATCCATTCATACCTCATCACAGGGCAACATCAAGTTATTTTTAATAAAATCCTAAAAGGAAATTTGAAATATTTTGAATTTGGGGCCAAGGGGGACTCATTTTCCACCCATGGAAAATGGGTCCCACCTACGACCTAAAAAATGTCAGAAAAAATGTTGTATTTAATGTTATTTGTTAGGATAACATTCAAAATATACTTAATTACAACTTATGAGGGCATAAAGAGACCAAATAAAGCATGAGAATGGTGTAAATAGTGAAAATATGCCTAGAAGAGTGTGAAAGCTTGTTACAAGACTTTACAACACTTCAAAATAGGACTTGTTGATGAGTGAAAAGGCAGTTTTTAAGTAAATTGCATTAAAGAGAGTCTAGAAGAATGTAGAAATGTCTTACAACACTTCACAACACCTTCACAAGACATTGTTCTTTGAGTTTTGGTACATAAATAAGCATGTTCAAGCCATGTTACAACATAAAATTAGAGCAACATAGTTCCAACACCATGAAACAAGACCTAAAAGGCCATGAAAATGACAAGGGACCATGTTTCTATGGCATAGTCTTGAAACTAATTCAACATATCTTGAACCTCTACAGGTATGTCAGTAGTATCCTCTTTATCAACTATAGGGATCAGTGCAAAACACATATGCTCATGCCGCATACCTTCTAGGAACTTTCTCCCATCAACCAAAGAAATTCTTACATTGCTGGTTACCTTTTCCTCTACCTCTTTCAAGGGCTTCAATTTATTTCAAACTCCATTCTTTGTCAAAGAATAAGTATTGGCATGTTCATCATGTACTACTCATCAATCAAACAGCCACATTCTACCTAACAACATATGACAAACATCCATAGGGATAATATCACGCAATACCTCACCATGGTAATTTTCAATCTTGAACTTTACCAAAAATTGTTCATTTACCAAAGCCTTATGGTCCACCTACAACCAAGAAATCTGGTATGGATTCAAATGCCTTCTTCTCTCCAACCACAAATTAATAACAATCTCTTCTAAAACAAGGTTATAAGTACTACCTCCATTAATAATAACATTGAAAAATTTACCTTCACACTTACATCAAGTGTGAAACAAATTATTCCTTTGAGTTGGTTGCTTCTCCTCATTCAACAAGGGTCTTCTAGTGAAAAGAACCTCTCCTCTTTCTACATCCTCAAAATGTGAAGAGTCAACATCTTCATCTACATGTGCAATTCATGCATTACCCTCAGGTCTTCTATTTGTCCTTCCTTGATGTTGAGGACACTCATAGTCTATATGTCCTTCTTCTCTATAGTGGAAAAAGGTTCCACAAAATCCTCCTCTTCTTGTTCCTCGTCTAGATGTTCCTCTTCCTCTTTGGTCTCCATTATTTTGATTATGAGGGTAGTAGGTATTATCTCCTTTTTGGTTCTAGCTACTATTGGAGCCTTTACCCTTCTTTTGATCTTCATTTTGACCTCCATATGATTGTCGACTAATCTTTCCTTCACGACCTCCACCTCATTGTTTATTCTCAAACCTCTTATTCAATCATTCTTTAACCCTTAGAGAACATTGATAAGTGTCCTCAATGGTGGTTATTCTTACTAGTTCCAATTCACCCTGTATACTTTGCTTCAACCTATTAATATAGTGAACAAATTTCTATTTATTTACCATAGAATGTCTTGTCTGAATCAAGACTTTATGAAATTCCTCTATATATCATTTCACCTTACTTGTCCCTTGCATCAAGCTCAGCACCTTCTTGCATAACTCCACTTCATAATTGACTGGAATAAATTGTTTCTTTAATGTTGACACCATTATGTCCCATCTAGAAATTTTATCTTTCCCTTGTCTTCCTCTTTCTAATTGGACCCCTTTCCACCATATATTGGTGTGACCTTTCAATTTTGTGTTCTCAAACATTACTCTATGAGGATATTCAATCTCCTCAAACTCAAAAAATTCATCTGTGTTATTGATCTAATCGATCAATTATTCATGATTCACACTTCCACTGAAATTTGAAACCTCCATTTTAGGTCTCTTCCCAATGCTTGAGATGTCTCACAACAACCTTATTTCTCTAGTATCTATTGGATCCTTCTCTTCCTCTTCCATTTCCTCTTTTTCTTCAACTTCACTATCATCTCTTTCTCATTACACATCTCTTCTTCAATCATCTTGTTGCAAGGTTTCTAATTGCATTTTAAGGGCTCTGATTTTATCTGTAGGTGGATCTCTTCCTTCACCACCTTGGCGTCTACCTCCTCCATGTTGGGAAAGCCTTCTAGGCATCTTGAACTCAACGCACACTCACATGTCCTACTACAACTACCTCACATTCAGTGCTCTGTTACAGGCTTAGGAAAACCTACTTTGATACCACTTGATGAGGGCCACACAACCCAAAACTCTCACAAATCATAACAATAGAAACCAACATAGAATATGCAAGACAAAAAAAAACCTACTTTCAATTATTTTTAGGAAAATAAAATTTCATATTCAAATCTTGCATGCTACAGCCTCATGGGCTTGATTCATTACACCAAAATGAAGTCTAAAAACAAAATATATTATTTAGAGCCACACTCAAGACTAATGGATCCACCTTCTACAACCCCCACTTAACCCTTTTTATTTTACCAAATAACTGCCCTAGAATGTTTTAGAAAGTTCAACTTTTCCTTTTGTTTTGGCACCAAAAATTGTGCAACTTGATTTCTGGCCTAGGAAGATATTTTAATGAAATTCATTTTTTAGAGGGGAACTTTGTAGTGACAAATTTTTGTCTAGTTGTCCTATTTTCTCTTATTACATATCATTGTAAATCCTTCAAGCTGATTTACAGTGCACAAACCAACTATAGGTTGGTTTATCAATTAGTTGTTTTGGGGCCTCTAAAGTATTTATATTTGAAATTAAAGTTGCATTGAAGAAATTTCTCCGCACGAAAACTTCAACCTCCCAAACCATGTAGGGTATTGAGGTGTTTCTATTGTGACTAATTCTTTTTTTCATTTCTATGCCTTGGGGTAAATTTTTAGGTCCAAATGAGCCTGTTTAGGCTGACATACTAAAAGTAGTAAGTGATCATTTTCACTATTTTTGGCTTTTAACTATCTTACACCCCTTAAGTGTCATCACGTGACTCAAAAAAACAAAAGAATTTAATGATTTTTTTGGGAGATGCAATATTTCCCTACTCCACTAGATGCTCTTGCATCATACACTAGGGTAATTTGAAAAGTGACCCTGTCACTTCTTAGGAGTTAGAGGAAAACCAAGATAGCTAGTTCCTCAACATCAAAAAACCATGATGAATCTTCAATAGGCCTTCCTCTCCACTTCACCAAGTACTTTGCATATTTCCTCTTTCTTATGAGCTTCTACCCACAAGACTATCCAAAATTTCTCCCATCTCCTCCTTTTATGGAGTAGGTGTTGAAATATTCAACTATGCTAACTATTGTTTCTTTATTAATCCCTTTTCAAGATATTATATTAAATCTAAAATGTTCAACATAGGTGAAATATGAGTTTCATCAAGCAAGTCTACCTCATATTCATTTCTTGAATCATACTTTTGTAGGATCTTTCAAGGTCCAAACTTCTTCATACTTAACTTATTGAATGTACCAACTGTAAACCTTTCATTTCAAAAATGAACCATGACTTCATCTCGTACCTAGAACTCCTTATACCTCATTTCCTGATCTGCCTAAACCTTATATTTTGAGTTCATCTTATTGATATGTTTCTACACCTCTTCATCCAAATTCTTTAGCTGCTCAGCAAAATATTTAGCCTCAACACTACTCTTCTCCCCCTTATCCATATTTCTCAGTTTAGAATCAATTCTTGGACTACTCCCATACATAATCTGGAATGGTGATTAACCACTAGGTATGTGCAGGATCATGATGGGCCAAAAAGTGGCAATATGATGGGTATGCGGTTAACGACCTTTTTTAACCCAGAATTGATGAAACGAAAAGGGTTTTTTAAGGAGAATCTCAGCTTTCCACCAATATAAATTATCCTTTACTTTGAATTTAATAAATAATTATTATTCATTTTCTATTTGAATTATGACTAAAGTCCTCATTGATAGGCCGATTTAAAAACATCTATAGCTTTCAAATGGTATCACATTTTTTTAATTTGAAACATGCATAACATTCTAAGATTCACATACTATATGATTAAAAAAAATGAATTTCATGAAGTTTTGACCAAGGTGGTCAGACATACAAGTTTTTATATATTTTAAAAGTTGTAATAAAAAATTCATAAATAATTATTTACTTAGAAAAAAATTACAAAAAAATATTCATCACATTAGAACATGAGTCCTCTACTTACATCTAAAATCTTATAAAAAATATTATCATTTTATTGTGGTTAGGGTGGTCAGACAAACACCTGCTTCTTATTTTTCCCCTAAAATTTAAGTATTACTGCATTGAAATTTAAAATTTTCACCAAATAGATTTTTTTTAAAATAAACCTAATAGTTTAGAAACTACATTTAATTTGCTACAGATTCTATTATTACATATTGTTGAAATAATATAGATAACTTATTCAAATTTTTACATCAAGTTGCCTAACTCTAATTTTTCTTAATTTTTTGCCACTTAAGGGCTTGTTTTTTGCATGATGATCCTACACATACCCTAGTGCTCTTATTAACATAATTATTATAAGAAAATTCTACGTATGGTATAGTCAAATCCCATCCCTTAGGCTTATCTCCTTCTAAGCATCTTAGGAGGTTACTCACACTCTTATTCACCAAATCTGTTTGTCCATTAGTCTATGGATGATGTGAAGAACTAAACTTCAAATTTTTCTTCAACTTCTTCCATAATTTCCTCTAGAAATAACCAACAAATTTGGTATCTTTTTCTGAAATTGTACTCTTTGGTAGGCCATGTAGTCTCACCACCTCTATGAAAAAAAAGTCTGCAACATGAATAACATCACTAGTATTTTGACATGGAATGAAATATTCCATCTTTGAAAATCTATCCAACACTAGAAATATGGAATCATGCCCTCTTTGTGTCCTTGGCAAACAAAGAACAAAATCCATACTAATATCCTCCCATGGCATCTTAGTTATGGGTAATGGCTGATACAATCCAGTATTATGACTTCTTCCTTTCACCATCTCACATACTCTACAACTATGTACAAACCTCTTCACATCCTATTGTAATTGTGGCTAATAATAATTCTCACTTACATGATCAATGATTTTATCCTAACCCAAATGTCTAGTCAATGCTCCACTATGCTTCTCCTTGATTAGATTATGTATTATAGAACTCCTTGGAATGCACAATCAAATTCCTCTAAAAACATATCATGGACTAAGAAATCCAACCATCTCACCGTATCCAATATAATAGGTTCCAAAAAATCCTTCTAAGCTTCTGCAAAGTCTTGATCTTCAAGATACAAACTCTTGAGTTCATTGAACCCAACAACCTCTATAATAATTTCTATCAATAATTTTTCCTACTACTCAAGGCATCTGTAGCTCTATTTGACCTTCCACTACTGTGCTTCAAAACAAAAGTATAACTCTATAATAACTAAACCCATTTTTAGTGCCTTTGGATTAACTTTCCTTGAATATTAAGATACTACAAAGCCTGGTGATCAGAATATAAAATAAATTCTTCTGGAAACAAATAGTATCTCCATTTCTTTAAATCTTGAACTATAGCATAAGAATCCTAATCATAGACATAATATTTTTCTTTGTAACTTTCTTCTTCAATATTTCAAAAATTTTGGCTACTCCTATAGTCCACTTAAACTATTTTCTATCCCCTCTCATTGCTTCAGTTAGAGGTGCAAAAAATACTACTGAAATTCTTAATAAAATTTCTATAAAAACTTGCAAGACCATAAAATGATCTTACCTCTATAACATTCCTTGGGGTAGGTCATTCAGTGATAGCTCTCACCTTCTCTAGATCCATTTTAAGACCATCTATTGAGACAAAAAATCCTATATACACCAACTCTCTCTTCTTAAAACTACATTTCTTCAAATTAATCAATAGATTCTCCTCCCTTAGCTTCTCAAAAACTATTTGGATATGCATCGAGTGCTCCTCTGATGTCTTACTAGATATCAAAATATCATCCAAATAAATAATAACTATTTTTCCTAAAATTTATTTCAATACCTCATTCATAAGCCACATAAATGTTCTTTATGCATTGGTTGGCCCAAAAGGTATGACTAACCACTCAGACAAGCCCTCCTTGGTTTTAAATGTTGTCTTCCCTTCATCTCCTTTTCTAATCTAGATCTGGTGATATCTTCTCTTCAAATCTATCTATGTGAAGTACTCAGCTCCACTCAAATAATCCATAATTTCATCCATTCTTGAAAGGGGAAATCTATACTTGATATTGATCTTGTTGGTGGCTCTAGAATCTATACACATCTGCCAGTCGCTATTCATCCTTGGTGCTAGTACTATAGGTACTACAGATGGACTTAAACTCTCTCTGATCAATCCCTTTCACAAAAAGTCTTGCACTTGCTTGTTCAACTCTTCACTCTCTACTAGAGAAATACGATGAGCTACCTTATTAGCAAGCTAGCTCAAGGAATCAAGTCCATTTTATGACTAATCATTCTTATTGGGGGTAGGAATTCAAGTACATTATCAGAAATAATATCTTGAAAGTCATTTAACATATTTGAAACCTCTACAGGTACCTAATTTCTATCCTCTTTATCAACTCTATGGATCAATGCAAAACACATATGCTCATGCCTCATACCTTCTAGGAAATTTCTTCCATCAACCAAACAAATTCTTACATTATTCCATACCTTTTCCTTTTCCTCTTTCAAGAGTTTCAGCTTATGAAAAACTTCATCCTTTGTCAAAGAATAGGTATTGGCATGTCCATCATGTATTGTTCACCGATCAAAATGACATGGCCTACCTAACAACATATGAAAAAAATCAATATGCATAATATCATACAATACCTCATCATGATAATTTCTAATGTTTAAATTTACTAGATATTGTTCATTTACAAAATCCTTATGGCCCTCCTTCAACCAAGCAATCTGGTATGGATTCAGATGCCTTCTTCTCTCCAACCACAACCTACTAACCATCTCGTTTGAAACAAGGTTATCAATACTACCTCCATCAATAATAACATTGCAAAATTTACCTTCACACTTACATCTGGTGTGAAAAAGATTATTCCTTTGAGTTGGTTCCTTCTCCTCATTTAGCAAGGATCTTCTAGTGACAAGAACCTCTCCTCTTTCTACATCCTCAAAATGTGAAGACTTAACATCTTCATCTACATATGCAACTTGTACATTACCCTGAGGTCTTCTATTTTCCCTTCCTTGATGTTGTGGACACTCATAGGATCTATCTTCATCTTCTCCACACTGGTAATAGGTTCCATGAAATCATCCATTTCCTACTCCTTATCGAGATGTTCCTCTTCCTCTTTGGTATCCATTATTGTGATCATGAGGATGGTAGGTGTTATCTCCTTTTAGTTTTGGCTACTACTTGAGCCTTCAGCCTTCTATTAATCGTCATTTCGACCTCCATATGACCATCCACCAGTCTTTCCTTCATGGCCTCCACCTCATTGTTTATTCTCAAACATATTGTTTAGTCGTTCTTATACCCTTAGAGAAAATTGATAAGCATCCTCAATGGTGGAAATTCTGACTAGTGGCAATTCTTCCTATATGCTTGTCTTCAACATGTTAATATAACAAGAAAATTTCTCTTTATTTTCCTCAAAATGTCCTATTTGAATTAGGACTTTGTGAAATTCCTTTGTATATTATTTCACTGTCTTTATTCCTTTCCTCAAGCTCTACATCATCTTGAGCAACTGCAATTTGTAATCAACTGGAACAAATTGTTTCTTCAATTTTGACACCATTTTGTCCCATATAGAAATTTTATTTTTCCGTTGTCTTCCTCTTTCTAACTAGACATATTTCCACCATATACTGGAATGAACTTTCAATTTTTTCTTTGCAAACCTCACTTTGTGAGAATCTTCAATCTCCTCAAACTCACAAAAATCCTCCATGTCATTGATCCAATCGATCAATTCTTTGGGATTTAGGCTTCCACTAAAATTTGAAACCTCAATTTTAGGTCTCTTGCCAATGCTTGAGATGCTCACAAGAATCTTCTTTCTCCAGCATCCATTGTATCCTTATCATTCTCTTTGATTTTCACTTCTATTTCATATTCATAGTCATCTCTTTCTCGTTGCACATCTCTTCTTTGAACCTCTTGCTGTAAGGTTTGTAATTTCCTTCTAAGGGCTCTTATTTCATCTCTAGGTGGATATCTTCCTCCACCACCTTGGCTTCTACCTCTATCATGCTCGAAAAGTCTTGAAGGAATCTTGAACTCAACCCACAAACACAGGTCCTTTTGTAATTGCATCACCTTTGGCACTCTATTATAGGCTCATGAACTCCTACTCTGATACAACTTGATGAAGGCCACACCACCCAAAACCCTCATAAATCATAACAATAGAAACCAACACAGAAGATGCAAGATAGAAAAATTACCCACTTTCAATTATTTGTAGGAAAATAAAATTACAGATTGAAAAATCACATGCTATAGCCTCATGGGCTTGATTCATTACACCAAAATCAACTCTAAAAACAAAATATATTATTTGAAGCCATAATCGACACTAATGGAGCCACCTTCTACAACTCCCACTTAACACTTTTTATTTTACCTAACAACTGCCCTAGAATGTTCTAGAAAGTTCAACTTTACCTTTTATTTTGGCACCAAAAGTCCCACCATTTGATTTCTGGCCTAGGAAGAAATTTGAATGAAATTCACTTTTTAGAGGGGAAACTTCATAGGGCCATCACTTTTGATCTAGGTGTCTGATTTGCTATTATTGCATGTCCTTGGAATTTTCTCAAAGAGATCTATAGCATGCAAACCAATTGTAGGTCTGTTTGTCAACTTTTGGAGTTGTTCTGAGGCCTCTAAAGTCTTCATATCTAAAATTGAAGTTGCATTGGAGAAATTTCTCATGACTGGAACTTTAATATCTCCCAAACCATGTAGGGTATTGAGCTGATTCTTTCAGGAATGGAAAGGTTTTTCATTTTTCCTCCTTGGGGTAAGTTTTCTAGGTTCATACAAGCTTGTTGAGGCTAAATCACTTATAATAGTAGGGTATGTGCAGGATCATCATGAAAAAAATAGGCCCTTAAGTGGCCAAAATTTTAGAAAAATCAGAATTAGGTAACTTGATGTAAAAAATTGAATAAGTTCTTTATATTATTTCAAAAATATGTAAGAATAGAATCTTTAGCAAATTGAATGTAGTTTCTAAACTACTAGGTTTATTTTAGAAAAAAAAAATCTAATTGGTGAAAATTTGAAATTTTGATGTAGTATTTCTTAAACTTCAGGGAAAAAATAATTAGGTGTCTGTCTGACCACCCTAACCACAATAAAATGATAATATTTTTTTATAATATTTTAGATATAAGTAGAGGAATCATGCCCCAATGTGATGCATTTTTTTTTTTAAGTAAATAATTAATTATGATTTTTTTATTACAACTTTTACGAAAATATAAAAACTTGTATGTCTGACCACCTTAACTTGGTCAAAACTTCATGAAATTTAATACTTTTTTTTTAATCCTAAATTATGTGAAGCATCGAATGTGACATATGTTTTAGATTCAAAAAATGTGATACCATTTGAAAGCTATAGATGTTTTTTAACCACTCTATCAATCAGGATTTTAGTCGTAATTCAAATAGAAAATGAATAATAATTATTTATTAAATTGAAAGTAAAGCATAATTTATATTAGTGGAAAATTGAGAATCTCATTTAAAAACCTTTTTCGTTTCATCAGTTTTGGATTAAAAAAAGTCCTCAGCCACATGGGCCATCATATCAGTTACATAGCGCCACTTTTTGGCCTATCATGATCCTGCACATACCCAGTAAGTTTCCATTTTTCACTATTTTCACTTCTAACTATCTTACACCCCTTAAGTTCCATCATGGGATTCAAAAAACCTAAAGAAATTAATGGAAAACATTATTTTTTGGGTGATGGTATGTGTAGGATCATGATGGGCCAAAAAGTGTGATATGTAAGTGATATGATGGCCCATGTGTTTGATGAATTGTTTTTTACCCAAAATTTTTGAAACAAAAAGGGTTTTTAAAGGACATTCTCAACTTTCCACCAATATAAATTATGCTTTACCTTGAATTTAATAAATAATTATTATTCATTTTCTATTTGAATTATGACTAAAGTCCTGATTGATAGGTTGATTGAAAAAGATCTATAGCTTTCAAACCATATGATATTTTTTGAATCCAAAACATCCATGACATTCTATGCTTTGCATACTATAGGATTAAAGAAAAAAAATGAATTTCATGAAGTTTTGATGAAGTTAAGGTGGTTAGACATATGATTTTTTATATTTTTAAAAAGTTGTAATATAAAAATCATAATTAATTATTTCCTTGGAAAATAATTACAAAAAAAATGCATCACATCAAAAAATTGAGTCCTCTACTTATATCTAAAATCTTATAAAAAAATATTATCATTTTATAGTGGTTAGGGTGACTAGACAGACACTTCTTATTTATTCCTTGAAATTTAAGTAACTACTACATTGAAATTTCAAATTTTTACCAAATAGATTTAAAAAAAAATAAATCTAGTAGTTTAGAAACTAAATTCAATTTGCTACAAATTCTATTCTTACATATTTTTGAAATAATATAGATAAATTATTCAATTTTTTACGTCAAGTTGCCTAACTCTTATTTTTTCTTTTTTTTTGCCACTTAAGGGCCTTTTTTTTCCATGATGATCTTGCACATACCCATGATGAAAGATTTCCCTACACTGCTAGATGCTCTTGCATCAATTATTCAAATTTTGAAATGATATTTTTTAAAATTTAGAGGGTTTAAAGTGTAAGAAACAGTCAGGTTGAAAAAAATATTAGGAAAAGGGATTTAGTGTATAAACCAATCTCTTCCTAATTTGGTTTGAAGGATTAGAAATGATCTCAAATCCACTTGACTAGAAAAACTAATAGGAAGAGTGAAAATTGGGGAATAGGGTTCTAATCCTTATGAATATGATGATGTTTGTTTTGTTATTTAGATTATTGTTGATTGACTGATTTTCTTAGGATGGAATAATATATGTAAACTATGAAAATAAAGCAATTTGTTATCATTTATAATAAATTTAATGCAATAAGACAAAAATACAATTCATAATTTATTTATCAAGAAAACACAAAGGAACCTATTGTAATAATTTTGTGATGATTTAGTAGGTCTAGGGGGTAGTGTGCCCTACATTATCCTCCTATTTTGTGAAATCTACAAACATAGGTCACAGGTGACTGGTCTATAGTTTTTTTCATTATGATCTCATTATTGAAACCTTTTTTGTTGATGAGAAAATATAGTTTTCATGTCTTGAAAACTTGTAGTGTTTTAATGCATGAATGAGAAAATAGCCTTAAATATTCCTCTAATTCACTTCAGATCCATAAGCTACACAAATGAAGGGAGGGGAAGGTTTTTTCAATATAGGGGCTTTCCTAAGTCAAACTTTGTGCTAGTATTCCTACCTCCAGAATGGTAAATTATTATATAAAAGAGAACTTATTTTATTTTGGATAGAGGCTAGTGATAAACAAATAATGAATTGATAATTTTTTTAACTCACCACTCAAATATGATCTCCTTGATGGACTAAAGTTGCACACATCGCCTTCAAGGAGCCATTTTTCTTGCCTTGAATTGATTTAAATACCTATAATTGTGAGTGATTGCAAACAACAAGCATGCAAAACATGAACAAAACCTAGATAATTTATGAAATGATGCTTGGATGATGAAATCCTTCAATAATCTTGATAATTCTACTCTTGATTTCTCTTGAATACTTTAAGGATGCTTTATTTTCTTGACTAATTCACTAGTCATACTTATAGAATTTCAAATGATAAAATGACTATAATTTATATGCAATTAGTCTAATTTCATGAAAAACAAATTCCAATAACTACAAATTGAAATTTGAAATTAAGATAATAAATTACCAACACTGACATAATAAAATTTGAAGCCAAAAGTGGTGGTCTGTTGCATAGTGTTTTTGGTGTAATTAATTATTTAATTACACTTTACATAAGTTTACTTAGGTAATATTTTAAGTCCTAGAACTTATCTCTATCATTTTATCATTTCCTAGATAGGGTTCACATGTTGTCACATGTAGTATGATTTTAACACTTGGTAACATCTTACACATTTTAGGTTTTCACTCATGCCTATATATTCAAGGAATTTTGTACATTTTTAATATCTCATATTCAATTTGGAATTCTATCATCTTAATGATAACATAATACTTTTGAAATTTCTCTCTTGTGGAAGTTATTTTGTCTTGCAGGTGATTCTGGGGTGTTTGAGGAATTCACCTAAACTCCTACAAGTGTTCCCTAGAATAGATCCAAGCTTTTGAGGTTCTTAAAGTGTTGAATGAAAATATTAAATGCATAATTCATTTCCCATGTTTTACATTCTAGAATTTTTTGTAAAATGGATAATTAGGTCCTGTGGATAATGATTTTGGCAAACCAAATGCTTTCTATCCCTTCTAGGGTTTTTCACCTAAAAGGGGAAAGAAACGGAGCCAAAATGCAAATTTATACACTCAAGATAATTAATGTAAATGAGATGTATTATGTCTAATTAAGACACCCTAATGCTCTAATTTTAAAATGAAATGATCTAATAATGCAAAACCTAAGAAATGTGAAGTGCTGGAAAACACACTATGATATGTAGAAATTCCTAAAAATGCAAGTAAATGATGAAATAACATAACCGAATAAAAGAGGTGCACCTAGAATCTAAAACTTGATGCTAGGAGATTCCAGAATCCCAAAAAATTGACTGAAAATGTTGATTAGGACACTTACTCCAGGCTGGGCGACTTAGTCCCAGTTTTAAGAAACTTTGCCAAAACAAGAATTTACCAAATGGGTATCTAGAAATGTCAAAATCACTTTTCAAGCCCAGAAGTGGGACTAATATTCCAATAGTCACAACTTAGTCCTCTTGCAAATCTCAAGAATTTCAAGATAGAATCTAGTAGCCACGGGTCTGCACTTGCTTCCTTGATAGGTGTCTACACTTGATTCTGCAGAAAATGAGGTAAAAGGTCTCTCCTAGCTTGAATTAGGGTTGTGATGAATTGATTGAATTTGAAGACTTCTTGACCACTTTTCAACACCTAATTTCTTCACAAATCTGCATACAAAAGTATGCAAACAAAAATGCAAAATTGGAAAAATGGTTAAGGGTTAGAGTATAGGGGTTTTCCCTGGTCAAACCCCACTTTGGTAATCAAACCTTATGAAATGAAATGAAATGAGAATGGTAAATGAACAACATAAAATGTCACAAACTTACCAACCCCTTCATATAGAAATCTGAAGATATGCAGTGAAGTGCTCCAATGGATGACTTGATAATGCTTGATTGCTTGAGAATGATGATTTCTTGAGTACTTGATGAACTAAGAGCTTGTAGGAGATTAGGGGATGTAAAATGAGGAGAAAAACCCTTATTTATACTTTATTTTACTAAAATTTTCTAAAAATAACACATCATAGGCCGACCTCAAGAGTTAGAAGAAAAAATCACACTAGAAATTTAAAATTATTTTGAGTTTTGTGCCAAAAAAGGACTAAGTCACCCCTACTAGTGACTTAGTCTTACTTAAGGAAATAAAGTGGACCATGTTAGAAATTATGGGGCATTAAATGTTTTCCAATGGGTGTATCCTCAAAAACACACTAAAAAATGACCAAAAAGTGTATTAATACATCAAAAAAGGGTTGAATTAGTGAACACAAGTCTAGAAAAGCATGAAAGTGAGTTAGAACACTTTACAACACTTTGAAATAAGACTTAGTAAGTAATAAAAAGTAGTTATTTAGGTGAATTATGATGAAAGGGTCACATCAAAGTGTGAATGTAGGTTACAACACTTCACAACACCTTTACAAGACATCCTAGAAGTCTTAATGATTCATAAATATTCAAGACCTAATGTGAACGTGTTGGCCACATTACAACATTAGACTAATCAAGTCAAAGTCCAAAAGAGAGACCCAAGTGAGCATAAAAATGTCAACTATACATTTTTTGGGGACACATTATGCCCCCACTTTAGTGAGAGGATGAACTTGCTTCAAACTCTCGCTAAAGTAGCTCAAGATGCACATTGAGAGGGATCCAAATGCACACACATTAGTAATATGAGACAATAATCAAGAGGGCTGATCAAGCCCACAGGATCAAGATCTCAAATAAAACCAAAAATAAGTGCAAAGGAACACACAAGAAGGTGATGGAAAAGAATGAAATCTTCAATCATATTTCCACCTCGTTGTGGATTAGATCTAGGCCCTTTTTATTGAAAAAGAAAAATGTGTACTCACTCTAAGGAGACGATACTTATGGTTGTCTTCTGGGTGAGAAAACCCAAATATACTCACTCTAGGACCACAGAACTCCTGATTTCCATGGGGTGAGAAAGCCCAAATATACTCACTCTAGGGCCACATAACTTTTGGTTGTCCATGGCGTAAGAAAGCCCAAAGGGTGAGAAAGATACACTCAATTAGTATGCACTTACACAAGAAGGTGGCTATGGGGAAAGGTCATGCCACTAGATGGGATTTCCTGCTCAATCATATTAAAGTAATACCTCTCAATAACTTTAATAAGGAACCATAAAGGAAAATGTTGGTTTGTGCTCCATGAGACAAGCAAAGCTTTGTATGCTTAGAACTCATGAACAAATGAAAAGGTACCATAGGCATACAAGTTGTGTTATGCAAGGTTGAAAAGATGTGAAGTGTAAAATGCAAAAGAAATGTTTAGATGAGTCTTTTAGTTCATGGAAGGTTTGTCACTTAGGGAACATTGTGTCTAGTGTCTCCAAGAGAAGAACAGTCAATTAATAGAATATTCACAACTTAGGGGATTTAGTGCATCACATCAAGCCACTAAGAGGAATGTAATATGCTAAGATAGATCACACTTATGAAGGACATCATAGCCAATGTCATCCACAAAGTGACAAACACATCGTATAAAGTAACAAGGCCGCACTAAGAACCAAGCCTGCAAAGGAAATAATGCCAATGTATACCCTCCACTTTAAATGAATTCTTACACATGTTTTGTGAGCAATTAGTTTAAAGTAGCAAAGGAAAAATGCAGAAAAAAGGAAAACAAGACATGAGAGCCAACTTTGAAAGCCCATATGCCAAGTAATATGTTTCAAAGTAAGGTTGCTTCGTGTAAATGAAAAGAAAAAGAAAAAGAGGATTTCCCCCTAGAAAGGAACACCAAACACATAAGGGATCTATGGATTTTGGGTCAGTATGTTCATTTTTGCAATGTTTTGATTAAAGAGCTTGGAACTATCATCATTCCCCAAAACACATAGAACTAGAAGAATGACACAAAGAGAGGGAAAACAAAAGAAAAATAAAGTCCATTTTGGGTCAACATGGAAGAGACATTGAATTATGAACATTTTTCATTGTCCCCAAAAGGAAAACACAAGAAAAAAGAAAACAAAAAGGCGAAAGAAAAGAAAAGGATTTTGGGTCAATATGAAGGAGACATTTTAGTCTCAATGCCTTGGTCATACCCAAAAGGAAAAAAACATAAGAAAATCAAAAAAGAAAAGGACCTTTTGGGTCAACATGGAAGAGACATAGGGTGTCTCAACACTTTGCATCATCCCCAAAAGAAAAACACAAAATAAAAAGTGAAAAAAGAAATTTACGACATATAGAATAATAGAGATACAAATAGAGGAAGTGTATAAATAGAGAGATAGAAAAAATCAAACACAGGTTACTGGGGAACATGATATGCACATAGAAATGCCAAAGAAAGAGAAAAATAAAAAAATCAAAAAGGCTAGTAAGGTGAGTGTAATTCAACCATATAACAGGTCATCTGTCTCCCAGTCGCGGTCAATGTATTATGAGGGCGATTGTAAATGCCGAACTAGGAGATGTACCAATTTTTATATTTGGTGTGAGAGATTTATCATTTAAGCTCATGGAAAATGAAAATAAATAATTTAGATCATTATGTATCTCTTCATCTATCTTAGTGATCTCCTCCTCATCATCATCATCATCAAGGTTAATGACAACAAGGGGACAAATGGTAAGTTCCAATGAAGGATGTATCAGGAGTGGCAGTTGTTGTATCGAATTATTTTTTTGTGAGGGTTGGACCATACTATCTTGAGGGAGGTCAAGTTGAGGAAGTTGGTTAGATATTGCTTTTGTTAAAGGCAGAGGTTAATTTTCTTTGTTTGCTTCTATTTTTGAAACTAACGAGCAAGTAGACGATGATGACGCCAACACTCCCTAGCACCACTATTTTGTTTGATTATATTTTGGATATTTTGAGGTGTAAGAGAATATTGAACCACCATAGGCTCATTTTCTTCCCAAGGGGGGAGAATAGAAGAAATTGAAGGAGATGGTTCAATCACTTTCTCTTTTCCTTTATACACTTGTTTTATGCGAGGGGGCATGGCGGGATTGGTTTCATTATGTCATGGACATTTGAAGGAAGAAGGGGAAGTGTGTAGGGGTTGTTGATCTAAATTTTCTTGTTTAGATTCAGCATCAAGCATTGTCTCATCAAGGATTAGGATAATGAAAGCCAATGTGGATTGGTTACAGAGGGACAATTGAACAATTTTATTGGCTTTACACTTTTGATAGGAAATGAAAAAGAAATCCTTGCAA
Source organism: Sequoia sempervirens (assembly GCA_007258455.2). Taxonomy (NCBI): domain Eukaryota; kingdom Viridiplantae; phylum Streptophyta; class Pinopsida; order Cupressales; family Cupressaceae; genus Sequoia; species Sequoia sempervirens. The sequence goes on from VDFB02000003.1 coordinate 183,516,757, forward strand.
GGGGTAGTGGGCTCCATGGGTTATGGCCAAAAGGATTCTAAGGAGAAATTTCCTTTAGAAGACAATGGTTGAAAGCCACTATGATGAATGGTAAATATTTCATTATCATGGGGAAATTTTAAACATTTTTGTATGACTAAATGGACAACTTTCATCGAGCAAATCCATGGATAGCCTATTTGTAGACGAAATTGATCTGATTATGGAATGATAGAGAATGTAAGATCCATCATCTTAGGTAATATTTGTAATGGTAGAATGATCGATCCAATCATAGGGCACATGAAACCATTATGTTCTTTTATGCATTCTCTTGGTTGATCATAGTTATCTTGATATATAAAGTTCATGTAAAACCAAAAAAAAATTTGCAATCACATTCTCACCATAGGTGGGATCTATGAGTATCCCATTAGTGGGCTTATCATAAATGTGTCTAGCTATGTAGAGAGGACCATCAGGAAGATTTGGAAGAACATCTTTAGAAGTGAAAGTAATATCAAGATTTTTCTTAGGTTGGCCCTTATGAGGGATAACGTCTATCGCTCCTACCATTTCAGCTATAGGATTGAGACATGGTGTATCAGGATCTTTAGAGTCTTTATTAACAATCATTGCATCATTATTTTGAGTTTCATTGGATTTGAAAAATGACACATTATGTTTAGGCATGGGATTGGTAAAAATTTGCAGATTTTGACTAGGTAGGGCAATAGATGTATTGCCTTTTGTAGCAACATTGGAAACTGATAGACAAATATAATCAATGATGCCTTCCACAATGTGTTTAGGACACTTACATTGTTCTATGTCATGTCTATTTTGTCTATGGTAATGGAAATAGGCATTCTATTGGAAAGTGGAAGGCAAACGTTTGGTTGTGTCTAATGGATTAACAGGAGGCAAATAAATCATTTGCTATTGTATAAGTTTGGCCATGGTGTTATGAAGGGTGTCTAGTAAGGGTGTAAATTATCATTTTATACATCCATAGGTAAAGGGGACCACTACTTTAACAAATACCACCTAATTATGAATAGGTTGAGTTTTTTTATGGAGAAGGGGGGTCGAACTGTAAGAATCCTTTGTTTGGTTTTTTGAAGTTTTGTGTGTTGTTTTGGTTGCTTTTTTTTCACTTCTTAGCCCAATTAGAAGTGAATTTTGAATCATGACTAGTAACCAAGTTGTGATAGTTACAAAGTGTCATCCATAAATGCATGAATGAATGAAATTTCATCATAGTTAACTTATACTAAAGGTGAGTGTGCTAGTTTTTGATAAACATCTTTTGAAGTTATGAATCAATAATCTTGACATCTACTTGTGCATACAATTACATGTGAAATGAAATTAGTTAATTTTTCATCTGCATTTTGTTTACATCAAATTAAATCATCCATTGTCTTTTTGGGAGTCATATGGACTAGGAAATGACTAATAAAGGCGTCAACAATTTCATTAAATGATCAGATTGAATGATTGGGTAAATTTGAAAACCACTTCAATGTAGTGTCCTTTAATGTCCTAGGAAATAATTTAGCTAACAGTTCATCATCAAGGAAAAAATCACTACATAAGGTTGTATAGCCATTGACATGATTAATAGGATCTCCTTTACCTTTGTACTTCTCAAACCTAGGCATCTCAATTCCTTGTGGCATCAATGTTCTTAAAATTTCCAAAGATAATGAGCTACTATGGACATAGTAGGTGGGTGGGGTGGCTTGGTTTTGGTTTATGGTGGATATTTGTTGTTGCATGGAAGAAATTGTTCACTAATACATTTTGACTCAAAATCCGACAAAAGTTTGTTAGAATTATTTCATCAATTTTCTAACAAAATTTGAAATGTCAAAATTCTAACCCAACATCGTCGATTGGGTCAGAATTTCTACATTTCAAATTTTGTCAAAAAATTGATGAAATAATTCTAACAAAATTTTGTCAAAATTCTAATGAAATTTTGTCGGATTTTGAGTCAAATTTTATCTGTGGTTTGAAATAGTTGTGTAATGGGAGGGTCAATGTAAGTAGGATGAGGTGAAAAAGATAATTGGGATGGAGTGTATGTAGGATTGGGATAATTGAAGGGGACACTAGTAGGGTTGAAGGTGGTGGAGGATGGAACATTCAATACCACAAAAGAACTAGGAATTCTAGTTGGAATATCAAAAGGAGTCATATGACTAACCTATTGCATGGTTGTTGTAACTTGAGGATGGTATAGGTGGGAATGGATGGTACGATTGAAGGAGGAAGTATGTGAGATACTCCTTGGCTAACCACAATGTTTGTTGGTTGGGAAGTGGAAGGAACATGTTTGTGGTATATCTCAACAATTCTTTTCATTAGTTGTAAACCATTATCACTTTCAATCATGAAATTAAGTTTTTCTATGGCAGGTATAGCAATGGTGGAAATGCTTTCAAGAGATAAATATTGTTGTAGATGTACAAAATCCTCATGAATACTAATGAATTTATCTTGTAGAATATGATTGGTTTGTGTGTTAATATGCATTATATGTGAAGGCGTACTAGTGGTAGTATCCATGCTTGATGCACCATTTCCCATACTAGGAGTAGGAGCTCTTGAGATCGCATGATCCATAATGAAAGTGTTATCATGAGAAGCCATGAGTCTAGAACATCTCACTAAAGTATTATCAATAGGGAACCAAACACTCATAAAAATACCACAAGAGATGGGGTGCATGAAAATGCAATGCAATCTCGGACTAAGAAAATGCAAATAACAAAAATTCTATAGACTAAAAAAAAATGTGCTACCAGAAAACAAAGTACAGAAATTACCCAAATAATTTAGTGTAAAATGAGCCAAAGGACTAAGTCACCCTATGTGGAGATTTAGTTCTACTAATAAATTTTTTGATATTTTTTAGAAATTTTGAATGTAATGGTATGTATTTTGGATGTATAGATCCAACTATAGTATGTGAATGCAAAAATTTTAGTGTTTTTCAATGCAAAAATGCAAACTATTGAAGCTCTTCAATAATGTAATTTTGAAAACCATAAGATGAAGAAAATGCAATACCTAATGCAATGAAAATGAAACTTATGATACAAAGAAAATCAAAAGTAAAGATGTTCAAAAGTCAGGTTCACCAAAATGTGGGCAATGATTTTGGCAAACCAAATGCTTTCTAGCCCTTCTAGGGTTTTCACGTAAAAGGGCAAAGAAATAGAGTCAAAATACAAATTTCTACACTCAATATTAATGTAAATAAGATGTACTATGTCTAATTAAGATGCCCTAATGCTCTTATTTGAAAATGATCATTTGATCTAATGATGCAAAATCTAAGAAATGTGAAGCACTAGAAAACACATTGTGATATGCAGAAATGCCTAAAAATGGAAGTAAATGATGAACTAACATAATAGAATAAAAGAGATGCACCTAGAATCTGAAACTTGATGCTGGGAGATTTTGGAATCCTAAAAAATTAAATGAAAAAGTTGACTAGGAAACTTATGCTAGGCTAGGAAACTTAGTCCCAGTTTTGAGAAAGTTTGTCAGAACAAGAATCTGCCAAATGAGTATCCAAGGCCGACCTCAAAGGTTAGAAGATAAAATCCCACTAGAAATTTAAAATTATTTTGAGTTTTGTGCCAAAAAAGACTAAGTCACTACTACTAGTGACTTAGTCCTACTTAAAGAAATTAAGTGGGTGTTAGGAATTGCAAGGCATTAAATGTTTTCCAATGTGAGTATCCTCAAAAACACACTAAAAAATATTTGAAAAGTGTATTAAAGGGTCATTTATACATGAGAAAGGGTTGAATTAGTGAAGAAAAGTCTAGAAAATCATTAAAGTGAGTTACAAGACTTTACAACACTTTGAAATAAGACTTAGTAAGTAATAAAAAGGAGTTATTTAGGTGAATTATGATGAAAGGGTCCTAGAAAAGTGTGAAAGTGGGTTACAACACTTCATGATACCTTTACAAAACATCCTAGAAGTCTTAACGATTCATAAATATTCAAGACCTAATGTGAATGTGTTGGCCACATTACAACATTAGACCTAGGAAAAATAAAGCAAAGTCCAAAAGAGAGACCCAAGTGAGCATAAAAATTTCAACTATACATGTTTTGGTGACACAAGGCCAATCACCTAGGAGGAGAAAATCCTAGTGTGAAATTCTCAACGTTGATAATTTTTGACACTAGAAAAACCCCCATGAATGATGTGGCTTGTTGTAAATCATATAGATATTTATTTCCTAATGCAAATGGGTAACCACAACTCTAATAAGTAAATGGAATTCAATTATGACTATGGATCTAGGAAAAATGTATAAATTTGTAGGAGTGTTGTGGATGTAGGAGAGATCATTTCTAAGGTTTTTGGAAAGGAACAACCTATGATAGATAAATTGTTAAGCGTGGAAATGTTTTACTGGGTGACACTATAATGGGATGTTTGATCTAGGTGGATCCAAAATACCTAACAATTCCATGGTCTCATAATTCATCCAAATCAACATCATTGCATAGAGCTCGATGAAATGATCTAGACACAATTGGAATGGGCTCAAAAGGAGTCTAAATGCATAAGTTATGTGTAGTCAAAGGTTCGGTCAAACAGGCAAATTAGGGGATGAGAAAAAAGGGTGAAAAATTAATCATCTTGAAATGAGGAAAAAATGACACCAAGTTGTAGAGCTTGTCGTGCTAATTCAGGAACTATATTTAGTTTCAAAAAATGAAGCTCGTACATGAAAGTTATGGCCGGTCAAAGTTGCCAAAAGAATGGGTTGACTAGGTCAAAAGATGACATCAACATGTTGACATGGCATCAACTAGGCTTGACATGTGGCATCCATATTGATGATGTGGTGACATATTTGGTAGGGTTATTTGGCATCACATGGGCTTGACATGTGGCATTTGTATTGATGATGTGGCAACATATTTGGCAAGGTGACGTGGCATGTAGAGTTGGCTTGGACCAATAATTCTGACACGTGTCATTTCTAGAGTGAATCATCATTTTCTCTCCTATGTGGTGGTTAAGGTTGCTTAAAATTTTGTGGAGGGGAGTTGAAACCTTGATCTCCCATCCACTATAATTCCTCTCCACCACTATACCATCCACTATTCTCGGATATAGGGTATGTGCAAGATCATGATGGGCCAAAAAGTGGCAATATGATGGGTATGTGGCTGATCACTATTTTTTTACCAAAAATTGATGACATGAAAAGGGTTTTTAAAAGAGATTCTCAGCTTTCCACCAATATTTAAATTATGCTTTACTTTGAATTTAATAAGTAATTATTATTGAATTTTCTATTCAAATTATGACTAAAGTCCTGATTGATAGGATGATTGAAAAACATTTATAGCTTTCAAACGGTATCACATTTTTTGAATCCAAAACATCTGTCACATTGTATGCTTCCAATACTATAGGATTAAAGAAAGAAAAATTGAATTTCATGAAGTTAAATGACCAAGTTAAGGTATTCAGACATATGAGTTTTTATATTTTTTAAAAAGTTGTAATAAAAAATCATAATTAATTATTTACTAGGAAAAAAGTTACAAAAAAATATGCATCATATTGAGGCATGAGTCTTCTACTTATATCTAAAATCTTATAAAAAATAATTATCATTTTATTGTGGTTAGGGAGGTCAGAAAAACACCTACTTCTTATTTTTTCCTTGAAATTTAAGTACCACTACATTGAAATTTCAAATTTTCACCAAATAGATTTTTTTTTTAAACAAACCTTGTAGTTTAGAAACTACATTCAATTTTCTATAGATTCTATTATTACATATTTATGAAATAATATAGATAACTTATTCAAAATTTTACGTGAAGTTGCCTAACTCTGATTTTTCTAAATATTTTGCCACTTAAGGACCTATTTTTTCCTTGATGATCATGCACATACCCTATAGATATGACATGTTTTATATTAAAAGAGGATAAAGCCAAAATTGTGGGGAAGGAGGTTTGAACCACCAACCTTCCCCTTATAACTTATTCCTCCAACAAACATGCCAATTCATGGGTTTTGAGATATTTTCAGCATTGGTTTGTTTTATTAAATGCTTTGAAGCTGATTTTTACCCAATTTTGAACATTTACCCTTTAGAATTTAAAAGGAAAATCTCTTGTTTTTCAAAAAAAATATTCTAAAGCGAGAAAAGTAAAACTAAAAGGGCTTATAAAAGATTATTAGATTTTAAAAGGGATTTTATATGATTTATATGGGAGATTTTATAGATATTTTTGAAAATAAGGGAGATTTGCAAAATTACATGTTGTAATTAGGAGATATGGGTATATTTGCAAGATAATATGTTTTGATCCCATATTAGAAAATAAATTTGTATAATAGGGGGTCTTATTTTCTTGTAAGGGGTAGAATTTTCTTGAAGAGAAATTATTGGGGAAGTTCATTTTGGGAGAAATAATTCTTTGGAGGAGAATATTGTAAGCAGAAGGCCTTTTGAGTGTCTTCAAGTGTCAAGAGGAGATTGTGAGAAATTTTATGTAGGTTTTGGAGATTGGATATTGTAACAAGGCATTTTTATTGCTTGGCAACATTAATAAAGCAATCTACCTTGAGAAGCGGATCTGGAGATGTAGCTCACATTAAGCGAACTTCGTTATCAACTTGTGTGTTCCAATCTTATCTCTTATTCTTCTATCTTCTATCTATCATTCTCTCTATTTATTTTCATTTTTCAATTCGTTATTTGAGTTCTAATTACAACATTTCAATAATTATTTATATAAATGTGAACTTATTTTGTAATTTCAATGGTTAAACAACATAGTCACACAATTCTGTTGCGATCAGGGAAAAAATATAATAAGGATTAATTTGCAAATTATTTTTTAAACCTATAATTACATATTAATTTGCGATCAGAATTTCTTAATTCCAAATTGTAAAAGTGGATGTTAACCAGACTTTAAATTAAAGGAAGGAGAAGGTGCACTTATCGAGTACAATCCTAAGATCAAAAAATGGAATTTTTCACAAGCAGAGATGGAAGCTGAAGAAAGTCCTACAAAGCTTGATGATAAATATTTCTAGAAATAATTTCTTGAAATGAAGGCTATGGTGGAAGTTCTTTTCCAAGAGAGGCAAGAATGATAGAGGAAAACGGAACTCGAGAATAAAAATGAGGAAGGTGAATCTTCAAAAGATGAAAAAGGTAAAGGAGTAGGAGGTGATAGTGACCCTCTTGAACCTCCATCTTCATCCTCTTCATCGTCTTCATCATCTTCTTCCTCTTCGTCTAATTATTCTAAAAAGAAACAACCTGTGCAAACTAATACACCTTTGGTAAAGCTAGTTTTTAAATTTTATTTTCCAATCTATAATGGAGAACTAGATGCATATAAACTAGATAACTGGATAAAGAAAATTGAAGTTTATTGTAGAATTCAGAAGTTTATTGAGGATTCTCAAAAAATCCAATTAGCTACTCTTCGCCTAGGAGGCACAACTTTAATTTGGTGGGAGAGTAGAACATAGGAGGATCTAAGTCATTATGGTGAAATTATTTCTTCTTGGTTTGAGTTTATAATTTCACTTAAGAAACAATTTTATCCATTAGGGTACATGCAAAAAGAAATGATGAATTGGAAATCATTAAGGAAAGAGAAAGGACAAAGTGTGCAAGAATATACATAGGAATTTAGGAAGAGGGCTTTAATTTTTGTCATTCCTTTATACACACAAAAACACTTTGTTAAAGTATATAGGTGGATTACATGAGAGTTTGAAACATACTATACTTAGGTTTAATCCAACTAACATTGATGAGTTTAGTGTGCAAACTAACCATTTGGAAACAAGCTCAAGGAATAGCAATGAAAATCTATTAATGAACTCAAGTAAGCACAAAGGAAGCAAGAAAGGGAAAGAGAAATCACAGTGAACAACTACTATAAAGAAAGAGGACGAAAAGCCTTATTTCTCACATTGCAAGAAGGAAGTGCACGAAGATGCAAGATGTTGGAAACTGCATCCTGATCAAAAAGCCGAAGTGGTTCAAGGATCAAAAGGGTAAGTAGAAGACTACATCTATCGTGCAGGATCTCGGATTTGGTTTCGATGATGAAACCAAGATCTTAGTTGTGTGTATCAAAGGTAATATTCCTTTTTTCAATACTATTTCCTATGCTTGTTCATCAAAGTGTAATGAAGTACCTGTTGAAAGTAAGAGGAATAATTGTTTCATATAAGGGCTATTGCAAAACAAAGTAAGATTGATACAATCCTAGATAGTGGATCACAAGTGAACTTAATCTCTGAACACTTTGTTAAGCAATTGGGATTAAAAACAACTCCTCATCCTAAACCATATCAATTGGGTTGGGTGCATGATAATGCTCAGCTATATGTGTCAAAGTAGTGTAAACTCCGATTTGTAATCACATCCAAGTTTGTAGATGAGGTAGAGTTATATGTAATTCCGCTTGACATATGTGAGATGGTTCTAGGTAGTCCTTACTTGTATGATAGAAAATCCATTTTCTACAACAAACATAACAAGTATCATTTTTTTAAGGATGAAATTGAATATATTGTAAAATCTCTTCACATGAAGAATGAAAGATCTGTTGTAAACAAATGGCATATGAAAATTATTGTAAATGCAAGCAATTCTTTAACTCTCATGTTTGTAACAGCTAGTGATACTAAGCATGAAGATGATAAGGTATCACATATAGCATAGTGTGAGGATCAGTTGCAAGCAGAGTCAAGCCTTCAATCAGAGGTGGTAAAAGAGGGTTTGGATTTCATTTTCTAACAATGTTCTTGTTCAGGGGATCTAGAATGTTGATACTATTTCCTTCACATCAACGTACTCAATACTATTGCTTGTTATTTTTCTAGTTATTTCTATGTGGGTGATGAATGTGACGATGAATATTGATGAACATGTAGTTGATTATATGAACAAAGCTATCTCATATTTTTTTGTTTTTGTGATGGGTCAGATGTTCAAAATTTTAGTAGGAAGGATAGATGATATTGCGCAAGTGAGGTGACATTTCCCTAGCTCAAATTGTACATAAAATAGACCTTTTGGAGGTCCAAAAGTTTCTCAATGGGGAGGAATGATCTAGGTGGATCTAGAATACCTAAAAGTTTTACAGTCTCAGAATTCATCCAAATCAGTATCATTGGATAGAGCACGCTGACATGATCCTGATGCAACTTGAACAAGCTCAAAAGGAGTCTGAATGCAAAAGTTATGCACAGTTAGAGGTTCGGTCAAACAAGCGAATCAAGCGGCTAGAAAAAAAAGGGTGAAAATTTTATTTTCTTGAAATGAGGAAAAAGTGACACCAAGTTGTAGAGCTCGTTGTGTTGATTCCAGAACTATATTCAGTTTCAAAAATGGAGCTCGTAAGTGAAAGTTATGGCCAGTCAAAGTTTCCAAAAGAATGGGTTGACCAGATCAAAAGATGACATTAGTATGCTAATGTGGCATCACTTGGGCTTGACACATGGCATCCATATTGATGATGTGGCAGCATATTTGGCAAGGTGACATGGCATCACCTAGGCTTGACACGTGGCATCTGTATAGATGATGTGGCAACATATTTGGCAGGGTGACGTGGCATGTACAGTTGGCCTAGACCAATAATTATTTGACACGTGTAATGCCCCACCATGCAACCCTAGGGGAAGTTACAATTAACTACACAAACGCAATAATTTTTTTTTGTTTAACTACAAATAACAAGAAAGTTCACTACCTAATGCCAACAAACCCTAAGGTTACGAGACTAAGTTTACTTAAACCCAAACAAGAAACATGAATTGAAACCATAACATTTAATTACTTAACAAATTAAATACACATACATTCCATACATGATAAAATTACATCAAAGCATAAGAGATACCACATGATTCAAATAATATAATTTACAATATGATTACAAATCTCCTTCCCCGAATGAGGTAATTCCAATAAGAAAGATTACAAACTACACAATTCCACCTCGATACAAATGAGGGGTAATTAAATTACAATAATCACTTAAAAGAATAGAGCATGAAAGAAACTGGATCCCACGAGCTCTCCAACTAGAAATCTCATCCATACGAACAAGAAGATGACCCAACGAATTAAGGTGCACGTTCCACCCAACTATGTGATACCCGAAAGCTCACCCCCTATGCTAGGAGATAGTAACAAGGATTCCTAGGCAAGACCATCTACCTCTAGACACAGGCTACTCAAAACTGAACTGAATTAAATACAAGTACAACATCACATAACACAATGGTTACAATGCTTCCAGAGTTAAATAATCAATTGCATCAATGTTACAAACATACTACAAACTTAGGAGAAGTGTCATCACAATGTCACATGGGATATCCTGGTAAGTCTTCCTAGGTCCCGACCCCCATCTCGGGATATCCTGGAAACCTCTAATGACTCTCGACCCCTCATGCAAACCAATGTGGAATCAGTTATCTCTCATAGGGACGAGACAACTATCTTACCATTCTAGGCCTTCTCATCTCATCCCAAGTCTATACAAGCCCTTGTGTCCATGAGCGTAGAAAAATTAATCTTGTTAAGTGTTTGATGCAACCTAAACCTCTAATAAGTTTATTTATGTTATCACTAAATTAACTAACTTACAAAGAGTTTCCCTGATACCACTTTGTGTGTCGGCCCTCATTGCAAGCCACTCCTCTAAGACAACATGTGGAATAACTCCACACCTAAGGGTATAAGAGTGTGACCTAAGGAGAATGACTCCCTATCCATGACATAAAGTCCACACATCCCATTCATGATAATCGATTGTCTAACTGGATCCCACAAGGCACACTACCCAAGGCAAAACAAACGTTGAGTACAAATTACGACAACCCAAGAAAATTGAAAGAAACCCCAATCTAAAAGACTTACATAACATTTAACTCTATTTTCCCAACAACACGAAAGAGGGAGATTACATAATGAAAGGCAATTCATGATTTAATCATCTACTGTAGGATTTCCTAAATCCAAGCCAAAGAATGAGATATTGCATGAAATCAAATAAGAATTATTAACATTCTTTGCACCACTCAAAAGTCATTAAAATTACCATTGCAATATTGATGAATTTAAAACCAATAGTTTATCTCCCTATTTCTTCAATTACCCACAATAATAAAAATCAACTTTTCAAGTAAAATCATTCTTTCTTTTTTTTCATTTTTTTTCTCAATGATATAGAATAATCATTTAAAATTCCCTATATTTAATATATATATATACATTTGAATATTAATAATAAAATATTAATTTAAACTATAATATATTATATATATACATAATATATACATATTATATATATAATATATGAATATTATAATACATAATATATATATTATATAATATAAATAATATACAATAATATTAATAATTAAAAAAAAAAAGAAAAATTTAAAATAAAGCGAACTAACCCTGGCAGCGCCCAACCTCCCTATGGAGGCCAGCGCTGCTATGGCAGTGCCCCTACATGGGGCACGGCTCGACCGCCATGGCTGTGGCCTCCCCACGTGCACCATAAAAAAATTTATTTTATTTTTTTAATATATTTATAAAACAAAAGAAATAAAAACCCTCCCCTGTTCTGAGTTCTATTCTAGGAATTTTCTTAGATAGTAAACAAAATTTTGAAATAAATTTCTCCCATAATGCAAAATAAACAGGTTTATAATATATATATAAAATTTTCATTTACACTCAAATTGAGAAATTGTTTCCCTACAGGAGAAAACAAATAAAATGATTTACAAACACAAATTCTGTAGATTTCCAATTTTCTAAATTCCAAAGAAGAATTCCAAATCCAACGACAGAGGTTAACAAGATTTTCTTTTGATCCTCTCTCAATTTTTCTCTATTGTAACAAAATGATTTGCCAAATTTTTTGTTTGAAAGAGATTGATTTTTTCTACAAGAATTCTAAATCTTTCTCAAGATTTCAACAAAGGTTTTTCAAGATTTTGAAACAAGTTTTCACATGGGTTTTGCTTCCAAACCAAACAAAGTTTAAATATTTTCCAACAACATATAAAAATTTGAAAAAAAATTTCAAAATGAAACCAAAAATCATAGAAAGAAACCTAGTTTTTCTCCAAAACTTGAAAGATTTCCAATGGTGCTTTCAAATCTTATTTTGTTTCCATCTCATCCAAGAAATCCAATCTTCTTCAAATCCAAAAAAAAACCACAGCAAATCCTTTTCTCTTCTTTTCTTTTTCCAATCCCCTTTTTTTATTTCTCCACAAATTGAAAATTCCCCCTTCAAATGAAAATGCTAAAAATGCTCTAATAGAGTTTCCCGAAATTTAGTCAAACCTCTAAAAATATCCCATCCACGAAATTTATTGCAAATTTGGAGATATTTTCATTTTAAAATTTAAAACAAAATTGTTTTCAAAATGGATTTTTCATATATTTTTAAAAAAATCTCTTTTCAACAAACAAAGTATTTAACTTTTTAAAAAGAAATTTCTTTTACACAATATTTTCAAAAAGTGCAATTTAAAACATGATTTTCATTTTTTTATTTTTTTTATTTTTAATTTAAATCAAAATATTCAGTAATGCCAAAACAACTAACTTAATTCAATTTATCACCATTAACTTAATTAATCAATGAACTCAATCTAATCCAAGATTAGATTACTTTATTAATTAAATTAAATTAATCAATAAAATAACTAACATTTCAACATTGCAACTAGATATGTTTAATCATCATTTTAACTACACAAGACATTTAATAATCTTTATAATTTGAAATTAAATAAAAACAAGGGTGAAATGGACAACATTAAATCAACTAAACTTGACTACAACCCGATGACACACTATGACTAGGGTGATGACTTAGCACAGAAAACCTAGCTACTATCTCCCAATCGATTACCGTTGGTCAATTGACATGTTCAGACCTATGAAACTAGGTGGAGTCAATGTCCTGTACCTGCAGTCCTGCAAACAAAATGAGTGTCGAACATGCATATAACATAGTTGTAAGAATTGGCTATGAAGGTAGCCACCTAAGATCTAGAGGCCTAATAGAAAGCACAAGCATAAGAGAGATAGCAATGAGATGACAAGAATAAATTGTATTTTGTCAATAGATAGAATGTAATGAGCTTAATTTTACATAGGAGACCCCTTGGTTATATAGCGAAGGTGACAACATAGAAGGGCATAAGATTATGACAAGTGTCATAATCTTATGACATGAGACAACTATGAAAAGTTAGCACTCCACCTAAAGTGGAAAGGGATAATGTGATAATCACCACAAAAGGTGGAGAGATGATCACATGATGTGTCCACAAAAGGTGGAAGTGATGTGGTAATGACATGTCAAGTCCACCAAAAGCGGAAAATCTCCAACAACCTTCTATGTTGTCCCTAAGTAAACTTAACTAAGGTGTAATCATGACCTAGGACTAGGTACAACACATTTAATTACACCAACACCCCCCCCCCCTTAAGTGCAACTTAGGGAGAATGTACACAAAAAGCAAACAATGCAAGATGGGTTCTGGCTACTAGGCCATGTTAGGTACCCATGTACATATGCAATGCAATCTCTCATAAAGCAGAGAAAAGGAGTAAACCCAATGGGACAAAACTCCTCCCCAAAAGAGAAACAAAACAAGAAACATGCTCTACAAAGGATAAAACTTAAAGTGAGGAAAAAGTCCCCCCCATAAGAAGAATGAAGAAGTCCATACAACCCCCCCTCAATGGAGAGTCATTGCTCAAATGTCACAATGTCAAGAGTCCCCAATTTGAACTAAAGAAGGAGACAAAGAAGAACAATGTGAGAAATGATGTAGAGCGGACCAAGGATGATGATAAGTACTCCAAATGTTGTTCCAAAAGAAATGCCAAACTGTGCAAAGCATTGAAAGAAGGAATTAGGTACAACTACAGAAGATGCCACATAACTGGTGACTGAGCTGAATCTGTCAACTCAAGAGTAACTGTAGAATCTATCGATGAAGAACTGTAGAAGAATCCACACTACAACAGGAATTAGGTAGGACCCAAGAAGACAACTGCGTGAGCAACAACATGAATGCTCATCAATAGCAGATTGGTACAATCCATGTCTCACTGGAACCATGCACAATTTGTACAATCCAAGTCTCACTGGAGCCATGCACCAATCTCTAGATGTAGAACCAAACTTTTGAAGACAAGTAGAGTGCTTCCAAAATAAGAAGGTCTATATGGTGTTTAGTCCATCTCACCGAAATGCATGGGTAACCAGCCGCTGCATTCGTTGAGTAGATAGGAACTAACACTAGATACGTAGATCAATCCAAAGAAGCATACAGTACATGACAGAGTACACTGAAATAATAGATTGTGGCACTTTATTTTAGTGCGATTACAACATTACATAGAGGAGAACTACAAAAACCATGATGCAAAACTGGAAATACTGATGAAGAAGCCAACCAAAGGAACCCAAAGCTGAAGACTGTGAAGAAATCCCTCCAAGTGGATGTTGGTAGGAGCAACTAACCCCCATTTGACTGCCGATTAGAGGAACAAATGGTCTAAGGCAAGAATCGATCGAGAGGAAAAATTATTTTCCTAGGTTTGCTTATTAATGCATGATTTGTTTCTAAAAAACTTAATTAAAAGTTTGATTTAAAAACATGATTTATTAAAAATCTTTATTATTAAAATAATAAAGAAATTATTATTATTATTATTTTTATCATGAAAAAAACTTTATTAAAAATAAAGAAAAACATTTGTTTTATTTTTTATAAAAAAAAATTATTAAATACTTAATAAAGAAAATTTCATATATATATATATTTTTATTTTAAAAAATTATTAAAAAACACATAAGAAGTTTTTATTTAAAAACTTTTAAAAAAACAAATTAAAAATTTAATGAAAACTTTTAAAATAAAGGCTGGGTCTGGGTCCCCTGCGTCATCCTGGCAGTGGTGATACCACCGCCTGTAGTACCTGTAACTGGGGGGGGATTACGCTACCCCGCAGGTTTTTTTTTTTAAAAACCTTTAAAATTTTATTATATTTTTTCTTAAAACTTTTGATTTTTAAAAAAAAGAAAATTTCAATTTTTTTAATATTTAATTAAAAAACTCGCAGAAAGTAAAAAAAAATATTTATTTTTTAATTGAAAAATTGTACTTGCGTAGGTAGGGCCATATGGCTCGCTTGCTAAAAAATTTTGCCTCTAAGAGCAATTTTGTCCAAATTCAACGATTTGACAATCGATTTAGGGGTTTTTGGCCTTTCTGAACGCAATGGTAGTGCCCTTTTTGGCTGAAAATGCTCCAAAGAGGTAGCTAGGTCTTGGATCTGACAACCACCTCCAATCTTCAACCCTTTGCAGATTTGGCATCCAATGTCCAACTGAGACAAAATGAAAGACAAATCTAACTATCTTGGACACTGCAGATGCAATGACGAGCTCAGATCTGATGCAACAAGCTCCCAAAATGCACCTACAACACAAGGCCAAAAATGGAACCCTCCAAGAATCTCTCCAAAAGACTAACTAAAGGCACTCCAATAGCTCTTATACCATGTAAGAATTAGCTATTAAGGTAGCCACCCAAGATCTAGAGGCCTAATAGAAAGCACAAGCATAAGAGAGATAGAAATAAGATGGCAAGAATAAACTGTATTATGTCAATAGAATAGAATGTAATGAGCTTAATTTTACATAGGAGACCCCTTGGTTATATAGCCAGGGTGAGAACATAGAAGGGCATAAGATTATGACAAGTGTCGCAATCTTATGACATGAGACAACTATGAAAAGTTATCACTCCACCTAAAGTGGAAAGGGATAATGTGATAATCACCACAAAAGGTGGATCACCCACAAAAGGTGGAGAGATGATTACATGATGTGTCCAAAAAAGGTGGAAGTGATGTGGTAATGACATGTCAAGTCCACCAAAATTGGAAAATCTCCAACAACCTCCTATGTGGTCCCTAAGTAAACTTAACTAAGGTGTAATCATGACTTAGGACAAGGTACAACACATTTAATTACACCAACAATAGTAAAACACATTGTGAAGAGGAAATCACAGAATCATAGAGCGCTCGCATACGAATGATGTGACCTAGCCCCTTCACCCATAAAGTATTGCTAACTGACACATCTAACATCAATAATATAATCAAAAGCATAAAGCATCATTAATTCAAATATATGCTAAGCTAATCCAAAGCCTACCATAACGATAAAATCTAAATAAAATACCATCACATCAAAATATAACATTCACATTGCTTAACAGTTAGCAGTCAAAAGTAACCAAGTACCATAGTCAAAGTGCTAATAGAAATAAAGCATACATAGAAGAACACTGCTCGATCAAAAAGAAAAAAATGGAGGGGTGCTACATCCTACCCCCTAGGGTTAGGCTTACTCTTGGAAGCCTACAAATAAATAGGGATAGAGCTCCCTCATTCTAGCTGCATCTTCCCAAGTGGATGACATGTCATCCCTAGGATCCCACTGGATCCTAACCTGATCAATATCTTGGCCTTGAAGATCGAGCATTCTGTGCTCCATTATGGCCATGGGCTCCAAAGCCAGCTGCCTATCCTCTACCTATAATGCATTCCAATCAAGTACATGAGAAATGTTTGGATGGTATGGCAGAAGAACTGAGACATTAGAAACATCATGAATAGAGACTAGGCGGTAAAGCAAGATGGTAAGCAACTAGACCAATCTTCTCGAGTATCTAGAAGGGTCCGAAAAAGTGAGGCGCCAACTTAGAGCCCTTCCCATAATGGATGTGACTCTTTCACAGATGCATCTGCAAGAAGACTCTATCGCCCACAGAAAACTAATCATCCACTCAATGCGCATCTGCATACTTTTTCTGCCTATCCTTCGCTACCACCAAGTGCTCTCTAATCCTATCCACATGTTGTTCCATAACCTGGAACATCTCAGGACCCAAAGTCACTCTGTCCTCAAGTGGATCCCAACTCAAGGGAGTGCGATATGGTCACCTATACAATTCCTAGAATGGAGGCATGCCAATAGAACTTTGAAAACCATTATTATACATGAAATCTACCAAATAGAGATAATCTTCCCATCGTGTTTGCTGGTCCATTACATACATACGTAACATTTCCTCAAGGATCTGATTGACCCTCTTAGTCTATCCATCTGTCTCTAGGTGGTAAGCTAAACTAAAGTCCAACTGTGTCCCCATCGCATGTTGTAATGAAGTCCAAAGAGCTGAGGTGAACACTGGATCCCTATCAGAAATAATCCGACATGGAATACCATGTAGCCTCACTATGTCCTCCATGAACACTCTAGATATGGATGATGCAGTATAAAAAGAGAAAATAGGTGAGAAGTGTGCCACCTTCGTCAACCTATCAACTATCACCATAATTGCATCATGTTGTCTCGAAGAGTTGGGTAAACCAACAATGAAATTTAATGAGATAATATCCCACTTCCACTCTAGTACTAAATGCAGTTGCAAAAGCCCTACTAGATGTTGGTGTTTAGCCTTCACCCACTGACACTCAAGACATCACAACACATAATCCACAATATTGCATTTCATGCCTGGCCAAAAATACAACTGACGCAGATCTACATACATCTTCTTCACCCCAGGATGGGCTGAATAGGGTGCACAATGTGCTTTAGTCATGACCAAGGTGTGAAGATCACTTGATGAAGGAATGTATATGCATCCCATGTGCCTCTATCTCATCCGAGTCTAGAGAATAACCTGAATACCTACTCTCAAGGGGTCTACCTGCCTCAATCTATGTCCTAACCTCCTGATACCAACTATTCGCTGGAAGGGAAGAAAGAATCTGACTCTGCAAATCTACAACAAGAGCCAAATCAGATATCTCATGTCTTCTCCTACTGAGTGCATCTGCTGCGACATTCTCTTTTCCCTAGATATACTTCACCTTGAAGTCATATTCACAAAGAAACTCCATCCAACATCTTTGCCTAGCATTAAGGTTGGGCTGCATGAAAATATACTGAAGACTTCTATGATCACTGTGCAACTCAAACCTATGGCCAAGAAGGAAATCCCTCCATCTCGTCAATGCATGAACAACTGCCACTAACTCAAGATCATGCATGGGATAGTTCAGCTCATGATCCTTGAGCTTCTATGACTCGTATGCAATGACACAACCCTCTTACATCAACACTACACCTAATCCCTCCAAGGATGCATTTGTACAAACTACAAAGTCCCTGGTCGGATCTGGTATTGCAAGTATTGGTGCATTGGTCAGCTTCCCCTTAAGATCCTGAAACGCTACCTCACACTTCTCTGACCGTGCTCAAACCTCTTCCCTTTCTGCTAAAGGGAGGTGATGGCATAGCCTATCCTCGAAAAACCCTATAAAAAATGTCTGTAATAACCCACTAGCCCCATAAAGCTATGTATCTTTGCCACATTCATGGGCGTAGGCCAATCTGAGATCGCTTAGATCTTTGTAGGATCAACTGAAATACCTTCTCTTGAGATCACATTTCCAAGGTATTGGACCTCGGTCTTGAAGAATTCACACTTTGACAGGTTAGCATAAAGTTGATTATCCCATAAACATTATAATACCTATCGTAAATGCTCCTCATACTCTTCCACAGTCCTAGAGTATATCAAAATGTCATCAAGGAACACAAGGATAAATCTTTCTAGGTATGTATGAAATACCCCATTCATCAGACTTATGAACACCGAGGGGGAATTCATCAACCCAAATGGTACTATTGTGAACTCATAGTGACCATACCGCATTTGAAACGTTGTCTTATGGATGTCTGATTCAAAGATACGAAGCTAATGATATATTTACTTAAGATCAATCTTTGAAAAGATTGTGGCACCCTTGATCTGGTCAAATAGATCATAAATCCTAGGAAGCGGATATCGATTCCTGATGGTCACTTTGTTCAATTGTCGATAATCAATACATAACCGAAGTGAACCATCCTTCTTCTTCATGAAGATAACTAGTGCTCCCCATGGAGAAACACTAGGGTGAATAAAATCCTTCTCTATCAACTCCTCAAGCTGTAAGCAAATCTCTTTTAGCTCCTGGGTGATCATACGATAAGGAGGTTGTGAAATGGGTTCTGAACCAAGTACAAGGTCTATCTTGAAGTCTATATCCCTCTAAGGTGGCATCCCTAGAATCTCATTTGGAAAGACATCAAAATACTCCTGAAGAATGGGGTGACTATCAAGAGAGGATTTCTCCTCTCCACCTCCTACATCCAAATCATCCACTGTAACAGCAAATAATTGGCAACCCTAATGCACACACCTTCTCAACTGCATAGCTGAGATGATCCTCAACAAAATCGACCCCTGTACTCCCACTATCTCTACTACTCTACTAGATTCCTTAATGCATCAAATCGACTTACGTCGATAATCTATGACCGCACTATGCACCTCTAACCAATCCATTCATATGACAATGTCATAAGAACCCAAAGGAATAACTCAAAGGTCCAATGTAGTATGAAGAGGTCTAACCTCCAATCTAGAATCTGGTACAAGGGAATCGAATGCAACCTTTGCACTTGAGGCTAACTCAACCTGCTAGCTATCGAATTACCTTACCGCACCCATTCAGCATCGCATCATGAAAAAAGAAGAAATGAAGGAGTCTGATGCTCCAGAATCAAACAAAATAGTAACTGGTTACCTAACAACATACCATATGACTCAACAACAGTACCCTGATGCTCTACCTGGCAGTTATCAACTGCTATGAAAACACAATTCCCTCGACCAACATCACCAACTGTAGGCTCAGATGCCGTTGTTCCTTGAGAAAACCCAGAAGTGCCCCTATTGGGACACATTCTAGCTATATGGCCCTACTGGCCACATGCAAAACACTCAGTACCTTTGGGATAGCCACTGCCTCCAGATGGTGTGCTAGATTGTTGTGCACTACCCCTAAAGGTGGACTAAGAACTTTGAGATGGCTGATCAAAGTCAAAGTGTTTAATACACCTCCAATTCCTATCCCCCTGCCTCTGCTGGAAACCTTTACGTTTCCCATGAGATACCTGCGGCTGCTGCCCACTTTGTAATAGACCTTGCTTAGCTTTGGAAGGTGGACCTCCCAGAGATTGACCTCCTCTAGCACTAGACCCCACTACCGAACTACTGCCTATCTATGTACCCATATGGCCTCCTAGTGCCAAAGCCAGATTCTCCTCTACCAAGCTTGCCTTCTCTAATGCTACTTCCATGGTCTTGGGTTCAACAACCCTTAAACCTCCGCTAAGATGGGAATTTAAGCCCCTGAAAAAATGGCGGACCAACATACCCTCATAATCTCTTATCCCTGCATACTGTTTGAGCTCATAAAAATGTCGCTCATACTGCTCAACTAATAGGGCCAATTGATGTAAGGCATGAAACTCATCACCTCGACGCTGATGCCAGTGCTCAGATAGGAAACAAGCATTGAACCACTCTAAGAAGATCTCCCAAGATACAGAGCAGATGTCTATGTGGAGCTTTTGCTCCTCTAACCTCCACCAAGTGGATTCAAATCCCCACAGATACATGATAGCGCATTGTGCTTTGGTATTGCTACTATACAGATGCATCGCAAAACACCTATCCAAGTCTATGAGCCATGTCTCAGCCTCTAGCCCAGTGCCGACTCCATCATATAATGGTGGACGTGCCCTGAGCAAATCTCTCATGTGCATCTTTGGCTAAGGTGGAACTTCCCTCTCAATAGGGTTACCCTGAACCATGGCCCACCTCTAACCAAGGAGTGCTAATGCCTCTTCAAGAGCTCTACATGCAACGTCAATCCTTGGTGAATCTTGCTACTGAGCTATACCCCCTAAAACATTCTGGGATGCCTGGTGCTATTCCTAATCTGGTATAATAGGAACATCAAGAAGAGAGTCATGCTGACTCTCACCATGAATGCTTACATAGCCATGTCCATGCCCTCTACCTCTTCCATGTCTGGGAGGCATAATCTTGCACAGACACATCAAGGTATTTGGCAAGGTACACAACTTAAAACCTATAAAACTAAAATTTTAATGGGTTCATCATAATCCCAGAGTACCTAGTGTTTAAACCTGGGCTCTAATACCATGTGTAACACCCCGCCATGCAACCCTAGGGGAAGTTGAAATTAACTACACAAACAGAATAATTTTTATTTTTTCTAAGTACAAATAACAAGAAAGTTCACTACCCAATGCCAACAACCCCTAAGGTTACGAGACTGAGTTTACTTAAACCCAAACAAGAAACGTGAATTGAAACCATAAAATTTAATTACTTAACAAATTAAATACACATACATTCCATACATGATAAAATTACATCAAAGCATAAGAGATACCAAATGATTCCAATAAAATAATTTACAATACGATTACAACTCTCATTCCCCGAATGAGGTAATTCCAATAAGAAAGATTACAAACTACACAATTCCACCTCAATACAAATGAGGGGTAATTAAATTACAATAATCAATGAAAAGAATAAAGCATGAAAGAAACTGGATCCCATGAGCTCTCCAACTAGAAATCTCATCCATATGAACAAGAAGGTGACCCAATGGATTAAGGTGCATGTTCCACCCAACCATGTGATACCTAAAGGCTCACCCCCCATGCTAGGAGATAGTAACAAGGATTCCTAGGCAAGACCATCTACCTCTAGACACATGCTACTCAAAACTGAACTGAAATAAATACAAGTACAACATCACATAACACAATGTTTACAATGCTTCCAGAGTTAAATAATCAATTGCATCACTGTTACAAACATACTGCTAACTTAGGAGAAGTGTCATCACAATGTCACATGGGATATCCTAGTAAGTCTTCCAAGGTCCCCCATCTTGAGATATCTTGGAAACCTCTAACGACTCCCAACCCCTCATGCAAACCAATGTGGAGTCAGTTATCTCTCATAGGGACGAGACAACGATCTTGGCATTCTAGGCCTTCTCGTCTCATCCCAAGTCTATACAAGCCCTTGTGTCCATGAGTGAGGCAAAATTAATCTTGTTAAGTGTTTGATGCAACCTAAACCTCTAATAAGTTTATTTATGTTATCACTAAATTAACTAACTTACAAAGAGTTTCCCTCACACCACTGTGTGTGTCGGCCTTCATTACAAGCCACTCCTCTAAGACAACATGTGGAATAGCTCCACACCCAAGGGTACACAAGTGCGACCTAAGGAGAATGACTCCCTATCCATGACATAAAGTCCACACATCCCATTCATGATAACCAGTTATTTAACTTGATCCAACAAGGAACACTACCCAAGGCAAAACAAACATTGACTACAAATTACAACAACCCAAGAAAATTGAAAGAAACCCCAATCTGGAAGACTTACATAACATTTAACTCTATTTTCCCAACAACACGAAAGAGGGAGATTACATAATGAAAGGAAATTCACAATTTAAGCACCTACTATAGGATTTCCTAAATCCAAGCCAAAGAATGAGATATTGCATGAAATCAAATAAGAATTATTAACATTCTTTGCACTACTCAAAAGTCATTAAAATTACCATTGCAATATTGAGGAATTTAAAACCAATTGTTTATCTCCCTATTTCTTCAATTACCCATAATAATAAAAATCAACTTTTCAAGTAAAATCATTTTCTTTTTTCTCTTTTTTTTTTCTCAATGATATAGAAGAATCATTTAAAATTCCCTATATTTAAATATTTAAGAAAAAAGATTTAAACATATGTCTAAAATAAATTTTATAATCCAACCAATAAAATTAATCCCTTAATATTTAATATTTAATATATATTATTTATATGTATATATAATATATATACATTTAAATATTAATAATAAAATATTAATTTAAATTATAATATATTATATATATACAAAATGTATACATATTATATATATAATATATGAATATTATAATATATATATATATATGTATTATATAATATATATAATATACAATAATATGAAATAATATTAATAATTAAAAAAAAAGAAATTTTAAAATAAAGCAAACTAACCCTGGCCCCACGGGCCTCCCATAAGGAGAAAGGGCACAGCCACTAGCCGCATCCAGCCTCCCTATGGAGGCTAGCGCTGCCTGTGGCAGTGCTCTCCCCATAGGTTGTGGGGAAGTACTACCATAGCAGTTCCCCTCCATGGGGCGTGGTTGGGCCGCCATGGCTGTGACCTCCGCACATGCACCATAAAAAAAATTATTTATTTATTTATAATATATTTATAAAACAAAAGAAATAAAAACCATCCCTATTCTGAGTTCTATTCTAGGAATTTTCTCAAACAGTAAACAATTTTTTTAATAAATTTCTCCTAGAATGAAAAATAAACAAGATTTTAATATATATATATATATATATATATATATATTTCATTTACACTCAGATTGAGCAATTGTTTCTCTACAGGAGAAAAAAATAAAATGATTTACAAACACAAATTCTATAGATTTCCAATTTTCTAAATTCCAAGGAAGAATTCCAAATTCAAAGATAGAGGTTAACAAGATTTTCTTTTGATCCTCTCTCAATTTTTCTCTATTGTAACAAAATGATTTGCCAAAATTTCTATTTGAAATTGATTGATTTTTTCTACAAGAATTCTAAATCTTTCTCAATATTTCAACAGAGGTTTTTCAAGTTTTTGAAACAAGCTTTGACACCAAAAAAAGTTTAAATCTTTTCCAACAACATATAAAAAGTTGAAAAAAACTTTCAAAATGAAAACAAAAATCAGAGAAAGAAACCTAATTTTTCTCCAAAGCTTGAAAGATTGCCAATGGTGCTGGGCATGTGCAGGATCATGGTATGCCAAACAGGCTCTTAAGTGGCAAAAAATTCAGAAAAATTAGTGTTAGGCAACTTGACGTAAATATTTGAATAAGTTATCTATATTATTTCAAAAATATGTAAGAATATAATTTGTAGAAAATTGAATGTAGTTTCTAAAATACTAGGTTTATTTAAAATAAAAAAATCTATTTGGTGAAAATTTGAAATTTCAATCAATGAGTACTTAAATTTCAGGAAAAATAAGAAGTAGGTGTCTGTCTGACCACCCTAACTATAATAAAATGATAATATTTTTTGTAAGATTTTATATATAAGTAGAGGACTCATGTCCGGGATGTGATGCATATTTTTTTGTAATTTTTCCAAGTAAATAATTAATTATGAATTTTTATTACAACTTTTAAAAATATAAAAACTCATCTGTCGACCACCTTAACTTGGTCAAAAATTCATGAAATTTAATTTTTCTTTTTAAATCCTATATTATGTAAAGCATAGAATGTGACGCATGTTTTGGATTCAAAAATATGATACCGTTTGAAAGTTATAGATGTTTTTCAATCAGCCTATCGATCGGGACTTTAGTCATAATTCTAATAGAAAATGAATAATAATTATTTATTAAATTCAAATTAAATCATAATTTATATTTTTGGAAAGCTGAGAATCTCCTCTAAAAACCCTTTTCGTTTCATTAATTTTGGGTGAAAAAAAGGTCGTCAGCCACATACCCTACAAATATTGCCACTTTTTGGCATACCATGATCCTGCACATACCCTGCTTTCAAATCTTATTTTGTTTCGAGCTCATCCAAGAAATCCAATTTTCTTCTTCAAATCCAAAAAAAACCACATCAAATCCTTTCCTCATCTATTCTTTTTCCAATCCCTTTTTTTTTGTCTCCACAAATTGAAAATTCCCTCTTCAAATGAAAATGCTAAAACTGCTCTCATAGAGTTTCCCCAAGTTTAGTCAAACCCCTAAAAATATCCCATCCACCAAATTTATTGCAAATGGATTTTTCATATATTTAAAAAAAATCTCTTTTCAACAAAAAAAGGTATTTAACTTTTTAAAAAGAAAATTCCTTTACAAAATATTTTCAAAAAGTGCAATTTAAAACATGATTTTCATTTTTTTTTTAATTTAAATCAAAATATCCAAAAATGCCAGAACAACTAACAGAATTCAATTTATCACCTTAACTTAATTAATCAATAAACTAAATCTAATCTAAGATTAGATTACTTTATTAATTAAATTAAATTAATTAATAAAATAACTAACATTTCAACATTGCAACCAGATATATTTAATCATCATTTGAACTACACAAGCCATTTAATAACCTTTATAATTTGAAATTAACTAAAAACCAAGGTGAAATGGACAACATTAAAACAACTAAACCCGACTACAACCCGACAACACACTATGACTAGGGTGATGACTTGGCACAGAAAACCTAGCTAGTATCTCCCAATCGATTACCATTGGTCAATGGACACGCTCAAACCTATGAAACCAGGTGGAGTCGATGTCCTGTACATGCAGTCCTACAAAAATAATGAGTTTCCAAAATGCATATAACATATTAAAACACACCGTGAAGAGGAAATCGCGGAATCACAGGGTGCTCACATGTGAGTGATGTGATCAAATCCCCTTCAATATAGTATTGCTAACCGACGCATCTAACATCAATAATATAATCAAAAGCATAAAGCATCATTAATTCAAATATATGCTAAGATAATCCAAAGCATGCCATAACTATAACATCTGAATAAAATACCATCACATCAAAATATAATGTTCACATCACTTAACAGTTAGTAGTCAAAAGTAACCAAGTACCATAGTCAAAGTGCTAACATAAGTAAAGCATACATAGAAGAACATTGTTCATTCAAAAAGAGCAAAATGGAGGGGTGTTACATGTGTCATTGCTAGAGTGAATCATCATGTGCCACATGGCACATTCTCTCTCCTATGTGGTGGTTAAAGTTTCCTAAAATGTTGTGGAGGGTAGTTGAAACCTTGACCTCCCATCCAATATAACTCGTCTCCACCACTATACCATCCACTATTCTTGGTTATAGATAAGACATGATTTATGTTAAAAGAGGATAAAGCCAAATTTTTGGGTAAGGAGGTTTGAACCACCAACCTCCCCCTGACCACTGACTCCTCCAACCAACATGGTAATTCATGGGTTTTGAGATAATTTTGGCATTGGTTTGTTTTATTAAATGCTTTGAAGCTGATTTTTACCCAATTTTGAATATTTACCCTTTAGAATTTAAAAGGAAAATCTCTTTTTTTCAAAAAAATCTTCTAAAGCTCAAAAAGTAAAACTAAAGAAACTTATAAAATATTATTAGGATTTTAAAAGGGATTTTATATGATTTATATAGGATATTTGAGAGATATTTTTGCAAATAAGGGAGATTTGAAAAATTACATGTCGTAATTAGGAGATATGGGTATATTTGCAAGATAATATGGTTTTATCCCATATTAGAAAAGAAATTTGTATAAAAGGGGGTCTTATTTTCTTGTAAGGGGTAGAATTTTCTTGAAGAGAAATTATTGGGGAAAGTGAAATTTTTGGGAGAAATAATTCTTTGGAGGAGAATATTATAAGCAAGAAGGCCTTTTGAGTGTCTTCAAGTGTTGATAGGAGATTGTGAGAAATTTTATGCAGGTTTTGGAGATTGGATATTCTAACAAGGCATTTCTATTGCTTGGAAACATTAATAAAATGGTCTACCTTGAGAAGTGAATCCACATATATAGCTCACAATGAGCGAACTCTGTTATCAACCTATGTGTTCCAATCTTCTATCTTATTCTTCTATCTTCTAACTATCATTCTCTCTATTTCTTTTCATTTTTCAATTCACTATTTGAGTTCTAATTACAACATTTCAGTAATTAGTTATATAAATGTGAACTTATTTTTTAATTTCAATGGTTAAACAACATAGTCACGCAATTTTGTTGCAATCGGAGAAAAGTTGTAATTAGGATTAATTTGCAAGTTATTTTGTAAAACTCTAATTATAGATTAATGTTGAATAAAACTCAAATAACTATATGAATTTAGAGTAGAGGAATTATTCAAGACCCCATTTAATAGTGGGTATTATGGTTTAAAGAATACTAAAATCATATTATAAAACTATTTTTGATCAGGGTATGGTGATTTTAATATTTCCTTTAATAGTGGATTATCATGGTTTAGAGTGTACTAAATCTAATCCATGTTATTGTCCATCCAAAGATATCCTCAATATGGAAAGGATCCTCTAGATACTCATGTTGTGGAAGATAAATCTTATTGGACCTTGATAGCCTCTACATAAACTAATAATAAAGAGGCCAAAGCTTTATCCTTCCTTACAAATTTTATTTTTATTGTATCAATAGACTCTATTGAACTTTAGACTCCAACAACCTCATTTTATTTGGACGATATTTGACATTATTGTAGAGTTTATGGAACTTGACATTATAGGATATTATTGGATCTATATGTCATCTTCTTATGATGGTAAGTTTGTGATAGGAGATATCTGATTCAATTAGTATTAACAACTTAGAATTAAGAACAACCTCAATTGTGCCTAGTTTATAGTGAAATTAGATAGTAAACCAAGATACTACTTGGATTCTTTTTGTTTAGGTTTTAAAGGGAAAAAAATCATGGTGAATTTGTGTTCTATTAGCTAGATTTTGAAATAATGAATGTGCTCCTTATTTATCCTTACATCCCTTCTCATAAGTTGTGGAAAAAAATTTCTCAAGGTTTTTCATTATATAATGAATAGGGGGTTGTAAACTTGAAAAGTGGATTTTCCTTGTCCAAAGAAATCAATTTATGAAATTAACTTAAAAGATATAAAGAAACACTTCCTATGTAATAAATATTTCATGCAGTTTTATTAACCTTAGATTTAATATTCCCTTTTTTTTCTTTGGTATTATCAAATAAATGACTTAACAATCTTGCCAAAAAATTTAGGTATAAAATATTGATAGAGAAAGAGGGTAGACAAGAAATAAATATGGTAAAATTATATAGAAGAAAGAGGCTAGAGAAGAAATAACAATTGTAAAATAAAAGAAGACTAAAGTTTCTAGAGAAGAAATTACTAGGGTAAAATTATACAAGAAAAAGAAAGAGAAGAATCTCAAGAAAAATTAACTAAATTACTCTTTATAAAATATTCCTATCACTCTTAGGTACAAGAGGGAAAACTTTATTAATGTGTCTAGTGCAGTGTACAAATGGGCTAAGATCAAAATATTATATTTCAATGATCATTTCTCAATTGAACTACATCTATTTTTAGAAAAAATGCATATAAATTTTAAAATACAATAGTATGTCACACTTTTATGTCAAACATGATGTTTTTTAAAATTGCAATTTTTAGTTAAGGATCACATGTGACATTCAAAGTATGACACGTGGGTTTGAACTATTCATAAGGTAATTAGATCTAAGTATGATAGATTGAACCCATCAATCTTAGATTGAAACCCAATTTGTGGAATCCCTAAGATTGTCTCTTCCAATCCGTTTGATGTGATGAAAATGAAACCTATGTACCTCACCTTTTAAGGATCCAATAAAATTCAACAAAACATAATATTTTATAGGTGTCTAGCCCTTGATGTTCAATTTTTGAAATATATGATATATATGTATGTGTATGTGTATGTGTATTTAATTGATTGATAAGATGAGATTTCTAGCCTCAACCATACTAGTGGCTGCCATAAGGGGGATCTTCTCTTCTAAAAAATGAACTAATCTATTCAAAATATTCAACCTATTAATCAACTTAGTTTCTATATATATTCATCCTATAAGCCATATTGGAATGAATCACCCCTTGTAATTCTAAACTTTTACTTGTCACTATGGGATTCAAACTTATATGTCCATCTTGGGAAAAATATGACCTTAAAATTTGAGTGCAACTAGTTTTACACATTGACATTATTACATATTTATTTAATTTTATAAGCAACACAGATTCATTCTAAAATTAATGATGTATAACTAAGACATTACAAATAAATAAACTATGATAGTGAAATATCAAGAAATCAAATTGAACTACTCATGGATATCTTTATTTCAATAAAACATCAATATATTTGCAAAGGTAAATGTTTTAAGATATGATTTAGGTTTATTATTTTAATAAAAAATTTAAAAATATTATTAAATATAAAAATAAATTTATACAAATATATGTATGCATTAGATATGAGATTCAATGATCTAGTCTCAATTTAAATTATGTACTAAAATTAATATTTTATTGTAAAATCACACTCAACGAAAAATAGTAGAATATTTTTAATTGGTAAAAAATAACCAAAAATTATAGAACTGCATTTTTCAAAAAACTAAAATTATAAATTGAATTTACATAACAAATACCACAAATCATTAGTCTAGATTACATATGATGCAAGAGCATCTAGGCTGTAAGCCAATCTTTCATCACCAAAAATATTGCTATTTCTAATTTTTTTATTTTCAATAAGGCCTAAGGTGAATGGGAAATAAATATTTTAATTTGGAATATTAAATAATTTTCCTTTCCAGTTATTTGAAGTTGTAGTTTTTGAAGGAATTATGCTTTGATAAATATTTCTAAAGCATATCCAAAGGGAATATGATTCTTGGGAATCCATTTACAAGAGGGGGTGACTTTTATTACATATTTTTGCATGATTATTTGCATGCTTCACATGTATTTGCATATTTTTTCCACAAGCTTTGCATGATTGGGTCGTAACTGTAAGACCCAATATTAGTAAATTGGGCATAACTTTCTTATTTCATAACAAAATGGAAAAATTCAAAATGTTCTGGAAAGCTAAGGAGGTGCACAAAACAAAGAAATAGTTTTAGAATATTCAAAAAAATAATGGAATAGTGATAGGTAGAAATTGATAGTTTTTCTTTGTGGTTTAGTGGAGGTTGTTTTGAGAAACCAATAGTGGTTGCTTCTCACAATTTCTATATATTTATGCTTGTTCATTTGGTCATGGGGATTTTGGAGAAGTCCATACTTCCATAAGGATGCTAGAATGTTGAAGACATTATGTTGCTGATTTTTGTATGTATGAATCTAAGATTGTAAGGAATCCCATGAGCTTCAGTTTGATGTAATCATTTTGTGATTTAATAAAATAAGAATGTTGCTAATTTTCTTTCTTTAAATCTACAATTTAATGGATATTTCAGCCATCTTGCAAGTATATTTGTGCATGTTTGATTTCATATTTGTAAGGGGTTGGTTCATTATTCCATTAGTGGTATCAGAGCCAATATTCCTTAGTGTGTAGGAAGAAGCATTGATTGGAGGAAGTTTTCACTAGGCCCTAGGGGTTGAGTGTGTGTAATGCATAGATAGATCACCAATTGTGTGGTAGTCTATGCCTTAGAGGTTGAAGTTTGAGAGCATTAGGAAAGTTTTTGGAAAAATGAAAAAGAAGAAAGGAAAAAGGTTTGTCATAGTTATGTATGTAGGTGAACATGATGGAGAAAATATTGCAGAAGCATGCTTTGAGGATAGCATGAAGGAAGATGGCAAGAAATGTATAGCAGAGGATGAGAGGGAAAAGGAAGGTGTGGAAATTGAAGAAAAAAATGATGGTATAGTAGTAGATGAGTGTCCTTTGGAGGATTTAAAGGCATTAGAAATTGAAATTGCAGCTGAGAGTGAAGATAAAAAAAATATGACAACAAATAGTGGTGAGAAAAAGGTTGTCAAGAAAGATGCAATACATAATATTTTCATTTTTATGATGAAGATGAGAGTGGATTTTATGTAGATGAAAGAATTGCAGCAACAGATAATATTGATTCATATTTTGTTAAATCCGAGAAAGGTGATTATTTGCAAATTTTGAATAAGTTAGTTCAAATAGAGTTTTGTAGTGATTTTTGGTATGTAGAATATTTGTTTGGACTTGCAAAGTTTAGTGCAAGTGCATTTTGGTGGAGGTGGTCGAACTATGGTGGGTTGAATCCCACAATATTGGAAGAGAGTGTGAGATGCATTTGGTGGAGGTGGTCGGTTTATGTTGGAGATAATTGCACATCAAGAAAGAGGAATAAGCATCATAGTTATTAGAGAAGGAGGTTTCTTCTTACAACTAAGTTTTGGAAGAGGAGAAAGAAGAATTAATTTCAAGTACATCAATTTTAGTAATAAAGTTTGTTGAGGATTGCTTGCAATATAAAAGGTTGGTA
The DNA here is from genome assembly GCA_007258455.2 of Sequoia sempervirens. Lineage (NCBI taxonomy): Eukaryota > Viridiplantae > Streptophyta > Pinopsida > Cupressales > Cupressaceae > Sequoia > Sequoia sempervirens. The sequence goes on from VDFB02000003.1 coordinate 183,547,977, forward strand.
CTACCAATCATCTCTTTTATCAATCCATATTTATAATTTTTTTCCTACCTTGGGTGTTTGATGTAGGATTATCCAAGGTGTAAGGAAATCTTGCATCACCAAAACTAGATTTCTATTTCCATTTTTTTGTTCTCAATAAGGGCTAAGGTGTGTGGGAAATAAATATTTTAATTTATAACATTATAATTTTATCTTCTAGTGATTTGAAGATGTAATTTTTGAAAGAATTATACTTTGATAAATGTTTATGAAGTATCTCCAAGGGGAATATGATTTTCAAGGGAATCTATTTACAAGAGGGGACCACTTTTATTACATGTTCTTGCATGATTATTTTCATCTTTGAGCCATAAGCTTTACATGTTGTTGCTTGACTGAGTATTAACTATAAGACCTATTATTAGTATGTTGGGCATAACTTTCGTATTTCTTAAAAAATGAAAAAAATTAAAATTTTCTAGAAAGTTAAGAAGGAGGTGCATAAAACCTGAAAATGGTTTTAGAATATTTAGAAAAATGATGGAGTAGTATGTTGCAAGAATGGAAAAGAAATGAACTATTGTCATTGATGTCAACCAATTAGCTGGTTATGTCAACCAATCAGTTGGTTATCTACTACTAGTTGTTGATTGTATATGTTGAGGATATTGAGAAAATTGTATTAAAAGAAGGTTGTTGGTTCCAGTGCTTGTGAAATATGTTTTCTATGTGTTGATGGAGGACTGAGAGAATTGTTGATGGTCCAAATTTCTCTTTGATGAAATCTTATGGTGTATGGTTCAAGAGTTGTGTTGCCCTAGTTCTATTTAAGTTGGTTTTGGCATTTGGATGTATCGAGCTTAATTGATCTATGTGTTTTACACTAGTATGGCCGACCATGTGTCAAGCACTACTTTCAAAGCTGGTAAAGTGTGTTAGATCTATTATGGATCCTGGTGAAGCATGTGTTTGGGTTGCTCTCATTCTAATTCCACCCTAGAATTTTTTGGCACTAACCTAATTTGAAAGTTGAAGTTGGATGACCTACTTTGTAACTTTTCAGGTATTGACCCTTATTTCAGGCAATAAGACTTATCTCAAATAGTGACCCTTTTTGTAATCAATTTTGATATTCTCTATAGTGTGATTTAATCCTGACCATGGTTTTTCCCTCATTAGGTTTTCCACCTATATATAGTGTTATTGTCTTTGAGGACTTGCATTGATGGTTAATCACTTAATTAGTTTATGTGTTAGTTTTGGTAATTGATTTTAAGGTTATAATCTGACAACTAATTCATCCCCCCTCTTAGTTGTCCTATCTAACAATTGGTATAAGGGCTTGGTTCCTTGGTAAAGAACTTAACTACTTGAGGAAGAACCAGGATGGCTAACAAAATGGTCTTTGATTATCCAAGGTTTGATGGAACTAACTATAGTATCTAGAAAGTATTAATAGAAGAATATTCAGAGTATTGTGGATTTGATGTAGAGAAATTTTACAGGAATCCCTACACTCCTCCAACAAATGTTCCAATTACACCTAAGCAAATTAAAGCACATGAAGTGAATAACAAGGTGAAGTTCATCTTGAAGAATAGTTTGATACATTATAAGTTGATTAAGGTTTAGAATTTGAAGAAAAATAAGGAATTTTGGGATGCTTTAGAAATAGTGCATGATGGTGATGAAAGGGTAAAAGAAGTAAAATTAAAAAAAATTGGAAACATAGTTTGATCTTTTATATATGACCAAAGATGAGAATGTTAAAGCTTATATACAAAGATCAGATGATGTTGTGGAAGGAATGTGATCTCTTGTCACTACTATAGATGAAACTAGAATTGTAAAGAAGATTCTTAGAACTCTTCCTGATGCTTACAGTGAAAAGGTGATTGCTATTGAGTAGACTATATATTACAAGACATGTACTAAGGATATATTGTTATTATTCTTGAAATATTATGAAATGAGGAAGCTAAATCTAAGAAGTGGATGAAAAATAGAAACTACTTTTAAAGCTATAAGAACTGAAGATCTAGATGAAGAGAAATTTTAAGAAATCAAGGCTAACTTTGTAAGAAGATTGAGAAAATGCTCTGGTAACTTTGAAGGTAAATTTCCCTTTAAATGCTTTAGTTTTTGAAATATTGGTCACTATGCTGCAAATTGTCTGGAAAGAGCTAAGAAGAATAAACAAAGATATGAGAAAGAAAAGAAAGGAAAGAAGATTAATAGAGCTTACTATGTTAATGAGAATGCTAGTATTTTAGATGAATATTTAGAATATGAAGATCTATATGACAATGAATGCTTGTTCTTGGTGATTAAATATGAAACTACTTCTACTAATTCAGAAATACAGTCAAAGGAAAATCTTCTAGAGAAAGAGAAAGAGAAGGAGAAGGAGAAGGAGAAAAATTAAGGTACAATTATCTATGCCCTACATGCTAAGTAGGAAAATAATTTTTGGGTACTTGATAGTGGTTTTTCACATCACATGACTCATGACAAGAGTAAGTTTATGAAACTTGAAAGATATGAAAAAGGTATGGTTATTTTTGGAGATGATACTGGTGCTAAAATCTATGGGATAGGTTCAGTAAGTTTTGGTGGCAAGCATCATATTGACGATGTCTACTATGTTAAGGATTTAAGGAATAATCTATTGAGCATTGGTAAAATGTACAAAAAGGGATATGATCTTGTGTTTAAGGACAAGAAATGTGAGATCTAGAAAGAATCCAAAACTTTGATTGCTATAGGATAAAAATCTAAAGGGAATATTTATCAACTTGAAGATGTTGATGGACAATGTTTTATGACTCAAATAAATGAAAGCTAGTTATGGAATAGGAGAATGTGTCATATAAATTTTGATAACATGGAAATGATTGGCCTTGTTCAAGTCATAAGAAATTTACCAAGAATTACAAAGCCTGTAAATGCTATATGAAGAAATTGTCAGTTTAGGAAATAGACAAGAAACTGTTACAGATTAAAGGAACAATCTACTATTGGATTGCTTGATTTGGTTCATATAGATCTTTTTGGTCCTATGATAGTGTGAAGCATACTTGGTGAAAGGTAATTTATGCTTTTAATTAATGATTATTCTAGCTATACATGGGTTACATTTTTAAGAGAAAAATCAAAAGCACTAGATAGATTCAAAGCATTCAAGGCTATTGTTGAAAATGAAGTGAATTTGAAGATAAAATTCTTGAGCTATGAAAAAGGCGGGGAATTTCCCTCCCATGAGTTCAATATGTTTTGCTAAGTGAATGGAATAAAGAGACAATTATCTACTCTGAGAACTCCTCAGCAGAATGGAGTTGTTGGAAGGAAAAACAAAATAGTTTAAGAAGTTGCTAGGTCAATGATCACCAAAGCCAAATTACTAGAATTTTACTACAAAGGAGCTATTCACACTGTTTTGTATGTATTCAATCAATTTCAAGCAATAAAAAATAGTATGAAGACTCCCTATTAGCTATGGCACAAAAGAGATCCTATAAGAATTCCTATAGTTAAATATTTCAAGGTATTCGAAAGAAAATGCTACATCAAAAGAGATGAGGAAAATTTGGGAAATTTTGATGTAAGAAGTGATGAAGGAATATTTTTTGGTTAACACTCTACTAAAAGAAAGGAATGTATATATTTCAACAAAAGATTGAGGAAGATTGTGGAAATCTCAAATGTGAAGGTTGATGAAATAGTGAATAATTCTATTGATATTGATGGATATGTGTCTGATGAACATGACTGTGCAAGAATAGAAGAAATTGAAGAAGAATGTGATAGAGATGAGTAGAAAGAGAAAAATGAAAGAGAAGAATATGCTTTGGTAATGTCCCCTAGAACACTGAAATATGTAACAAAGGAATCATTTAGAAATTCAGATTATTGGAGACAAGACAAAGGTGTGTTGAATAGAAGCAAAACTATTGCTAAAGTAAATTTGTGCTTACTCTTTGAAATTGAGCTGAAGTTAATAAGAGAAGCCTATGAGGATGAATGTTACAAGGAAGCAATGAAAGTAGAACTTTTGCAGATTGAAAAGAATCAAACTTGGGAATTGGTCCCGAGACTGGTAGACAAAAATATCATTGGATCAAAATGGATATTCAAAAACAATATGAGTGAGAAAGGGAAAGTTATTAGAAACAAAGCAAGGCTTGTATGCAAAGGCTAATCACAAGTGGAAGGTATAGATTTTTAGGAAACCTTTTCCCCGGTAGCAAGAATGGAAGCTATAAGGATGTTCTTGGCATTAGCTACTTATAAAGATTTCAAAGTCTATCAGATGGATGTCAAGTCATTATTTTTGAATGGTGAGCTAGATGAGGAGGTTTACATAGAACAACCAAAAGGATTTCAGTTAACATATCAACTAGATATGGTGTGCAAATTAAAGAAAGCTTCATATGGACTGAAACAAGCTCCTAGAGCTTGGTATGTAAGGTTATATAGGTATTTGAATCAACAAGGATATAACAAAGGTATGACATATAGTAATTTATATTTCAAAACTAAGAATGATAAAATCTTGATTGTAGTGGTATATGTTAATGACATTATCTTTCAAGGAAATGAAAAGATGTGAAAGATGTTTCTTGAAGAAATGTAGAAAGAATTTGAAATATCTATGTTTGGCAAGACGAGTTTCTTTCTTAGGCTATAGATTAATCAAACAGAGAAAGGAATTTCCATTTCACAATCTAAGTATGTGAAAGAAATATTTAGAAAATTTGGTATGAATGCTTCCAAACTTGTAAGTACTCCTATGGTGATTGAATGCAAGTTGGGAAAATATGATGATTCACCTACGACTGATTAGAGAAAGTATAGATCTATGATTGGTGGACTATTGTATTTGATTGCTACTAGACCAGATATTATCCATGCGGTTTGTCAAGTGTGGCTAGATTTTAAGAAGATCCGAAGAAAACACATGTTACTATAGTTTTAAAATGAATATTTAGATATTTGAAAGGAACTCTAAATTATGATTATGGTATCCTAAAGATACTAATTTTATACTCAGTGCTTATACAAATGCAGATAGGGATGGTTCAAGTATAGATGACAAAAATAGTACAAGTGGTGGTGCATTCTTTCTTGGATGTAGATCAGTGTAATGGTTAAGTAAGAAGCAAGATTCAGTCTCTTTGTCTACTGCTGTTCAAGCTGAGAATATTGTTGTTGCATCATGTTGTACACAAGTGTTATGGATGAAATAGACATTCAAAGATATCACAGTGCTACATGATAGTCCTATTCCTATCTTCTATGATAACATAAGTGTAATTAATATTTCGAAGAATCCTGTGATGCACTCGAGAACAAAGCGTATATCTATTAGGTATCATTTCTTAAGAGAGAAGGTTATGAAGAATGAAGTCAAGATTTCAAGCATGTTTCGACAAAAGATCAAATTATGGATGCATTTACAAAGGTTCTTGATAAAGATACTTTTGATCATCTCTAAGATAAGATAGGGGTTATTACCCCTCCTTTTGCAAACTAAGATGCATTTGGAGATGCATCAATCTCGTGAATTCAAGTCCTATCTTTTGGATTGATGTTTGTTGGTGGCTACCCTTAGGGGGAACAAGAATATTTTCTAAGTGTTGTTAAAATGAGTATTCTATTTTCAAGTCAAAGTAAGTTTCAATGGACATATTTTTTTTCCTTTTCCATTGATGTCAAAGGGGGAGAGAGAGAGAGAGAGCATGTGAAAAATGAGAGAGAGCATGTGAAAAGGAAAGAAGGCTAATAAGATAAATCAAGTGATGAGGAAGATGATCTTCTAAAAGGGGAGAAGCAAAAGAAAAAATCTTGAGAAGTTTTTTTAGAATAGGTATGGTATCTTTGATGGTTTTTCACGTCATGTTTTTCCATCAATGACAAAGGGGGAGATTTTTTCAAGAAAGGAAAATGAATGAAGTGTTTTCATTGATGTCAACCAGTTAGTTACTAATCTACTAGTTGTTGTTGATTGTATATGTCGAGGATATTGAGAAATTTGTATTAAAAGAGGATTCTTGGTTTTCTTGTTTGTGAACTATGTTTTGTTATGTGTTGATTGAGGTCCATGAGAAATTTTGTTGGCCCATATTTCTCTTTGATGAAATATTATGGCCTATGGTTCAAGAGTTGTGTTTCCCTCATTCTATTGAAGTTGGTTTTGGAATTTAGATGTATCGAGTTTAATTGATCTATGTGTTTTACACTGGTATGGCCAACCATGTGTCAAGCACTACTTTCGAAGGTGGTGAAGCATGTTGGATCTATTATAGATCTCAGTGAAGCATGTGTCTGGGTTGCCCTCATTCTAATTGCACCCTAGGATGTTTGGCACCGACCTAATTTGAAAGTTGAAGTTCAATGGCTGACGTTGTAACATATCTTTTCAAGGTTGGAGATAGTATAAATATAGAATGTGCTAGTGATGAAAATAATACATAATAAAAGAAGGAAGATAAGTGAAAGAGTAGATGTGACTTTGTGTGAGTTAAGTGAGTGGATGTTTATTACAAAGCTTAACGTTGATTTTTGGATGTAGTGAGCAGAAGGTGAACTTTATCATTCATGCAAGTCGATCTATGATTGTTGTGGAATCTTCATTGCATTGGGATTGTTGTCTCTCTATAACAAGTCTTATTTGTCTTCTTTGTATCTTCATGGAAGTGAGCCCTCGGGGTTGTAGCCCTATGGACAATGAGTCATTATTTCCGACAGAGAGCCTTATCTCAGGAAGTGATCCTTTTTGTAATCAATTTTGATATTCTATATAGTGTGAGTTAATCCTCACTATGGTTTTCCCTCATTAGTTTTTCCATGTAAATTTAGTTTTATTGTGTTTGAGCACTTGCATTTGATGGTTAATCACTTAATCAATTTATGTGTCAGTTCCAATAATTGAATTTAAGGTTATAATTTGTGACAACTAATTCACCCCCTCTCTTAGTTGTCCTATTCAACACAGGGATAGGTAGAAAGTGATGGGATTTCTTGGTGGTTTAGTGGAGGTTGTTTTGAGAAACTAATAGTGGGTTCTTCTCACACAATTTCTATATATTAATGCTTGCTCTTTTGGTGATGGGGCTTTCACAGAAGATGTGGTTGCATATCCAAATGTTGTTGGAATGATGCTAGAATGTTGAAGACATTATGTTGCATATTCTCATATGTATGAAGCCTAGATTGTAAGGAAGCCCATGAGCTTTAGTTTGATGTAATCATTTTATAATTTAAGAAAATAGGATTCATGTTGCTGAATTTCTTTCTTTAAATCTAAAATTTAATGACATATTGCAGCCATCTTGCAAGTCTCTTTGTGTGTGTTTGATTTCAGATTTGTAAAGGGTTGGTTCCTTATTCCATCAACATATCTCTTATAGTCTTGACCATTTATTTGATATAGTTGAATCAATGCATTAATTCCAATACAATAGTAACTTTAGAGTCCTAATAAAGCTGAAACAAGGGGCACACTACTATACTTTTACCTATAAAATAAAAAATTAACTAGCTAAACAATAATTAAAAATGACACAGACACACATAAATTAGACCAATTTTTAATTAAGTTGTGACATATAATTCAATATACTTTGATTTAGTTAAAAAATTTAAATATTTTACATATAATTAACAATATTATACTTTTTAATATAATAACAAAATAATATAAAATAACTAAACTATCAAGTACAAAAATTTAGAGATGTACCGTTTTTTGTACTAAAATATTCAATATTAGTTTATACACCCAATTTAATTTTTATTTTAGTATGTGGTTATTATATTTTATTTTTTCTAGTCCTTTTATTTTCTAGTGCTAGCCCACTTAATAAACAATCTCTTGTTTTGAGGTGTAGCTTTAATTTTCTTGCAATTCCAAATGAGGCACTATTATTTATTTTTTAGAAGAAAACTAATATTTTAATCTAGTGGGTTATAATTAACTAGATTTGATAAAATTAATTTAGATCAAACATTCTTATGTATCACCCTAGGTATATGATCTCCCCTTCCTATTCACATGTATTTGTGAAGGATAAAATAATCTAATTTGTATTATGTGTACAAGTATCAAATAAAGTCACTTGATGATGCAATTTCATATGAACATTTCCCTTAGATTTATCCTTCCAATTTCTTTTATGTTATATAGAATATAGGTCCATTACAAAAAAAAATAAAAAATCTTTATTTCAGGTGAAAGATAACATACTATGATATTTATTTTTCAAATTGTAATGCACTACATTTCAATGTCCTTTTGTTAAACGAAAAAATATTTATTATAACTAGTAAAACAAATGAATACTATCATAAAAATAATGATGTAAATTTATATTATTATTAATTAAAAATAATAATAAAGTAAATATTCAGTGGTATATTTTAAAATTATATTCACACATTAGATATTGCATTAAATTATGTATTTTTTGAAATTTATGAAAATATTTTATTTTAAGCAAAAGTTATATATTATCTTAAATTGTATTTCAATATAAAACCTAACCAAAAATAACAAAAATTAATAGAAATGATCATCTTATACTCAAAAAAATTTAAATCTAATCTACATGGAAAATATTATGTATCATTAATCTATATCATTCTTTTTTTGGTAAAAGGTCGAAGCCCTAACTTTTTTATATTAAACTTAAAGCAAAAATACATGCTTAAAAACTGATTACAGTCATGACCCATCAAGGGAAAAAACTAGAGAAAATATCTATAAGTTAAAAAACTAGAGAAAATATCTATAAGTTACCCCCTACAACCCAACATGTAGTTTGAAGTGACTACATAAAACTTTATAGTACTCAACATTATCTTTATAAATGGAAAACCAAAACACCCAACTGGTTAGAAGTAGGTGTAAAAAATTGCTAATAATTAAAAGTCCATCTATGACAAATAACTATACGTTTATGTTCAAAAAGAACAATGTTCAGACCTTGTAGAGGAAAACTAAACTATACATTACAAATCTCTTGAATATAATTGGTAAAATTTCTAACCCATTCAAAGTCTTGGAGCACTCAATGTGCACCATTTTCCTCAGGAATCTTACAGCCACCTCTACCTACTCTCTATGTTTGTGCATCACATCACCTTTGATATCTAGAATGAATGGGAAGATGGTTACTTTCTCACCTAGAACCAAGAGATGCTCCAATTCATGGGGCCTAGAATACCCACACCGAAGGAGGCTACATCCATCATCTATTCCAACCTACCTAAAATTTTGATTAGAAAAATCTCGTGTGCCATTTTCACCACCTCCACTTTCAGAGTGGTGTAGTTCTAGTAGTGTTACCACAAAACATGATAATATGTCTGAATCAACCATATACCACTCATTTGACACCAAAAATTCTTGACCAAGGATGAGTTTAACCCATCCAATCACCATAAAATCTAGTTCCAACATAATTCACATCAACCAAAGCTTCATGATAGCACCTCAGAAAGCCATATTTTTGTGAGTGCACACAGCGTTGATGAGAGTATCCATATCATCACATAGGAAACTATAAATACCTTAAAGAAAATATCCATATCCCCTCATGGGATTATCCATATCCTTGATCTTTGAAGGCATCTCTATGTTAGGTTAAATATTCATTAATATCCATTAAATCAAGTTTAAATGAAAGTGTGGTACAAAAGGAACTCCACCACCTTTGACCAAGAAAGTTTGAAAATAGTATTCCCTCAGATTTAGAAGGATTTCTAGGATTTTTTGTGGCCCACCTAAACAACTGTAACACCAACAAGGTGTGAAAAGATAGGTGATACATAATTAATGTTGCAAGTATGAGCTTGTTTGGTAGTGTTGTCATTAATATTGTCATTCATGTCAACACTATTCAATATGTTGTAGATTGTACATGTATGGTTGAGATGTTGTGAGTACATGGAGCTATCTTTATGGCATTGCAAATATATTGGTTTGATGAGTTTCCAAGTGCTTTTGAGAAAATTAAATAAAGAAGAGAAGTCAAAGTGTTGGAAGTATTCAGTGTGTGCTCCACATTTCTCCTATGTTGATCTTATGCCTATGAAGATCTAAAGGTGTTTTGATGATGATGATATATTCCTAGTTTCAATTTTTGGTGGGATAGTATGTAGAAGTTGTGTACACTGGTATATGTGTTCTATCGACAGTGTCAGTGTTCGTGGACTAGGAGAAATATGTTTTATCCACATTCCTTCACTATTTTTTTTCAATTCGTGTAGATTTGGTAGATGTCCTATGAAGGTCTTTCATGTACTCTAGCAAAGAGTCTTGGAGTTTGGTGATCCAAAAATCATGTTTTAGTATTTTTGTGTATGTCTACATAGCCCGAATTGTCTAGTGAAAGGATTTTCGTATTTGAATCCTGTTGTTTTAGCTATGGATGTATCTAGAATATTCTGAGATGTATTCTCATGCATAATGAAACATGTTGCAGTGTTTGTGTGTCATCTTCATGTTGGTAAATGTGTGCATCATTGATAATTTTTGTTTTCATTAGGTTTGGCCGACCTAGTGTTTACACTTCATTCAAAGAATAAGATTTAATTGAGGAAGCAAGCAGATCATTCAAGAATATTTTTTTATTGGTCCACTCTTATTCCTTTCCATCATGGGAATTTAGAGTTTCCAGCCTAATTTGAAATTATGAAATGATGTATTGTGGTCGACCATGGTAAATGTTTCTAAGGTTGAGAATGGTGTAAAATCAAGGAGAGTTGTGAAGAATTGTATATGACAATGTGATGCAAAGTAATGAAAGTAAATCCACAAATAAAAAGAGTAGAAGTGTGTGTGTGAGTGAGTTGTGATAGCAGCTCTTTGTTTTGTTGAAGGTAGTGAGCGAAGGGTTTTTGTAATCTTGTGAATGTGCATTGATTATTGTGGTAGATATTTTTGTTCTCCTTTTTATCTATAGGTAGTGAGCCTCCTTGTTGGATAGTGAGTCCTTTGTAGGTAGTGAGACTTTGTACTTGGAAAGTGAGTCCTCTTCTAGGCAGTGAGCCTTTGTAATCATTTTATAATCTTTATATTGTGAGTTAACCCTCACTGTGGTTTTTCCCTTATTGGGTTTTCCACATAAAAAAATTGGTATTCATTGTGTTGGTTTACTTTCTATTATCTATGTTTCATGCTCATATTTAATAACAAAATAGTGTGGTTGAAGATTTGATAAGTGATAAAGTTTTAAGTTTGAATTTGTGTGACAATTGATTCACCCACCCTCTCAATTTTCCTACGTCTGTTTAATAATTGGTATCAAAGCTTGTGGTTCCTTGTTGTAGAGCTTAACTGCTTAAGGAAGATCTGATGGTGCACAAGTTGTCGATCCCTATGTTTGATGGAACTAACTCTAAAGATTGGAAGGGAAAAAATGAGAGGATATATTATCTCTCTTGGTTTCAAGACCTTGAAGGCTATTGAGAGTAATTATATACTTATATCTAGTGGTGTTAATTTTGTAGATGATATCTCTTCTTATGAAGAAAATGAGAGAGCAAAGTATGTGATTTGTAGTGGTTCATCTAAAAATGAGTGAATCAAGCTTAATCCTTTGGATACTACATATGAAGTCTAGAAGAAGTTGGAAGACATGTATGATGGGAATGAAAAAGTGAAATTGATAAAGAGACTAGCAGGAAAACATAGATTTGTGAATTAGAAAATGGAAGATGGTGAATAATTTACAAGTTTCTTTCACAGGGCTGAACAGACTACAAATGAGGTTAGAAATCAAGGAAAGCTAGCAGATGAAGACATAATAGAGAAGATCCTAATCACCCTACTAGATTGCTACAACAATAAGATCGCGGTGATTGAAGAAATGTATGATCCTAAGAAGTACACCTTAGAACACTTTTTTGGCTCCTTGCAAGAATTTGAATTGAGAAAGTTCTGGAAAGATGACAAGATAGAAGAAAAGACAAAATGGACATTTAAGGCAATGAAGATTGAAGAGGAACCTGATAGAGATGATGTTGATGAGTTGGAAGCTAAATTCAGGAGGAAGTTGAAGAAAGGTAATAGAAAGTATAAAGGTATGTTTCCCTTTAAATTCTTTAGTTGTCTAAATATTGGTCATTATGCTTCAAGATTTCTGAATAGGGCTACACATAAAAATAACAAGGACGATAAGGATAAGGATAGGGAGGATAAGAAGTATAAGAAGTTGTACTATGTTAAGGGGCTGGTATTTCTGATGATGAATCTAAAAATGAGGTTGATGATAGTGAATTCTTAATTATTTGAGATAGTGAATTCTTATTCTTAGGGAAAGTAAATTTGTATCCCCTAACTCTAGAAAATGTGCAAGTAAGAAACCTCTGAAAGTTAAGAAGAATAGGATGGAAGGTCTTTGGTTACCACATTTCATGCAAGACAGGATGAAGAATACTAGGTAATTAATAATGGATGCTCAAATCACATGATAAGAGATAAGAGTAAGTTCACTAAACTTGAAAAATATGATGGTGGTATAGTCATGTTCGGTGATGATTCAGGAGCTAAGATCTATGGTAAAGGTTCAATTAGTTTTGATGGAGTGCATAGTACTGATGATGTATATTATGTGAAGGATTTGAGGCATAACCTTTTAAGTGTTGGTTAGATGTGTAGCAATGGCTTTAAGCTTGTATTTCAAAATAATACCTGTGAAATCAAAAAAGGATCCAGAAATGGAGATTTGATTGCTATGAGAAGAAGAACTCATGGAAATGTCTATCAGCTGAAGGGAGTTGATAGTCATTGTCTTGTATCTCAAATCAGTGAAACTTGGTTATGGCACTAGATAATGGGACATGTGAACTTTGATAATCTGGTCAAAATTAGTAAAAGAGAAATAGTTTGAGGACTACCTAGAATCACAAGACCTACTAATACTATTTGTAGAAGCTGTCAATTGGGCAAGCATACAAAATTTAGCTTTAAAGGAAAATAATATTCTAATACCAGTATGTTGGAGTTGGTACATACTCATCTCTTTGGTCCTGTAGACACGTAAAATATACTGATTGACATCAAGCATTCGATCCTGACTTACTAACATTGTTTCTTCCTAAATCATCCCTCGGTCTAACCATTTAATCAAATTCCCCTATCTGATTAAATTCATCAATATTCGTCTCTTAATTAAATAAATCATTTTATCTGATTAAGTCAATTCCTTCTATTAATTAAATCATCCCATCTGATCTAATTATCCCTATTTAATTAAATAATCAATTTATTTGATTAAATCTTTAAAATTGATCCATTAAATTAAATAAATTAAAACCTTATTTGATTTAATCTAACATCATCCCTTTTAATTAAATAAATAAAAATCTTTATTTAATTAGCCTCTTATCATATTCCTCTCTTATTTGATATAAATAAACCCATAAATCTAACTCAAATAAGTCACCTCATCAAATCTCATGTTAAATTAATTTACCCTTGATTAATTTAATCTAATCTCATGTCACATCCTCTAGATAATGCAAGTTGCACATGAAAATAGATTTAATTCATTTATTAAATTCCTATTTTCCCTCACATGTCATCTTTTGGAATATTCTCTCAATTTGAATTCAAAAATTACAAGTCAACATGTACATCCAACAAGGAAATAAATTCATCTTACATGTCCTTTTCCTTGAGCCAAGTGGCATTTATTGCATTTTCCCTTCCCTCTTACACGTCATTTCAACAAATTTTAGTTTCAAATATTGACATTTATTGGCACATTCCCCAAATCTTGCACATCCATCATCCATTCATAGCTTGACAAGTGGCACCATATCATTGGATGAAAGTTAGTCCCACATTGCTCAAATTTGGACTTTCATCCATCTTGAAATCCTATAAATGAAAGGCTCATATCTTCATTTTATCATCCACAATCCAAGCAAAGTTACCATGATGAAATACTTAGCCATTTCCATTCATCAATCTTGAGTTCTTAGCTAGGTTATTGTAGATTTTTGGCTTGGAGCTCTCACCATTCATCATCAAAAGTGGATCAATCTCTCCAACATTCGAAGCTTGCATCATAGGAATCAGGAAAGGGTCAATTTTCACATCAAATTGGCACCAATTCCCCCATGGGATCAAGATTTTTCCCTTTTAATTAGGATTTAATCTTCATTTTGTCATTTGCTTTGTGTTCTTCAATATTTTCTTCCTAATTTCAATGTTGCAAATGGATTTCATGGGGAATCTTTGTTTTGTCTTGCAATCACTTGTCTAACATGTTTATTCTTGTTGTTTTACAAGTACCAAGGCTTGGGTTCGCACATTTGGCGCTAGGAGGGCTGGATATCATTAATTCTAACTTTTCTTTGAAATTTCTGCATTTTTCTTCACACATAGGAAATTCCAACGCAGGCTCATCAACGTCTCTGTTTTAGCACCGCGGGATCGTCAGCATCGTTGTTTTAGTGTTGCAGGCTCATTAGCGTCGCTATCTTGCGCTGCTGGAAACAAAAACTGCACCGTTGGGATCATCTTGCCAAAAACATTCAAATTTTTAATAGCACCACTAGACTCGTTGACATGCAAGTTTTTTTAAAATTTTTGAAAAGAGCAACACTGGACATGAACTATGATGCTGGATGAAATAGCGATGCAATTGTGCTCTCTGTCCTGACATAGAGCATCGCTGGGAGAGAAAAACAACGATTCCTTAATGAGTTGCGACATTGGGAGACAGTAAAAGGGAGAATTTAACTTTATAGCACGTGATTTTGACTTATGATTTATTTTCCTTCTATTTTCTGGTTTTTATTTCCTGTGTTTTTCCAGAATCTGACTATTTTCTCCTTTGTAGGTTGAAAATCAAAAAACAAAGGAAGGAGGAGTATGGTGATGATTTTTTCTTCAATCAAAGTTTTTTTAAACACTTAATTATTTGTTTAACACTTCTTTAAAGAATTTGTCATCTTTCCATCCTTAGAACACTAGCTTTCATTTGGGCTTAAAAAGAACCTTTCAATTTCTTTTACAAAGGTTAAAAGGAACAATAGGATCAACAAGTTACTAGATTTCATTTATGAGATTAACAAACTGAACAAATGTCTTTCACTTGTGATTTGGTACTCTAAAATGAAGTCACATATTGCTTTGAGGATTTAAAAAGAACAAGTGTAGCTTTGTTTTTTGTGAGGACTTACTTAGACTAAAGCCATCAAAAAAGGACGTATGCACTTCTCTCGTGCTTTATAGCGATCTTGTGAATCAAAAGGCCTTTTTCATGATTTTGGGATGAGACAAAGCAATCACCTCCACACTTCAATTTGGGCTTAAAATTGAACAAAATCTTATGTGAGTGTCAGTGGGGCCATTTTTACATATATTCTCTCTCTCTTTGTTGCCATCAAAGATTGATCGAGTTTTTGCTCTTCATTCACTTTTGTGGGAAAAAGTACTCACCCAAGGGAATGACTCAACTGGTAATGCTCTGAACCCGAGAGTATTTCCATCTAGGATATAAATGTGGATATTGGATGAAACACCAATATCATGCAGTTGACTCCGACAAGATGGATCTGAAAGGGGACTCTTTCCATGTTGGGTCAACTCCTACGAACGGAAAGTCTGAAATAGAACCCTTGTTTTGTAGTGACCAATTGACCCATTGAGCGAGTTTATCAAAGTGGTGCATTGGAACTTAGATTCCAAGAAGTTACTTGCCATGTTCGATCTTGGTTGAAATATAGAGGTTAAGACTTCATTCTTAACATACCTTTATATTTTTTCCTTGGTTGCATGTAAAATCATCTCTTCTATGAAGGGCATGAGGCAAACCCACCAAGAAAAACATACCAATTAAGCTAGGATTTGCATTGCTTTTGAGTCAGTTTGAAAATACATTGCTTGATCGAAAACATCTCAAAAACAAACATTTAACATCACCCAAATTTCAAACCCTTTTTGGGGACAAATATCATTGACTCAATCCATATGTTATTGCTTTCCCTTTGGATTCACATCCTTAGAGGTTTCTAAGCATTGGATTACATCTTGATTTGTATCCTTAAGTAAACAATAGGAAAACCCTTGCCTTAAGTTTATTAAATTTCCACATAAAATATCTCATGGGGTTTGAAGAAATTAAGACATTGGACATCTTAGTTTGAAACTTTAATCAAGGATAGTGTTTTTGGTAAAATAAAGACATTAAGCAAAGCTAAGCAAAATGAACTTTCATATGTGTTGAATACTCACAATTCCCAAAGCAAAAATTATTGAAATGAACATTCAAATGAAAATCAATCCTTGGTTACAAAGGTCTTTAGGAAGCATTTGCATGCTCTTCAATACCTAGATCTAGGCAAACAAAGTGTTCTTTTTAAGTTCATCTAGGGATCAAAACATATCAAAATATTTTCATCCATCCCCCCCAAACATCAAACCAACATCATCTCATAAACACCTTTTTTGAAATCATCCTTGAAGTGCTAGGCTTTGTGGAAAAAAAAAAACCATAAAAATCATTAAGACCAAGTCCTTGAAAATTTTTATCAAAACACCTTTGGCTAGGCATGTGTAGATGCATCCTTTTGCATATACTTAGTCAAAGTTATCAAAAATCATCTTGTCTAGCTTAGTGTATGTAGATGAATACTTCTTCATATACTTAGTGAAAGAATCATCTTGTTTGGGTAGGTGTGGGTAGATGCATCCTTCTCCTCACACATATCCAAATTATCATCCTTTAAACAAAGCCATCCCTTAGAAAATCATCCAACATCTTAGGGTCTTTTTGTTCAAAATCAAAATCAAATCAAAATCAAGATCAAGGAAAAAATCTCCAATCCAAAATCGAATCCAAAGTCCTAAAAAACCTAGCATTTCATTCAAGATTTATCAAAAGCCAAAAACATCCATAACATCCATCCTTAAAAAAAAATCATCATCATATCATCATCACCTTTGATCCTAAAGGCATCCTAGAAATTTCTACTTTGAGGCATAAGATAAAGATCAGCCCAAAGAATTAAATAGATTCATCTCCCATATTCTCGAAGATTGATCTTGTTTTATGGTTCTTACTAGATCTCAATACAAGAAGAGTATGGAAGCCAACAAAGAAACACCCACTTCAAGCGATCTTAGCCAAACAAACACAAAAATGAATCCCGCTGAATCAAGTAATCCCTTGACCCTCTCATCATCACAAAATCTACAAGAAGAAAACCAAGGAGAGGACCTCACTTTTGGAATGTCTCATGAAGAAATGACAGAAATGCTCCAAAATCTAGACAACCATAGAATCATCAACATCATGATGAGACAACCCTTCGTTGTACATGCTTGAACTAGCAAAACAAGGGGCCAAGTTGCCTTCAAATTTTGATGTGAGCACTATAGTAGACATCTTTTCCACCAATCTCATCCACCATCCCCATTTCATCTACACCCCCATCCCAAAACGTCATACAAAATATCCTGCAACTCACAACATCATTTGCTCCAACCCAACCCAACGTTAACAAGGGAAACACATTTCTCAATGCTCTTCAATCACATCCCCTTCTTAATAACCAAAACTTGGATGCAAACACCACATTGGAACAAAACATCCCCCAAAATCCATTGCACAAAAATGTTCCTCTCACCTTACACTATGACCCATCATCAACATTTTTCCACAGAGAAACACAAACACCTCTTCTCACAAATCCACAAGAAGAGGGGGATATGTTTGGACCAGGGGACATATTTGACACCACGCAACAACTAACACCCCTTACATTTCCACCTATCCCACCACTACCATTATCATCCACACCACTTCTTGGTTTAGAATTCCCCTCTTTACCAAACATCAATCAAAACAACATCCCAACCATCAACCAAAACATTTTGTTAAATGCTCAAAATTTGTTGTTGACATCACAACAATAGGTGACAAATGCACAAACAATTGCCACATCATCAAACACCCCCACATCATCACAAAGTGTGGTCTCCCAAGGGCCAACCACATCAATGATGCCACTTACCAAATCAACACCACCATCCACTACTCAAATAAACAATACAACATTACCATTCACCACCACCACGAATGCCATTCCAAATCCACCACCACCCCCACCACCACCAACATTCACCACATCAAACCAATATGATGCAGCATTGCAAGCTGCCTTCCAAAGAAGATACCAACAAGTCCAAAAACAAAAAGCCATACACCTAGCTACTCAGAAAGTCGCTCAAGTTGCACAAATTGCCCAAGCTGCACAAGCCGCTTTACAAGTGCAACAAGCACAAGCATTATTGCAACAACAACAACAAGCTGCTTAAGCATTGCAAGCACAAAAAATTTGCTCAAGTGCAACTTCTATTAGAGCAACAAGCAATACAAGCACATGCAGCACAAGTGTAATCTCAATATTAGGCTCAGCAAGCACAAGCACAAGCACAACTTCTTGCACAAGTAGCGCAATTACAAGCCTACCAACAAGCATTAAAGCATTATCAAGAATAGCAAGAAGTAGTATAATTGGTAGCCTAACAACAAGCATTGTGGGAACAACAGCAAGCACAACAACAAGCGATGTTGGAACAACAACAAGTGCAACAACAAGCACAAACCTTAGCGTAGCAGTAGCAAGATCAACAATAGGTGTTGTTCATACAAAAGTAGGTGGAAGCCTACCTCACTCAGCAAAACATACAAATACCATCGAACAACACACCGATGAACCCACCCATCCAAACATGATTGCAATACCCCAAAACACCTTCATCCCACCCCTTGATCTACAAGATGATGTGATGACACAAGTTAGGTTGCTCTCACAAGTGCTCGACCTTAAATCAGGGTGAACAACCAAAACACCAAGTAACTTATGTCCCTATCCATTTGATAGGAGCTTAGAAATGAAACCATTCCCTAAGGGATTTGAAATCCCCAAATTTGACAAATATCGAGGGGTGGGAAACCCTAAAGATCACATCAGGGAATTCCAGGTTCATTGCATGGAGGTCACATATGACAAGACTTATCTGATGCGACTATTTCCTAGAAGCTTCGCAGGTCCAGCTATTGAATGGTTCTCTCACTTACCTTCAAGCATTAGAACATTCCAACAGATTGCATACACATTCATTAAGAACTACGTAGGTAACATTGCAATGGATGTTAGTCTCAAAGAACTCTCGACTCTAAAACAAGGAAATAATGAATCTTTTGCTTCATTCCTTCAACGATGGTGATCCAAGGCCAATTAGAGGAAGTGGACCATGCCAGAAGAACAACAAGTATGCACAATCATTTCCAACCTTGAAAGCTGATTGGCATTTCTTCTCAAGGTTCAGGGTATCACCACATATGAAAAATTGATCTCCAAGGCACTTAGCATCGAAAGAGCCCTTGTGACTCAACCCATGGAATCAACATCATCTACGAACATCAAAATAATCACCCATCATTAAACTAAAATGATAAACCTCGCATGTGGGTGAGAAACAAAAACGTCACTAATGATGGTGTCATAGATGCCAAGGTGGCCATTAGTGGTCCATGCCAAAAGACACTTGCACAACAAATCCAAACACCAAATCAAAACACTCATCACACAACACATCAACCCAACAACAATTCAACCATCAATAACCTCAATGACCAAAAGGGACCACCTCAATGCAAAACATATCCTAAATGAAAATACACTATGTTGGGGGAACCATTTGAAGACATCATAAAAAGGTTGATTGATGAGAAACTCATCAAAGCACCTACATTCGAGAATTACGAAGAACCCAATGTCAAACCTCCTTGGTATAATGAGAATCAATTGTGTGAATTCCACAAAATTAAAGGCCACACCACAAATAGTTGCATGAGACTCAAAAACATCATCCAAGATATCATCAACAAAAGAATCATAAACGTGGAACCACCTACAAGAAATCAGGATCTTAAAATCTACATGAATCTAATGTCGAACCATGGCAACAAAGGGAATAACAAGGATAAAGGAAACAGTAGTGTAAATCATGTATATGAAACAATCGTTGCCTCCCTAAATGAAGACTACATGGTCATCACCATCAAGGGCACTCATGCCGAAGATTATGGAGTCACCACAAGAGGTGGCAAAGTCACCATCGCAGGGTCATCTCAACCAAATAGGGTCCCTTCATCTAGATCTAATGGCTACAATGTCGTAGAGCAACTCAAAAGAAAACCAACACACATCTCCATCATGGATTTGTTAAAAATATCATCAGCCCATAAAAAGATCCTTAAGGAAGCATTAGCCTCATCCACCATCCCCACAGATCTCGATGTGAAGCAATTCCAAGCTATGGTGAGAAATATCATAACACCTAATCTCCTTACATTCTCTAACCAATCTTTCCCCGCCCAACCATCTCACAATCACACACTTCATTTGGAAGCCATAGTTCATAAAACCAAAATCAAAAGGGTCTTGGTGGATGGAGGTGCGGGTTTGAACATCTGTTCTCTCATCCTCATCAAGCAGTTAAAAATATTAGAAGATTCCATTGACAAAGGGAAAGGCATCACAATAAGAGCATATGATCACCAAGAAAGAGTGTCTCAAGGCATAATCAAACTCCCTATTCAAGTAGGGCCGATGCTCATGGAAACCACTTGTCAGGTCTTGGACCTTGATTTTCCATACAATATCCTCTTGGGATGCCCATGGATCCATGAGATAAAATCTGTAGCATCAACCTTCCACCAATGTGTGAAATTCACACATAATGGACAAGAGGTTACTGTCCATGGAGGTCTCGAACCATTCTCATATTGCAAAAAACTTGAGGCAAAGAATTACAAAATCCCCCAAGTGCCAAAAAATGATGAGGGCCCATCCACACCATACATCGACCCTGCCACTCTCACGTCCACTTCTGCGACAGAGACACCAACCACTCCCACCATCCCCACCATCTTCAACATCAAGCTCATCATCCAGGAAGACGGTTGTGGAAGCTACACGCTCCCTAACAATGCCTTCATGATAGGAGAGTTACCACAATCTCCTAGATCACGAGGACGTCCACAAGAAAATCAAGCTTCCACATCACAAACGTCTCTTGAAGACTATCCTGAATTCATAAGCTAGGGAGACCTTGGTCAAGAGGTTATTGAAGCAGATCCATCTCACATGTTGTATCAAGATGAAAGACCAACACCTGAATTACCAATGGATGAGACAAGCAAGGGTCTGCAAATGATGCTTGCAATGGGCTATGACAAAAACCAAAGATTGGGACAAAATGACAATGGGCTCATAATATCTATCATGCAAAAGATGCGACCTATAACAAATCTTGGCCTTGGATGTACCCCTCTAGGTATAACCATACGTGGCTGAAGACCTCCAGTTAGAACGGTTAATATTTCTCCTTAGCTAGTACTAGCACAAGTACACTCCCCAATATCCACAGGTAGAGACACACAAAACTTTATAACTAAGGCCTATATTAGTAGCGATGATGAGGATCACTTGACCAATCTACCTAGGCTATTTGAGGATACCTCCCTTTGCATGATTAGTACTGTATCTTTCGAATCTAATCATCAAAATCATGAGATCTACCTAGTCTACCTGCAACTGATCGACTACAACAAATGAGGACCACCAGTTCTCAATACATTTGAAAATGATGAGGCACTCCTAGAATTCATGGGATTGAGGGATAACATTCCAGAAGGAGATCACAAGGTAAGGTTTATAATAGAGTTAGACACACATTCCTATTATGGGGAAACGATTGAATCCTTCAGTCACAAAAGCGAGAAACTAAGAATCATATCCAAGTCCTTGAGTGAAAACCACACTGTGGCACTCTTTGACAAGAAAATAGTAAAATGAAAGGACGTATCCAATGGTGAAAACCTATCTGAGTCACCTAAGGATGAAGGATTCAATCTTCCTCTAAGAGCTATTCATCTGAAGAAGTCAGCAGTCTTGGCCGAAAAATGCAAACCTATCAACTTAAGAACAGAGGAGACCCCGCATATCACATTCTATGCTGAATCACTATTATCAGAAGAGCAAGAACTCCTAGCAGTATTCCTAAAAGAAAGGAAAATAAACTTTGCATGGAGTTATGCTGATATGCCAGGGCTTGATCTAGAGACTGTGGTTCATCACTTAGTTGTGTATCCAAAAGAAAAACTTGTCAAGAAAAAGCTTCAAAAAATGCATCCTCAAATTGCCTTATTGGTCAAAATGGAACTCAAAATGTTGTTAGATGTAGGATTCATCTGACCAATCGATTATCCAAAATGGGTGTCAAATTTGGTACCTATTTCAAAGCATGATGGAGCCATCAGAATATGTACAGACTTTGGGGATTTGAATAAAGCATGTTTGAAGGATGATTTCCCACTTCCTAGCATCAACATGATAGTAGATATGACGGGAGGACATGAGATGCTATGACTAATGGATGGATTTTCAGGATATAACCAGATCATGATGGCAAAAGAAGATCAACATAAGACAACTTGTACTTGTCCACAGGGGACCTACTACTGGAACATGATGCCATTCGGCCTAAAGAATGCAGGAGCAACCTATCAAAGGGCCATGACGTTGATATTTCATTATATGATTCATAAAACAGTCGAAGACTATGTTGACGACATTCTAGCTAAGTCAAGAAAAAGACAAGATCATATAGCAACCCTAAGTGCTATCTTTGACAAACTAGAGGAATACAAAGTTAGACTAAATCCGAAGAAGTGTGTCTTCGGTGTACAATCAGGTAAATTTCTAGGATACATAGTCTCCATGAGGGGTATCGAGGTAGATCTGGAAAAAGTGAAAGCAATCCTCGAGATGGAAGCACCAAAGACATTAAAACAATTGAGAAGCATCCAAGGTAGACTCCAATCCATCAGAAGATTCATAGTACAACTAGTAGAAAAGCAGAATCCATATTCACACCTACTCCATAAGGGGGTAGCATACAAATTGGATACAAAGTGTGAAGAGGCATTTAACAAAA
This sequence comes from Sequoia sempervirens, assembly GCA_007258455.2. Lineage (NCBI taxonomy): Eukaryota > Viridiplantae > Streptophyta > Pinopsida > Cupressales > Cupressaceae > Sequoia > Sequoia sempervirens. The sequence continues at coordinate 183,570,982 of VDFB02000003.1, forward strand.
TCAAGGAATACCTACTGACACCACTAGTTTTAATGCCACCCATCCCAAAGAAGCCATTGATCTTATATGTGTCAACAACAACATTAGCCCTTGGAGCTCTCCTAGCTCAACATGATGAAAATGGAATAGAGAGGGCTATCTACTATATCAGTAGGACAATGGTTGGTCACGAGCTAAATTACTCCATCGAGAAAGCCTGCCTCGCGGTAGTGGTTGCATCCCAAAAATTCAGACATTACATGTTGGCACACAAGATAAAGCTCATCGCAAAAATTGATCCCCTCAAATATCTTTTATCAAAGGAAATGCTCAGAGGTAGAATGGAAAAATGGGTAATGATACTGCCAGAGTATGATATCGAGTATGTAGAGAGGAAAGCCATCAAGGGTCAAGTTATTGTAGATCAACTAGTAGAAGCACCCATTTATTCTGAGAACCCTCTTGTCTCAGAATTCCTAGATGAATCCCTTTTAACCTCAACATAACTGACCATTGGAAACTATACTTCAATGGTTCATACACACAAAATGGATCAGGAGCTGGTGTCTTCTTCATCACCCCACAAGCGGATTGCATACCGAAGTCATATAAATTGGCATTTCCTTTTACCAACAACATAGCAAAAAATGAGGCTTTGACTATAAGCCTTGGGATAGTAGTACAATGGAACATTATAGCTCTCAAGGTATATAGAGACTCTCAGTTGATCATCAATTAGGTCAATAATGAATATCATCTGCTAAGGATGACAAGCTCACTTCTTACAAGAAATGTGTGGAGACTCTAAAGGAATCCTTCATTGACATAACATTCGAGCAGATTCCAAGAACCAACAACAAAGCAGCCAATGCCATGGTGACAATCAAGTCACTATTAGACATCCCTCATAACGTGCCAAAGTATGAATTTCTGATTGAGCAGCTTCTCGTCCCCACATTCGAGGTACCAGAATCAGAATATGTGTGTGAAATCATTGGTCCGGGTGATCCTTGGTATCATGACATCTATACATATCTTTGCATAAGAGTCACACCTGTTGACCTCCCATCAAACCTAAAATGAACCTTTGTCAAAAAGGCATCCAGATTGTCATCCTAGGTGATACCTTATACTGTAGAAGCATAGAAGGTACCTTACTGCACTGTCTAAATGCTGAGGAGGCATTAACCACTCTAACCAAAGTTCATAATGATATCTATGGCTCACACTCGAGTGGAATGACCATCGCCAAGAAACTGCTGAGGATGGGGTATTATTGGCCCACAATGGAGAGAGAAGCACATGATCATGCTAAAAGGTATTTACAATGTCAGCAGCATGGAGACCTCATCCATGCTCTAGCTCAAGAGCTCCATCCCATCATCACACCATGGCCATTTTCATAGTGGGGACTTGATCTCATTGGAAAAATCACACCCACCTCATCTAATGGCCATAAATTCATCATAACTAGAACTGAGTATTTCACAAAGTGGGTGGAGGCCATACCCAAGACGTATATCACTAGAAAGCAGATCTCAAAATTCATCCTGAACTATCTCATCTATTGTTACAGTGTCCCACAAGCTATCATTTCAGATAATGGGACACCATTCAAGAACCAGGAGGTTCATGACTTGTGCGAGAAATTCAAAATCTAGCATCGCTTCTCCACCCCATATTATCCCCAAGGAATTGGCCAAGCAGAAGCCACAAACAAAACCATCCTCAAAATCCTTAAGAAATTAGTCAATGACGTAGGTCATGACTGGCATTTGTAGCTTAATCCTGCCCTTTGGGCTTATCAAACTAGCATCCGCACACCCACTGGTGCCACCCCTTTCTCCTTGGTCTACGAATTAGAAGTCGTACTCCCCATTGAGATCAAGCTCCCATCTTTGAGGATATCACTACAAAACCTTGTCAAAGATGAAGAATATCAGGTTTCAAGACTAAATGAGCTAGAGTTACTGGATGAGAGATGCATAGATGCTTTAAATCACTTGCAAGTCTATCAAAATAGACTCAAATGGAGTTACAACAAGAAAATCAGAAGCAGGACTTTCCAAGTCGGATAACTAGTCTTAAAAGAAAATCAGAAGAATGTCCCAAACCCAAGCAGCAAAGGCAAGTTCGAACCTAATTGGTTAGGACCGTTTTTCATAATAGAAATTTGTCAATCAGGGGCATATTAGCTATCAACACCCGAAGGGTAACCTTTGCAAGATCCCATGAATAGATCCCACCTCAAAAAGTTCTATGCCTAATTCTTTCAAGGTATAGAACCAAAAAAACCCAAAAAATTAGAAAAAGTCTTGACAAAATGGTTACGTAGGCGAAAACTTGGCAAACAGGCATCTTGGTAACAACAAAAAAAGCAAAAAAGCAAAAAATCCAAAAAAATAAATCAAAAAAAGGATTGAAAATAGCAAAGAGAAAAATCATCCTCTAGTGAAAATCACTTTGGTGGCACTTTAGGCAAGTACCTTGGTGAAAACCTAGCAAACAGGTGCCTTGTGTAAATAAGCAGTTTCCATCCACCAAGATCTTTACAGCTTGTTCGACATCTTCCATCCATTTCACTTCCACCATCCATCGCATTTGTATCTCCATCCATCACACATCCAATCGCATCTGCACCATAGCTTGGTCTTGTTTTTTTATCATGATCCCTCCTAGTACTACTCGGCCCATTCTCAAGGTTAGTTTGTCCTACCTTTACTGGAGTAGTCTATAGTGTCATGTTGGGGCATGTTCTTATCAGATCAGATTCGTGTATGATCTTAAAGTCCTCAAATCAGAAAATCCTGAAACATCAGAAAATCCAAAAATCCAAAAACATCCAAAACATATCAAAAATCAAAAAAATAGAGTCATCTTGTCGAACTACGTCATATCTGAGCTTGAACATAACCAAGGTTGATCTTTGATCATCCCTCGAGACATTTAGGTCAGTCCTATAGGAAGCCATCATAATAAACTGATATTTCATCATGTACATCATCATCTGTAAATCATTCAAATCGTCAGTCAAATGACGTGGTCTCTGCATCTATAATGTAGGCAAGGCTCATCTATTGACCAACCCTCAAGACCCCTACGATAGGTCTTTAGGTTAGTCTCTTGGTCAAAATCTCAGAAAATAACAAAAAACATTGGAAAATCAAAAAACAAAACATTTGAAAATCTCAAAAATACCAAAAACAACCTCAAAACATTGCAAAACATCAAAAACATCCAAATATTTGAAAAAAATCCATCCACCTCATCTCGCTTGCACCTGCAATAAGCACCATCCATAATAAACTGATCCTCATCATCAACCTTTGGTAAAATAATCAGAAACAAGTCTAGTAGATTACAAGTAGAAGTCCAAAACGTCAAGTCATAAGTCTAAGTCAGTGAGTAAACAAATTGGTCATCTCTTCCTATCAATAACACATCATCTAAATTTTTCCCATATCAATCATCCCTTAGAACACTCTGGATAAACAAAATGAAATGCCACCATCCACTAACATGTCCTAGGATGAATCCTTCCTATAACGGGCATTATCTTTTGGCAATAAGTTTTGGTTATCATCTTAGAAAACACATCCTCTTTCCGCTAGCAGTATTGAAGAGCATTAGTTTGTTCGTTTACTTAGTCTTTATCTTTTTGACTTATCTCATTTTGCGCTCATTCCAAGGACGTTTTGATGATATCCCAAAATAGAGGATTTAAAGAAATAGGAATGGGGCAATGATCGTTATCTTTTGTTTGTTGTGCTTGTTGGACATTCTTGTAATATAACCTCGGCGAATACTTGCTTTGTTAGGTATGTATAGAAGAGGTCTAGGGCAACTTGTTGACTATTACAGGGATAGGTTTACCTTTCTGTGTTTTGGTCTGAGGTGTCTGAAACTTCTAAAGTACATCCTAGCAAGGTTTTTGTATGTCAGGTGTGAACAAGAATACTCCTATCTGATTGTCGAGTCAAAGTCCATCACACTAAGTACCACACCATCATAGTTGTCTATACCTTGATGCATCGTACCACGTGTGTTATCAAACATAAGAAAATTTGGCCCTTTGAAAATCCCAATTCCTCGGTAAGTTGATTATCATTATCATCATCATCATTATCATCATCATCTACATTTTTGTCATCTTGTGTCTTGTTGAAATGACTTCTTCTCTTCTTACTAATCACACTAACAAGGTACTATGATAGTTGATCATCATCACCATCATCGTCATCAATCCTGCATCCACAAATCATTAGCATATTGCATAAGCATAAAATATAGGAAACATACGCATTACATTTCAATCATCATAAATAGGTTATCATAAACACTCTTCATAAATAGTTGCATCCATGTCAGTGCATTTTCACCCATTACATTGCATCTCATGGCATTATATTAATCATTGCATAAACATTCATTTACATAACCATTTCACATTACCATCTAAATCATCACATAAGCATCTATAGAATCATTCCATGATCATAAGCAATAGGAATATAAGCATTTAATTCATTAGGAATACATTTTTGCATAACATAAATAACATCACATCATCAGATTACGCTCATAGCATTAACATATCATTGCATCACATACATCATTATTTAGGATAATAACAGTTGTTATTCTAAGCATCTCATAAAACCATCTCATTAAGCATTAAAACCATTTCATTTGCATCATATCATGACCATTGCATCCATAAATAAATCATCTCATATATAAGCATTTCCCACTCATCATGGCATATACCATAAATCAAATCATTTCACATATCACATTTGCATAAAAAAAATCATCATATAGTTAACATCATTGCATATCATATCATAGGTTAGCATAATATAGATCATAGTCATAATCATTGGATAAACATCATTAGAAATAAATGCATCCATAACATATAAAAGAAGAAGCATACATGCCTAGTTAAAGGTACGCATTTCATCACATCAAAATCGGCTCATATATATATCATATCATTTGTCATAGTACAAAAAATAATTGGATCAATGTACATATATGTCAATTAGTACAAAACGACCATTGGGCTATCAAAAATCAGCCTATAAGGCACAAAAAAATATGTATCATCTAGATCACACTCAATCTCTGTGAATGCTGCCCTCACCCCTATCACCATGACCCTCTATTGGTCTCTGGCTGGCCTGCTCTAAGTACTCGGGGACCCAGTCTGCTCTAGGTATAGTGTCATGGTAAGCCCAACGATAGTACTCTATCTCTTGGATAACATCCCTGTAAGATCGTACTAGCACTGTACCCTGGGATGAGGAGGCTATTATGCTCTCAATCTGTTGTCTATAGCCTAGCTTTGTAGCTGCTTGTAGCTCTGCAGCCTGCCTCTACTGCACAACATGATCCCTCTATGCTCTGAGTTGATCTCTCTCAGCCCTCGCCTGGTCTCTCTCTATTGTCACTACCTGGACCTGGGCCTCCAACTATAAAATCAAGGCATCCTGTACGTCTAGCTACCCTGCTAGTTGTGCCCATGGCTGCACATGAGCTTGGTCCTCACCCTCAGCGTGTGGTGGTGGGATTGACAGATCCTACTATTGGTCCTGCATAGGGACATCTCCTTGACCTAGTGGAACTAGGGGTACCAATGGTGGATACTGTTGGATCTCGATCCTCAGTCCTCACCCTCATCCTCATCCTCTCCCCCTGCCTCTAACCCTATGTACCTCTAGATCCTCTCCTGGAATAGTCAACTAAAGAGGAGGTCTGAACCAGTCTCTATAGGCTTGTGTGGTCCCTGGGTCTGCCAAGCTCTAATCATAGGCCCATGGTTGGGCTACCAACTGCCAAAATCTTTCAACTGCCTCTGTGATAGGAATGTCAGGCCCCCATGTTGTCTGTGTCATGCTCTATGCAAAGAGGGCCACATAATCATCATCGGACCGATCCTGGGGCTCTCCAAATTGACACTGTACGTGCCTTGGTAGGTATCTCTCTATCATCGTATGCTCCTAGCCTTGCATGTATCGATCTTGTTGACAGTAGAAGAGTTGAGTAGCATTGTCAGCCCATCTGGGCCAACCAAGATATGGACGCCAAGTAAACACAAGCATCTCATCCAAGACCCGCCTCCAGTAGGGGATCCCATGCTCACCAGTGTGTGTGAAGGACATACCGCCTCTGCATAGTGCCACAAGGGCATCCTTTGCCCCCATCAGAACTAGAAAAACCCATGGAAATAGCACAAAAATATCCCATGCCCAAATATGAAGAAGAGTCACTCCAACTCCAAGTGCTCTGTCGTCCATGTAAACATACTCATGGAGATCCTTGTAGAGTGAATCCAAAAGGACGGGTCCCCATGCAAAGTGAACTGGCCTGTCTCGGACCATCCTCTCCCAGCAGTATCCCTAACCTGAATTGAGATACCACCCTCGTTAGTCAGGGGCAACCAAACCTGAAATGATCATTGTGATTGCCCAGCGGAAGGGAGGTGCTATAACTCTGTATCTCTCCAGCTCAATCTGACCCTCACAATTAATAATGTCACACATAGCGAGGACTCTAATGTAGCACTCGCATCCCTCCTCCATGTCATAGATCACTCGATGGCCATGAATGGGCAATCGTAAAATATGCCAGACGTCCTCAATGGTGACGGTCACCTTGCCAGTGGGAAGATGAAATGATGACGTCTCGCTATGCCACCTCTTAGCAAGCATTGATAGCATCTGTAGGTGTGTGTGTGCATGGGCACTGCGTATGTAATATGCGCTAGGCCAACAAGTCCTAGTCGGTCCTGGTCTTTGTCACTCAGGTCCCATAGGACGCTCACCAAATCCCGTGTCCGATGCTCCCGAGAGTAGAGCTCCCTCGGTCCATCCTGCACCAAGGAAAGTCAACATGTTAAAATTTTTGAAAAAATCCTTGCTTAACACTCCAAACTTGCATCCAGTGGCATAGTTTGTGAAGCCATCATAGTTTGAGTTTCCTCAAACTCTGACGCTGGACCCTAAATTGAGCTAAACAGAGCTGTTGTGATGCACTTTATCCCCAGTGTCACAATTTTCATGAAAAGGGTGCCATCACGACTCACTTTAATCAAATCAGCCAGCCAAGCCTTAGCCCAGCGGTGGAGTTTCTAAACTCCAAACTGCACCACTGCAGTGCAAAAAGTAAAATAGCAATGCAATTCAAATGTCGAGCAACGCTATAATAGCACCATTGGAGGTGAGCTCATCTTTAAAAGGCTAATAAATGCACTAAATGAAAAAATTAAGCTTTGGTAGGGACCACATATCGGTGCCCCGATGCCTGGTGGTCACTTGTAGCTCCGAACTCGGTTCAAAATGTGTAGGGGAAGCTGTCATTGTGCCATATTGTCAGAGGGTGAGAGCTCGAATCTCAAGGTTTGCTAACGGAGGTGTGTGAAAATGACTTGAAAGTGATCCCTCGGGCCCCTTTTAAGCCTAAAAATTAGGGTTTTTTAACACTAATTGGCTGTCTTGCTAGGGTTTTGGACCCCCCAACTTGTTTTTGTCAGTTTGAGGCTTTTTTTAATCATTTTATTGTGTTTAGACACGTTTTTAACCTCCCGGACCCCTTTCAGACTTGTCGGGTTCTTAGTCACCTTTTTTTCACGAGATCACCCAAAAAATTAAAATTTTCGTTCGATCTATCGAGGGGGCATTATATTGGCATATTCTCTTTCGTCGGGCAGTAGTGGGGTAAGTTTTAAAATATCAAAAAAAAATTGGCTTTGATCAAGATCGTTTATTCTTTGAACCAACCCAACGAGTGCATTGCTTCAAAGAGGGAAAAAATGTAGACACGTAAAATATACTGATTGACATTGTGCATTCGATCCTGACTTACTAACATCGTTTCTTCCTAAATCATCCCTCGGTCTAACCATTTAATCATATTCCCCTATTTGATTAAATTCATCAATATTTGTCTCTTAATTAAATAAATCATTTTATCTGATTAAGTCAATTCCTTCTATTAATTAAATCACCCCATATGATCTAATTGTCCCTATTTAATTAAATAATCAATTTATTTGATTAAATCTCTAAAGTTGATCCATTAAATTAAATAAATTAAAACCTTATTTGATTTAATCTAACATCATCCCTTTTAATTAAATAAATTAAAATCTTTATTTAATTAGCCTCTTATTATATTCCTCTCTTATTTGATTTAAATAAACCCATAAATCTAACTCAAATAAGTCACATCATCAAATCTCTTGTTAAATTAATTAACCCTTGATTAATTTAATCTAATCTCATGTCACATCCTCTAGATAATGCAAGTTGCACATGAAAATAGATTTAATTCATTTATTAAATTCCTATTTTCCCTCACATGGCATCTTTTGGAATATTCTCTCAATTTGAATTCAAAAATTCCAAGTCAACATGTACATCCAACAAGGAAATAAATTCATCTTACATGTCCTTTGCCTTGAGCCAAGTGGCATTTATTACATTTTCCTTTCCGTCTTACATGTCATTTCAACAAATTTGAATTTCAAATATTGGCATTTATTGGCACATTCCCCAAATCTTGCACATCCATCATCCATTCATAGCTTGACAAGTGGCACCATATCATTGGATGAAAGTTAGTCCCACATTGCTCAAATTTGGACTTTCATCCATCTTGAAATCCTATAAATGAAAGGCTCATATCTTCATTTTATCATCCACAATCCAAGCAAAGTTACCATGCTAAAATACTTAGCCATTTCCATTCATCAATCTTGAGTTCTTAGCTAGGTTATTGCAGATTTTTTGCTTGGAGCTCTCACCATTCATCATCAAAAGTGGATCAATCTCTCCAACATTCAAAGCTTGCATCATAGGAATTGGGAAAGGGCCAATTTTCACATCAAATTGGCACCAATTCCCCCATGGGATCAAGAGTTTTCCCTTTTAATTAGGATTTAATCTTCATTTTGTCATTTGCTTTGTGTTCTTAATATTTTCTTCCTAATTTCAATGTTGCAAATGGATTTCATGGGGAATCTTCATTTTAGCTTGCAATCACTTGTCTAATGTGTTTATTCTTGTTGTTTTGTAGGTACCAAGGCTTGGGTTCGCATAGGTCCGACTAAGTCTGGAAGCTTGAATGGTGATAGATATTTCATGTTCCTTATTGATGATTACACTCGAATGACATGGGTTGCTTTTCTCAGAGAAAATAATTAGGCCCTAGATAGATTTAAGGTATTCAAAGCAAGAGTGGAGAATGAAGTAAATCTAAAAATAAAATGTTTCAAATCAGATAGAGGTGAATTCACTTCTAGTGAATTTAATACATTCTGTGAGAAGCATGCCATAAAAGATAGTTTTCTACTCCAAGAACCCCCCAGCATAATGGAGTAGTTGAAAGGAAAAATAGGATAGTACAGGAAGCTTCTAGAACTATGATGAAAGAATCTAATGTACCAGATGTATATTGGAGAGAAACAATACATATTGTTGTTTATGTTCTTAACAAAGTTCATATCAGAAACAACATCACAAAGACACCTTTTGAGTTGTGGACTGGTAAGACCCCTATTATGAAATATTTTAAGGTATTTGGAAGTAGATGCTATATTAAGAAAGATGATGAAAATCTTGGAAAGTTCGATGCTAGATGTGATGAAGGAATATTTCTTGGATACTCTACCACTAGCAAGGCATAGATATGCTTTAACAAAGGAATATGGAAGATTATTGAGAGTGCTAATGTGAAAGTTGATGAAGACATACACAAACCTATTGAGATAAGTGAAGTTGAACCTGATGATCCTATCTGCGGACATATACTTGAAGAAAATGAGGAGGAAGAAGAAGAAGAAGAAGAAGGAAATGAATCAAAACCTATTGCTAGGACTCCTAAATATGTATATAAGAATCATCTAGAAGATCAGATAATTGGACATAAGAGTGAAGGTGTGAAGATAAGAAGCAAAGTTGCAGCTGTAGTAAATTTTTGTTTACTCTCTAAAATAGAACCTAAAATTTTATAGGAAGCATGTGAAGATGAAATTTGGATGAGCTCTATGAAAGAGTAATTGCAGCAATTAGAAAATAATCATACATGGGAAATAGTCCCTAGGCCTTTGAACAAAAAATTGATTGGCTCAAAATAGGTGTTCTCAAACAAACTTAACAAAAATGGAGTAGTAAGAAATAAGGCAAGATTGGCATGCAAAGGATATTCACAAGTTGAAGGAATAGATTTTGAGGAAATTTTTTGCCCTGTGGCCAGAATGGAAGCTATCAGAATGTTTTTGGCATTTTCTACACACAAGGACTTCAAGATATATTAGATGAATGTTAAGTCATCTTTTATGAATGGTGAGTTTGAGGAAGAAGTATACATGGAGCAACCTAAAGGGTTTCAATCGTCTAAAAAACTAGACATGGTTTGTAAGTTGAAAAAGGTGTTGTATGGATTGAATGAAGCTCCCAAAGCTTGGTATGCAATACTAGACATATATCTGATGAAGCAAGGATTCAACAAAGGTTTTGCTGAAAACAATCTCTACTTCAAAGTGCAATGTAATAACATGTTGATTGTAGTAGTTTATGTTGATGATATCATTTTTTTTGGAAATGAAGGCATGTGTAAAAAATGTGGTGAAGAAATGCAGAAAGAATTTGAGATGTCTATGATTGACGAATTGAATTTCTTCCTTGGTCTATAAGTGAATCAAACTGACAAAGGGATATTTATTTCACAATATAAGTATGTAAAAGAGTTGTTGAATTTTTTTGGGATGGAGGATTCTAAACTAGTTTGTACTCCTATGGTAACCAAATGTAAACTTAGCAAGGATGATGAATAAGCTAAGATTGATTAGAGAAAATACAGATCCATGATTAGTGCTAGACTATTGTATCTCACTACTACTAGACTATATATTATGCATGAAGTGTGTTCAGTTGCTAGATTCCAAGAAGATCCTAGAGAAGCATATCTTATGGTTTTAAAAAGAATATTTAGATATATTAAAGGCACATCAGATTATGGACTATGGTACCCTAAGAGTAATTATTTCACCCTGAGTGCTTATACAGATGCTAATTGGGTCGAATGTGTAGATGACCAAAAGAGTATCAGTGGTGGTGTTTTATTTCTTGGTAGAAGACTTTTTTCATGGTTGAGTAAAAAGAAAGACACAATTTCTTTATGCACTGTAGAGGCTAGATATATTGTTGCAGCGTCCTACTATACACAAGTTATGTGCATGAAGCAAACTCTGCAAGAAATTGGTGTGGTATGTGATGATCCTATTTCTATCTTCTATGATAATATAATTGCAATAATTTTTTTGAAGAACCCAGTTATGCATTCAAGAACAAAGCACATATCTATCAAGTATCATTTTCTAAGAGAAAAAGTGTTGGAGAATGAGGTCAGATTGGAGTATGTAACTACAAAGGAAAAAATTGTAAACACATTTACTAAGGCTCTTCCAAAGGATACTTTTGAGCATCTTAGGGAGAGGTTCGGGGTCATTGAACCTCCTAACTAGGTGCACATGGAGGTGCATCAGTCCCATGAGTTCACAGATTCTTCATTTACCTAGATTGGTTGATGGGTCTACTTCGCAAGGGGAGTAGAAAATATTTTCATTGTTGCAGTATGAGTGTAAGTACTCCTAAGGGGGAGTAATCACATCAATTGTTCTTTTCCATTGATGTTGGGGAGAAAATGATATGTGTTTCCATCAATGACAAAAGGGGAGATTGTTGCAAGTATGAGCTTGTCTAGTAGTTTATTCACTAATATTGTCATTGATGTCAACATTGTTTAGTATGTTGCAAATAGTGCATGTATGGTTGAGATGTTGTGAGTACATGGAGCTATCTTTATGGCATTTTAGATATGTTGGTTTGATGAGTTTTGAAGTTCTTTTGAGAAAATTAAATAAATAAGAGAAGTCAAAGTGTTGGAAGTATTCGGTGTGTGCTCTAGTATGTGCTCCGCATTTCTCCTATGTTGATCCTATTCTTGTGTGGATCTAAAGGAATGTTGATGATGATATGATGATGATATATTCTAAGTTTCAGTTTCTACTGAGATAGTATGTAGAAGTTGTGTTCACCAGTATGTGTTCTATTGACAGTGTGAGTCTTATATGGATTGGGAGAAAGACATTTGCTATTCATTCCTTCACTGTTTTGTTTTAGATTGTGTGGATCTAGTAGATGTCCTATGAAGGTCTTTCTTGTGCTCTGGTGAAGAGGCTTGGAGATTAGTGATATAGAAATCATGTTTAAGTATTTTTGTGTGTGTCTGCACAGCCTAAATTGTCTGGTTAAAGGAATTTAGTATTTTAATCTTGTTGCAGATGTATCTAGAAGATTATGAAATGTATTCTCATGCATAATGGAGTTATGGTGTCTGCATGTCATCGTCTTGTTGGGAAGCATGTGCATCATTTATAATTTTTTTTTTTAGTAGCTTTGGCCAACCTAATGCTTACACTTCATTCAAAGAATAAGATTTAATTGAGGAAGAAAGTAGACTTAGATTCAAGAATATTATTTTTTATTGGTCCACTCTTATTCCTTTCCACTATGGGAATTTATAGTTTCCAACCTAATTTGAAATTATGAAACTATGTATTGTGGTTGATCATGGTAAATGTTTCTAAGGTTGAGAATAGTATAAAAGCAAGGCAATTTGTGGAGAATTTTAATGACAGTGTGATGCAAAGTGAGGAAAGTAAAGCCATAAATCATAAGAGTAGAAGTGTGTGTGCGAGTGAGTTGTGATAGTAGTTATTCATTGTGTTGAAAGCAGTGAGCAAAGGGTTTCTATAATCACATGAATGTGCATTGATTGCTTTGGTGGATCTTTTTGTTGTCTTTTGTATCTATAGGTAGTGAGCCTCCCTATTGGATAGTGAGTCCTTTGTAGGCAGTGAGTCCTATTTTAGGAAATGAGCCTTTTTATTTAGTTTATAATCCTTATATTGGGAGTTAATCCTCATCATGGTTTTTCCATTATTGGTGGTTTTCCACGTAAAAAATATGGTGTTCATTGTGTTGATTTACTTTCTATTATCTATGTTTCATGCTCGTATTTAATAACAAAATAGTGTGGTTGAAGATTTGATAAGTGATAAAGTTTTAAGTTTGAATTTGTGTGACAACTGATTCACCCCACCATCCTCTTAGTTGTCTTGTTCTTTTTTAATAATTAAACATGCAGCTACCTTGGGACCTAAGAGGCAATGCTCCCTTAACCTTCTTTTTGAATATTTTTTGCAAAATCCTCCAAGCTGAAATTAAACAATTTAATTTGAAGGAATTTTTAGTCCATTTTACAAGTGTGATTTTCTAGAGCACCTACTAATGAATTTTATTCCTTATAGTAATGCTTTATTTTCATGAAATGTAAACCTCTAGGAGTTTGCAAACTAATTTCAATATGTAATAAATGGTTTAGTTGTTTACAAGTTGGTTCCTGCAAGCATTGATAATGTTTAGAGAATCTCCTTCAATTGGAATATTTTTGAGCTACATGTTGTGTGCTAGCTTCACATATGCTAAGAGGCCATGTTCCTCTACTACACTATTTGTCCACATAGGTAGCTTTAAAGCCAAACCCTTTAAGAATTATCCTTTTCTCTTACGAATTATAAAAGCTAGCCTAGACAGTCCTAGATTACCTTTAGATTCACCATCAAAATTTAATTTCATGATATTTGGAGGTGGGGTGTGTAATTTCATACTACTTTCAAAATTTGGAGTATTAGATTGTGCTCCTCTATTTGAAACCTTCAAAAGAGACCAATTCTTTAGAATTTCATTTCCCCTCTTGACAATGAATTGAATGGGTTTTTTTTTTCACTATATCTACCATTACTACCTCTAAAATATTCCTTTCCAACTTTTCAAAGAGAGAACCTTTATAGAGTAATGAACAAGTTTGAAATAATTACAAAATTATATTTTGTAGGGGGAAATCCAATGCAATTTATTTTGGATCAAATTCAACCATGTTTGAGTAAAGTTATAGTGGAGGAAAAGATAATACACTAATTATTAGTGGATGCCACATAGAATATAGTTGAATGGATGGGATAGGACAATCCTATAAATCCTACAATTAGTCAGCATCTAGTTATAAAGAACTCACCAATTGAAAGTACCTACTTTAGGGAGAATTGAGGTGTGACAACAAAGATTATATGGCCACATACCTAGTTATATTCTATCCTCAAATTTTAGAGATTTGTATCCCTATTTGATAATGTTATATTATTCTATTTTGAATGGAGCCCAAATAATTCTATCCTTAGAATATGAGATTAAAATATTTCTTGTGCCCAATGTTGATTGTAGCTTATGTTTTTTTTTGGGGGGGGGTATGAGAGATCATGGAAATTTTTCCATCTAACAACAGATTTAAAATTTCCATTATCCCTTACTACATAGTATTTAAGCTTAGATCCCCAAACTACTCTTAAATAATCCTAAGTCTCTTGTAGACTATCAGTTGTAGTTAGCAGGGGATTACCATTCTAAGAATCTTCCTAATAAACTACCTTTTTCACCATTGTTGATAGTACATGATAGGAAAGGAGAGAGTACATCTTGACATGTAAAATGAAATTTCACATTTTTTATCCTTCTACAGGATTTACCAAAGTGAATATTCTTTCTAGGGCTAATGAATCGAGGTACTTGGATCTCATGATTCCACTCCATTTAGAAGAAGCACTAACTCATTGAACTACAAAATTTGATGAAAATATCTGACGAAATATGTATAATTTGATGTATTGTCAGGTGCTTGTAAAATTTGATGTGTAATTTTCAATTTTTTGAAATTTTATCCTCAATGTTTGTCAAAATTTTGACGAACCTGGGGTTCGTCAAAATGTCGACTATTAGTTTTGTCAAAATTTCAACAAACATGAAAAATAGAAAAAAATCAAATTGTGGCCGACATAAAGAAAAGTGAGTTTGGTGATTTATTATGACAGTGTTTTGCTCTACTTGAGACAGTTTGTGGAGAACTAAGGACCATTTTCTTAGGAAAAATTAAAAAAAATTCAAGAAGATATTGCTAGGTTGAGGGTAGTCATTGTCTTTTTGTAGAATTTAGTTGTGAAGTTATATTTGTAGTTCAAAGTTTGAAAATCATATTTTAAAGGAACATCTCATCATATTTCATTTTTAGAGGCTTAGGGTTTTGAGAATTTCATGTCCAAATTTTGTTGTGTGGAATCACTATAAGATCACAACTAAGGAACAGATTCGTGTGACTATAATTATGTGATTCATAACTCTAATGGTCATGTGGCATAGTTGTGCTATAACAAATGCACGATGCATTCATGTGTGACCCATGTTTAATGTGGCTATGTTGTGATAGAAATGGAGGCACTCATATAATGTAGTTAATTCAAGTTGTATAATGTAGGTGTCAATCATCATTGGGTGCATTCAGGTTGTCTCAAGTTTAATAGATTAGGATGTAATTATAGCATGATCAAAGAGTGATTACCTCTTGCTGCAATAAAGAGCCTATAACTCTAGTTGATACGCAGAGTGGTTGTGTTATATCAATTATGTAGTGCATTCAAGCACAACCCATGTTTAATGGGTTATTCTAGAGAGTGATCAAGATTTTCTAAACCTTATGAATGTTACTTAAAAGTGTATAGCTTAAACTACAAACCAAGTTTGTTACATACTTGAATGCAATCTTGGGTTACTACAAACTATAATAATGTGATCTGCTAATAACCATTATGGAAAGTATTACAGCAAGACCCATGATGTATAGGATACATTTCCCTAATCAGGTTTATATACCTTAATGATCAAACACAAGCTTCCCACACACTCTAGGATACAATCCAAGATAATACCACAACTTTTTCAAAACAACTAATTTTCTAACCCAAGATTTAAGGTTGTTTTTTAATACCAACAGAAGCATTGGTAAGAGCATGATTAGGGTACAAACCCTAGGCCTCCATAGAAACATAAACAATAACTATAGAAGATTAGTGAGGTTGCAATACCGGAAATATTGAGACATTGTAGGTAATAACAAAATCTTGCAATCTAAAGATTGTAGCCAATAACAAGCACACTATGTAGCTTAGTGATATTTGTAAATGAAATCTACAGTAAGAAGAATGGCAGTCACTTGAGATGTGGTAGTCAAAAAGAGGTTGAGCAATGACAAGATAATAAAGCTCAAACCTTGCATAGTAAAGTGGAGATTTTTACAGTGAGTTTCCTTACCCCGTTGCTGACCTTAAGGGTTTTTCAAATGCTTTTGGTAGTGTTAGATAAGGAAAATGCAATCAGGGAATGATTTTCTAAATGACGTAACAACGATAATCATAGGTTCAATGTTTCTTCTTAGCCATTAATGTATAATGGAGGTATTGGATTGGATGTTTGAGCAGTGTTTTGAAACTCATCAAATATGGTAGAATAGTGAATAATATGAACTATGGACTGTGAAGTAGTGTTAATAAGGTTGAAGGATCTTAAGAACTACAATACCATGAAACAATGAGTCCCCTCTAGTAAGTAGGAAGTCAATAGGGCATAGTTTGATTTTATAGGAGGATGCTCATGAAAGGAATCTTCAAGTGATTTAGTGAGTGATGTATTTGATATTGTAGCTGAGGGTGCAATACCCAGTCTTAAAGGAAGTTAACAAAGCAGTAAATGTGCAAGAAAATCAAATTGTACACAACAAACAATTCACAATGTTATCTTGCATAATGCCTTGAGTTTGAAGAAAAAAATATCATTGTATCTTCATGATGAAAGTGGTGACCTTAATGGTCAATCACTAGAAACCATGATTTTAAAACATGCTATTGTGCTTATGGAGGCAACATTTTAAGCAAGGCAGTGAGTGGTGGTTTGGAACAATGGCAGGTATGAAGGACTTGCTTTATATGCATACTATGCAGTCTAGCTTAAGACATCATTCTTAGAAGAGATTGAAGGTGGATTATGGAACTCAAGGGTTACCATGAAAAGGATTAAAGCAAAGATTGAGATCTATTTAAAATCCACGGTCATGAAGATATTAAATATGTCACATGAAAACCCTAGTAGCTGGAGTAATGAATACAGTGCCAAAGAGGATAGTGTGCTAAGGCAGATTTAGGAGATCTCCACATTATCTAATTACAAGGAAATACATCATTTATTTATTTTTTTAATTAAAAGAAATCTTTCTAAACCATATATAGAATACATTGATACTTCAAAAGCCTCTGAAAGAATTTGAGATTATGCAAATATATGTCAAGTAAATACCTAGATTACAAATAGTAGTAGGAACAATTTAAGATTTGTTGAGCAGAGCAGCAATGAATCCTATTCCTCCTTTCACGCACATCTCCTCACCGTTTTCTGTCATTATTTATAGAAACACTTCTCCATTTTGGTGGTCTATGCTTGAAAATAATGTTTTGACGAAGGTTTTAGAGTATGTTTGTTAAAATGAAAACTCCATTCTAGTGGGCTATGCCTGAAAATAAGATTTTGACAAAAGTTTTAGGGTATGTTTATTAAAGTTTTAGAGTATTTTGGCAGGCTATATTCTTGATTCCTTAAATGATTTATTCAAATGGATTGTGACTAAATAAATGACTAACTATTTACTCATTTTTATTTGTGTGACTAAATAATTTTTAATCAACGACCAAACTAGTAATTTATTTACTCATTTATAGCTGAGTTGCAAAAAATGAGCAAATTTAGTCATTTTTAGTTGTTGTGACTAAAAGTTTTAGTCACCTAGTCATTTATTTCTCAAATTCTACTAGTGTGTGCTTCCTTGTGTGATTATGAATCTCTCAATGTTGAGGGCCCTAGGTATAATATCATCATAAGAAGTAACACATTGCATCTTTAACTAAAAGGATAAATCCGTATTGACATTAGCAATGATGATTCCGACTTGTTGCTCCTTAGGAATGGGTCACTTGCTCTTACTAGCTTGCTACCTCCATCATTGTAGGAAGTTTGTGATCAAGTTCAATATTCTAATTTTAGGAGTCTTAACGGTTGGAAATCATAGTAAAATCAGAATTTAATAAGTTTTGGAATTAGCATTTTAAAGTGTTTTTGGGGTCATTAACTTCAGACTATCTTCTCTTTTGCAGGGGTGGTTGCATGCCAAATTTTTTTGGTGTAAAATATCAGAATTATTAGATTTTGTTACTAATCTATGAATAAAAATTATTGGAGTGTGAGTTTGATATTTTTTAAAGATCTAAATGGTTAAGCTTGGTAAAGAGAAATCATGTCAAATAATATTAGTCTAGAACA
The DNA here is from genome assembly GCA_007258455.2 of Sequoia sempervirens. Classification (NCBI taxonomy): domain Eukaryota; kingdom Viridiplantae; phylum Streptophyta; class Pinopsida; order Cupressales; family Cupressaceae; genus Sequoia; species Sequoia sempervirens. The sequence goes on from VDFB02000003.1 coordinate 183,589,281, forward strand.
AAATGAAGAGACACTTGATATATTATGGGCTAGATTGAAAAGAAAGGGTGATGGGAAATGTTATTGTCCTTGCAATAATTGCAAGGGCTTAAAGATGAGATGAATTTTAATCACAAAAACTGAGAAACATTGTAGGCAACATGGTCACATTGAAGGGGGCATGATTATCATCCATTGGTAAGTGGGTATGTGCAGGATCATGGTGCGCCAAAAAGTGGCAATATTATGAGGGTATGTGGCTAACGACTTTTTTTTCACCCAAAATTAATGAAACGAAAAGGGTTTTTAGAGGAGATTCTCAGCTTTCCAAAAATATAAATTATGATTTAATTTGAATTTAATAAATAATTATTATTCATTTTCTATTAGAATTACTTACTAAAGTCCCGATCGATAGGCTGATTGAAAACATCCATAACTTTCAACGGTATCATATTTTTTGAATCTAAAATATAGCTACATTCTATGCTTCACATACTATAGGATTAAAAAATAAAAATAAATTTCATGAAGTTTTGACCAAGTTAAGGTGGTCGACATAAGAGCTTTTATATTTTCTAAAAGTTGTAATAAAAAATCATAATTATTATTTACTTGAAAAAAATTACAAAAAAATATGCATCACATCCAGACATGAGTCCTCTACTTATATATAAAATCTTACAAAAAATATTATCATTTTATTATGGTTAGGGTGGTCACAGACACCTACTTCTTATTTTTCCCTGAAATTTAAGTACTTGTCATTGAAATTTCAAATTTTCACCAAATAGATTTTATTTATTTTAAATAAACCTAGTATTTTAGAAACTACATTCAATTTTCTACAAATTCTATTTTTACATATTTTTGAAATAATATAGATAACTTATTCAAATATTTACGTCAAGTTGCCTAACACTGATTTTTCTAAATTTTTTGCCACTTAAGGGCCTATTTTTTGCACGATGATCCTGCACATACCCAAGTTATTCATTATATTTGTCTATATTGATTGAATTTGTAAATGTTTATATCATTTTAACATTATATATATATATATAATCACTTGATCATAATCATGGTTTATTTGTGTCTATCATTATTATAAGGGTGGGGTGCCCTAGGGCAGATGATATGGATTATCACAGCTCGGAGAATGTGGTTTTGCAAGTAGATGAACATGGAGCTATGAATATCAAAGATGAAGTTAATGATCCTATGGAAGAAGATAATCATGGGCCAAAAAACATAGTTGAAGATGATGGTACAAATACATTGATCCATGACACGTTTAGTGGCAGAGCTAATCATGATGATCAAGATGACTTTGATGTTGTTTATGATTTACCTGTACTTGAGAACACATACGAGCTCCTTTATGAAGGCTCCCAAGGAACTCTTCTCTCTATTGTAATGTTGTTGTTGAACTTGAAGGTTATGAATGGTTTATCAAACATAGTAATCTCACAGATACTAAGGTATGTCATATATGTCATCTTTTTTCATCTATTTTAATTGTTGTTAGTTTATCACTAGTAAATAAATGATGAAATATGTACCATTAATATTCTTTATATTAACAAATTATTTTTTGTTGTAGATTGATTGGTGAATTTTGGTTACCACCATCAAATATTTTATCTCTCATACCAAGATTTATTTTCCATTATGAAAGATATCAGAATGGAGTATCAAGTAATAGATGCATGTCCCAATAATTGTATTATATATCATAAACAACAAGAATTTGCAACAAAATACCCAGAATGTCATATCAGTAGATATCGAACAGATCAACTAACAAAAAGGTTCTTCGTTATATTCTCATTATTCCACGTATGCAATGATTATTTAGGTTTGAAAGCTTAGCGTAATTTATGGAGTACCATGCACAGAATAGAAGTGGAGATGACATTCTTCGAATGCCTGAGAATGGTTCTGCATTTATGGACATAGAGGAAAAATGGCCACACTTTAAAGAAGAACCTCATAATCTCAAGCTTTCATTGGGAGCGAATGGTGTCGGCCCATTTGGAGAGCTGAGATCTATTTACTTGATGTGGCATGTTTTTGTTATCAACAATAACATTCCTCCATGGATGTCAATAAAAGGGAGCACATAATTGTCAATGATTGTTCTAGGTATTTGTTTACATCAATTTTTTTTAACATAGTAGCATCTTATTTTTTTTATTTGTTGCATAATGACTTATTATTTTTTCATTCAATAGTCATGTACATTAATTTATATATATTGTAGTAAAATGGTTATAATAATTATGTAATGTTTATGTTCATTCAACTAGGTAAATACCAAGTGAAAGATATGAATGTATATATTGAGCCTCTTATTGAAGAGTTACTAAAGTTATGGAATGGCACTACTATGTATGACATCTCTAGACCAATAGGACAAAGACAATTTCAATTCCATGCAATGTTTTAATGGAAAATTCATGATGTGCTAGGGCTAACACATTTTTGTGGTATGTTATGATGTTTGACTACACTTTAACAATATTTAATTTAATGAAGTAGATATCATGCATGTTTTTAAAATAATCTATTCATTATTTATAATTATAAAAATTGACATATTTAATCCAATTATATATGATCTTGCAGGTCTTCAAACAAAGGGAAAATTTGCATGTCAATTTGTGGTCCCAAGATGAAATCTCGTCATTCAACAAGTTTAGGAAAGTAGGTGTTTGTTGAGTATAGGAAATTACTCCATAGAAATCATAAGTATCGAACTACTGAAAAACATATTTTCAATGGGAAAGAGGAGACTACATCAAAACTGTCAAGAATGACACCTCACCTATGGAAGTTGGAATATAATAGAATTAATCGTCAAGGTTATACATCAGATCAAATTGTTTATCTATCATATATGATATGTTTTAAATTTATATTTTTATATTGTGTTGTGTTTACTCATGTTGTAATTGACAATGATTTTTTTTGTTAATTTGTTTAACTTATTTGCTTCATGAAGGTCGTCAAGGCATTAATGGTTGGCTTCCACAAGGACTGTAAAGTTATCCTAGACAATTTAGTAGGCTTCCCTACTATGAACAGCTACAAATTGTGCATTTGTTTGATACAATGCATATCGGAAAGAATATAATAGAAACATTATGGAAAATACTAGATGGAAGGTATGACAAAGAAAAAATTGTCAAAATTTGTAGTGACATTCAGGAAGCCAATCATGCAATGAAAAATGTCATTCAATTAAATAGCGATGGAGACCAAATTAATATAAGTGCCCTTCCTTGGTTATTAATAGAGAAGGAAAGCAATGCTATAAAATAAGTCATGAAAAATTTGATTTCTCACAGGATTTGTTGTGAACATAAACAATATAATAACAAAGAAAGGTGAATTTGGGTCAGGGATGAAAACGGATGATTGGCATACCTTCATTAAGGTAATTATTCTGGTATATTATATACACTTGTATAATGCATGTGCTTTTTAGTGTATTGTGTTTACTACTTTTGGAAAAATAATAAAAATATTATTTTATAATTGTTGCAGTACGTTCTACCTCTATCTCTCCCAAACAACTTTGACAACAATGTCAAGCAAGTTATATATGATCTTGGAAAATACATGAGGTAAGTGGCGATATTTGTTCAATTCATTGTATACATCTTATAATTTCCATTTGTTTTACTTGTTATGTAATATACTCTATATTTTTGTTAAATCTCGTTAATATATTTGTGCCTTGAATCGCTTGTAGATGGTTGTCATCTAAAGAAATCCATAAAGAAGATATAAAATATTGGAAGAGAAAAATTTCTCATCTAATGTGTGAAATTCAAAAGTGTCTACCTTTGATATTTTTCAATGCACAAGAACACTACCTCATACAACAAGTTGAGGAGATTGAATTGTGTGGACTTGTACACACAAGGTCAATGTGGATGGTTGAGAGGCACTTGAAATTTTGGAAGGCTTTGGTTAGACAAAGAGCACATCCTAAAGGTTCTATGGTGGAGGGATATATGGTATACCAAACCATGGTATACATTAGTGAATATCTTCCTAATTTTGCAGCAAATATCCACGTCGATTGCATTTGGGATCCCAAATCCATTAACAAATTCGAAGGGGAGTACCTGATGGGAAAGGTAGATTTAGGAAAGTGAGAGGTAATTATAAGATGGTCATGGAGATTAATTGGAATACATTTTACATATGGTTTTTATGTATAATGTACTTATTTAATTTTTAATCTTCAATATACATCAATTATAAATTAAGGTCGTATACTATGGTATTTAACTAATTATATGTTGTTTCTGAATTTCAATTTTTTTGATACAATTGGTCGAGAGTGGGATGCACTACATTTGTATGTCACCAACAATCTTGATTGGATAATAGTATGGATTGAATGATGTCAACGATATGGTCACGTATTAACATGGGAAGGTGTGGCTTCATTGGTTAAAGAAGCTGATCGTAATGGAGATTCCAATGTTACACAAAGGGAAATTGATTTAGCATATGGTTTAAGAGATAAATAGGTACGTATAAATATATTAATCACCCATATTATTTAATTATCTTCAATTATATTGATGTATATATGTTGAGATTATTTTCTTTGCATACATTCGGCCAATAATAAATATGTTTATCAACTGATGATATTCCAATAATTTTTACATGTTTGACATATTGCAAGTGAAACACCAAAAGGCTATGTGGTGCAATGGTCATAAATTTTGAATCAAAATGTGACATGAAGAAAACTTTTGATTCATATAACTGTAGTCTTTCAGTTGACTAATGTTTCATCTAGAAGTGGCATACATCCAGAAGTCTCAAAAAATTGATACTATGGGATTTTGGATAATATATTTGAGTGTGACTTTAAGTCCTTTAGATTAATTTTTTTCATCATCCTATGGTACAGGCTATGATTGAATGAAAATGATCCTGAGAGAACTATTATTGAACATGATAATAGATTTACCATGGTTAATACAAGGTTGATTGAGCTAGCTAGAAATGAGCCCTATGTTCTTCCAAGCCAATGTGACCAGGTATTTTACTCAGAGGTTCTAGGTAAACCGGGTTGGTCATTTGTTGTTAGACATGATCCAAGAGGAAGGTCGGTAAAGTATAATGTGGTGGAAGAAAAAGATACTGAAGAACTAGAATATGATGTAGATGATGATCAGGATCAATAGTTAGTTGATGATGTCGCTGATGAAGATGTCAAAGAGGAGGAAATAGATCATGATGATGTAGGAGTCAATGTTCATGAAGATGATATCCGTGTGGATGATGGCATTATTGAAACTAATATTGATGATGATGATGATGATATGACTAATCCTTACAATGTTGAATTTAGATCGATGATATAGACAAAGAGTTGGATGAAGAAGAAGATCAATGACATTGAAATGTATGAGTTATGTGATTATATTATCTATTTAATATTAATTTATTGATAGAATTATATTTGACTTATGTGGTTACATAATTAATTCATGATTTTTTTAATTTTTATGCCATTACATAATTAATTTAATGATATATTTTTTAATGTTTGAAAGGTCACAAAATTAAAACATTTCAATAGTGATATTAACAACCTTGAAATTAGTGTGTTTTATGTTTCATGTGATCATAAAAGATTAAAAAGTTAGTTGTAGAGGTGGTTTTTTAGTGGTTTACATGTAAAGGCCTTTAAAAGGCATAAAGTGATCATTGTAATGGTTGTTGATGGTTAAGGATTTAAAATACAAGCTCTTGACATTCAAAATTTTGTGTTCTTTAAAATTTCTATATTTTTTCTGTTATGTAGCACTATACGATCACATGCAGCCATATTTTGATGTGAAATCAATTCTAGGTCATGACGATATGTGTTATCTTTGATTTTAATCTGATTTGAGGGCTTAAGGCATTGATTTGAGTTAGAAAGCTTCATTTCTTTGCATACAGCCCGGTTACCCTATTTTTGAGGGTTTTGTAGTCGAAACATGATATAAAGGGGCTCTTACACTTTTTGTGATTACTATAGCTTGTGTAAGAGGCCCCATGGATACTGTTGTAAATGTAGGATGCATGAATAGGGCATAGGATGAGAAATAAATAAGGTATAGTTGTTGTCCTCAAAAGTTTTGTGAAGAAAAGCATGTGGAATGAGAGGTTCAAGCCTAGGTTTCAACAAAACATGTATGAGAGATCTAATTTTATCAATTTTTATCCCTATGCAGACCTAATGGGTTGTTTCTAAACACTAAATATAAATGATATACATACACACACACACATATGTGTGTGTGTGTGTGTGTATGTATTTTTAAATGTAAATGTAAATGCAATTATTGGATGCTCTCCTAGAACAATAAATGCAACATATCATTAAAGAAATCTATATCTATGTATATAAATGTGTATCTCTAAATGCAAGTGTAAATGCAAATAGCATATGGTTTTGTAGTGTTATAGATACAACATATCCATAAATTAATGTAATTGAAATTCTAAAATCTTCAACACATAATATGAAATCAGTCAAACTATTAAACAACATTAGAAATAAATGAAAACAGTGAATGCATATGTATGTGTATTTGTAAATGTAAGTGTAAAATAAATAAGAATAATGAAAATTATAAAAGAATACAAGGAAAGATTTAGAGTTTAGAGTGGGAGAGAGATAGAGGGTAGAGGGTTTAAGGGTTTAGAGTTTAAGCGTTAATGGTTTAGGGTTTAGGTTTAAAGGTAGAGGGTGTGGGTTTATTTTTTATACTATAACTAGGTTGGTCTTTTAATCTACCTATGGGATTTCCAATTCCAATCAAGGGCATCTCAAAGGACCTGGACCAACTAATGAGTACTTTAGAAAGCCTCCTACACTTTTGGCTCTGCGAGACCCATGAGGGTGATCCCTTAATGTGTTTACAACCTCTGCACCAATATCATAAACAACATTAACACATAACAGATAATCCCATTGAATAGCTCAACACAATAGGATAATATCAAATAAAATTGGTTGTTCACCGATAATATCAACTATGTCGAGCATGAGATAACTACAACACAGTCCATAGTAAAATATAGTCATTAACTTTCAATTTGTAGCAAGCTCTAGGAAAAGACAAACAATTATTGAACTACACAAATAAGTACAACTTAGATCACTACCATATATCCATTGCAGGAGTCAAATTTATAATCCTCTAAAGGTTTATGATAGATTTAATACATAGCATATAACTTATATGATCCCTGACAATATTGCATTACAATTTCATCAATATGCATTCTCACCCAATACTACTTACCAAATCTATATACAAAACATATCCACCTATAATCCCATTCAATCATTTTAATTAATTCCTTGAATTAAAGCTAAAATAGGGATTATACACACCACAACAGTGAGATGAATAAAATAACCCTTAGTCATCTTATTCAAAATTTGGATATGCATGTACAGTGGAGAGACATGAGTTTCAATTTATCATTTCAACTCAAATGTCAGTATTGTTATACAACATTAAATCCCCATGAATTCAAAACCAATTATAGAATAACTCATAACCTAAATTGTATTTCTCTCTAAAACCATCGAACTTTACAATTTTCTCTGCAACTTAACCTAGACTCAACCAAAATTATCTAACTTGCTAACCCGTACTTCTAGCCCTAAAATACTTCTTATAGAAAATGAAGGAGAAAACAAGCATCGGGCCAGAAAGTACACATGTCACTAGCCAAATGAAGCATCTAGTAATATATTCCAAAAATCATTACAACAACCATCACCTTGGAGAATATTTCCATTCATCATGTCAACTGAGGAAAATTGAGGCAACAACAAAAAACCACAAGAAACCCATGCCGAGACCGCCATCAAAGCAAAACTAGAGACAATTGTAACTGCAACATCTGATTTACCACCCGTTAGTAATTCATTCTTTTATTCCTCCTTAGTCAAATATTTATTTACCCACCTCTAATATTCTTCATCAGTTGGCTAGTCAAAATTAATTACCTCATTCACCTTGGTATTATAAGGTGTGTATTTTATTGCTACCTGATTTGCATCTCTTTCAAAAGATTCCAAAAATGAGTTGGTACTAATGATTTTATCCATATAGCTCACCAACAAGTCATAATTTGAGTCATCACAAATTAATTTAATTTGATCATTGATGACCTCACCTACCTGACCCTACCACTGCTAGAATGACCTAATTTTCCCCTGCTCATCAATGATATCAGGTAACAATGTGTTATCCCAATCATTTAAATTCTTCACCAACTCCCTAATCTTCCTACTCAAGTCATCTGGTAAGGCCTAAAAACCTTGCAATGATTTTACAAACACATGAGTAGGCTTTAATGATTGAAGCCTATTGTTCCTATCAAACCTTGAGGCCTTATACGTGACATCCAGATCACTGGCCCTAGGGATCCAATTTTTAATCAATGGTATCACTACCTCTTGATCCCTATCAATATTCTTTATTGCATCTAATAGCAAAGAATATAAAGAATGTATAGATAGCAATTTATTATCAACCTTTTCATTCAAATGCCTTAAAATAGTAGTGAAAATCTATTTTTTCTTTGAAAGAGATGCCTCCTCACTTACCCTCAAAGATGCATGCAACTCATCAATTCTTTGCAAGAGCTGCTTCTTTGTAGGATCAATCAAGTACTTTGTTTCTTCATCAATTTCCTCTAAAGAAGGGATGAAGGCAGGATTCTAACTCGGAGACTCTAGTGTGGAAACAATTGGAGAAGCAAGAGGCACTGACCTTGCTGTGGAAGGTAATGTACTGGTCCCTAGAGCACTTGATGTCTCCCCAATCTATCTATACCTAAACCTTTCCACCTCAATTTGCAACTCAACATTCCTTTATTGCATCTTGTTGTATTCTTCAATCAAAAGGTTATACTTCTCCATTAGGCTTTTCTTTTCAGCCTCCTCCCTTTTAGTAGCCTTTTGGGCCAATTTGGCCACATTGACAGTTAAAATAGTGGCCTTAGTGGTTGAGGTCTTTGAAGCTCTCTTTATTATTAATCCCCCTCTAAAATTTGAATTAATTTATGTAATATTTGGCTTTCTCCCTTGTGGGGCCAATGCCCAAATTGCCAAGGTTTCATACTCTTCACTAAAAGCAGAATCTTTAAGTGTTGCCTTGACTTCTTCATATTCTTGCAAGGGATTCTTAGACTTCATAATAGCATTAAAGGCCACTACATCGATAATGTCCCATTTAGGCAGAATCAATACACCAGCCTGACTCACCAATTTTCTACCTTCCTCAAGAGTGATATTCTTAAATTCTTCCATTAATTCAACTTTCACTTCCTCGTCATTCTCCTGGTCTGACTTGTCAGGTCTTAGTTCTCTTCTCTCCTTAAATTTATTTTGATATTATTCAAACTTCATCCTCCATACCAATTGCAAGAATACAAGAGTCTTTACAAATACATTGTTGTCTAGAAACTCCTTACATGCTTCCATTCTTGCATCTTATACACTTTTTCCTTTCATATATAAATTAGATAAAACCAATTCAGCTGGCCTAGGAGGGGAAGGCATATCAGCCTGCATGTCCTGATTAGTAACAATAATTTAATCCATCAAACTCTCTTGTGGTTGATTAGTTCTTTTCCTTTTAGGGCTTGGCTCAGATGGTAGTGATGGGGGACTATCTTCTGGTGATAACACTAAATCAATGATCTTAATTGCCCTAGGCACTTTGAATTTTGGACCTAGTTGTGAAGGAAACTTCATAATTTGCTTCCCCTTTCTGTCCACTTCGTCCTCATCACTGCTGCTATCCTTTTTTCTCCTATAAATGGGCCACTTTTTTGTAGATTGGTATGTTGGCCTTGTTTCAAATGGTTTGGTACCTTGTTCTTGTACACCCAGACTCAGCTCTGAGTTTAGTTTTTGTTTCTCAAAGTGCCCATATTCTCTTTGAAGTTCTCTATCAGAAAATCAATTTTCTTATGGTGGGGTTTGAACTCCAATAGTGGATCATATTTCAGATCCATTTTGTGTACAATATCTAATAGCCTATCATAAGCTATCCATTTCTCCTTGTTCAACTACTTATTTAGGTCGAACTTATTTTTGATCAAGTCCGCAGGAAAGTTGAACTTATGCACAAACTTTCCATCCTTTATTCTTTGTCTAAAAAGGGTAAAGAAACCCTCAGGATCATGCTACCATTTTGGACCTTGTCTGAAATGATAATACTCAAAGAATTTCTCAAAGTGCACCCAACCTCCTTTTGAAAAGGAAAAACTAGATACCACTATATAATCAGGGAAAATGTTCCCTTACCCCTCCCTGTGAGGTTGTCCTCATGGATGCAACCTATCTACCACATAACTTCTGCAAACCCCACTCTTGGTGGAACATTGTATGGCAGTATATGAGGGGCTCCTTGAAAACCATATACCCTCAAAACAGTTCTAACTAGGTATGGGACAATGTCACCCCAGTTATGGCTAACTTTTAATTCTGGCTTCCTCCCCTTTGGCCTGAGGAAACCATGTAATTCTTCAAGAGTCTTAGGTACATTCACCATCATTCTAGCCCTTAATCTGGAAGCAAAACAATTATCAAATTGCACATAACTAGTGCTTTCTTTATTACAAGATAAATTTGTAGCCCATATTTGTATTGGCAATCTTTCTCCATCAACTGATTGCATTAATTTCATCTTCTCAGAGAATAAGTAAGCATTTTTGAATAAAAACATATGTATCAGCATAAAATACCAAAATAATTGAGTGTCGGTATCATTTTTCTACAGCTTTCATAGCCCCTCATGTATCCTCTCAGCCAAGAAAGAAGCAAAGTCATATGTGACAGAGAAGTTAGGGTGTTGTATTTGCACCCCCATGAACATGCATGCAATGGGCATCAACACACCAGGACTAAAACCCAAAATCTAAAACAATGAATAAAAAGTGGCCAGGAAATGATTTGCAAGACAATTTAATCTGAAAGGTTCCTGGTCACTGGGGCTGATATGAAATCTTGAACCTCCTTCCCTAGCTAGATGAGGTGGAAGCAATTTAGCTCTGAAAAGAGACTTCAACTTTGCATAGTCCTACTTCATTTCCTCAAGGTTGATAGGCACCAAGTCCTCACTTGATTCACTCAAGTTAAAAATTTGTTGAATATCATCTCTATTAATGCTTAACAAAACCTTTCCATCATTATCCCTAATTACCCTTGTGATAAGGTCATATCTTGTAGCTACTGGCCTAAGTAGGTGTACATTAGGGAAAAAATTCGGTACCACCAGCTTCCCCATATCATACATCCATTTGAAAAAGGGTAAGGAAAATTCCTCTATCCATACCACAATTTGAACATTTCCAAACTCGTGAGAGGAACCCTAGCATTAGCTATGTTGGAAAAATTGTATACTAACCCCTCCCTGAGGATTTTCTTCACATCAGAACCAATCCTTTCTTTCTATCATTCATTGACAAGGGCAATTGATCAAGGAAATCATCATATAGGTTTATTTTTAAATAGTCAATTTGGCTAGAATGTTGCTTGGGTGTTGCCATCTCAGATAAAATAGGGCTTCTTATAACTTCACACTTCAAATATCTAGGACTAACCAGAGATATGAAATTACAGAACAAAATATTGTAATTTCTCACAATTTAAATAAACTATAGCCCTAAAACGTTTATCAAAAAGCCCTATGATAAGTACAGAAAATCTTTTCCTTAATTCAAGCATAGAGTGAAAGTGAAACACAAAAATTAACTCACAACTCTTTTCGTATAAATCCCAAATTCTGGCTGTCAGGGTTCACAACCTTGCTCTCGGCTCTGAACCTGCTTCACAAAATATCTAAATGCTTTGTGACACACATAAAGTAGGAGAATTGATTTTATTTCGATCAAATTATTCAAGTAAATGTCTCATCCACCATTAAAGCTCATTCATGTGCTACACGAATGGCTCCAACCATATTTGATGCAGATTTTAATTCAAGCTGTCAATCCTTCAAGTAAATTTTCCATCAAGATTATAACACATCTGTCGATTTGAATCACATGCATCTTAAGAGCACTTTAGTAACTAGCCTTTTAATGTATTTAAGGCCAGATTAATGTTCCATTTTTGTTCCTTTATTCTTTTGGCTTCATCAAATGAGACACGTGGTGACCGCCCGTGATATCATGATCGACCAAAGTACTATGGCGGGGCCATCGCAGGATGGCATGGAACGGTTGAGATCAAATGATAGTTGTTTAGTGGTCGCACAATTTCATCCCTCAGAAGGACATACGGCGCCTGCCCATGATATCGCAATTGGTAAAAATCTTGTAGCTTCTAATCATGCGATGGCAGGCAATCGTTGATATCCGAAGGAAATTTGATCAACGGTAGCGCAAATTTGATCCCTTTTTCAAAATAAAACATTCATTAAAAAGGATGAGGGGACATCACTAGGCCAATGGTAAACAATGCCATAAGTTGTTTTTTAAAAGATGAAACATGGGGCCAACTCAGACTTAGGAAATTAAACCCTCTAGAGGAAATAAAGTATTAAAATCAAAGGGACTCAGCCTAGACGAACTGATATGACATAAGTTTTTTTAAAACCCCATCAAAATTAATAGTGAAATAGAACCCAGCCAAAGTTTGAAATAACCATTAGGGTTTTACATGAAGAAAAAGCTAAAACCCCAACCCTTAGAAAACTCAAACACCATGAAAGACTAGCGACATAAAGCAAGGCATGAGTGAAAAACAAGGAGCAAAATACTGAAGTTCCATCAGTTGCTCCAGTTGGGGATGTTCATTCCACTAGAATGAAGCGAGAATCCAGAATCTTAGGTAGAGCATACCAAGATGTAAAGATGACCAAAAAGGGACTATTCGTACAAAACAACCCCAACTATGTACAATATACATATAAAATATACAAACCTAAACTAATGTTCATGCAAAAGAATACTTCAAGTGAAGTATAACTTCAAGAGCTATCCATGAACTGGCAGTTCTAGAAGATCTCCTATCATATCTTGGAGGAAGTATGAATCTTCACCCCACTTACCATTAATCAAAAATGGACCCAACTAGATTGCATCAAATTTCCCATGTTTCCCTTTATCTTCCAGTCTGGCATTCCACATTAAAAAAAAATCTCCATCTTTGAAACTCCTTGCACTTTCCCTCTTGTCATACAGATTTTTTACTTGCAACTGCAACTTTGCATTTCTCTTTTGGGCTTCCCTTCTGGTTTCATCTAATTCTATAACAGCTTCCACTCTCAATTGCATCTCATCATCAATTTCATTATCATACATCTGGACAAACTTATACATTTCCATTAAGTTATTTTGGGGCAACCTAGCATTTATCCCATAAACCAAGTCAAATGGGGCACAACCTATTGCCTTCTTCACAGTTACCCTATTTACCCAGACTGCTAATCTCAGCTTAGAATCCTAAGCCCTTTTATTCTGATCCAAGATTCTTTTAATAATCTTCATCAAGCTTTTATTGCTTGACTCTGCTTGTCCATTTCCCTATGGGTGGTATGGTGATGAATAAGAAATTTGGATACCGTGCTTCTCACAAAACTCTATGTATTCCTCAGATCTAAAACACATTGCATTATCTGACACAATCCTTTCTAGACATCCAAATCTAGTCAATATGTTGCTCATTAGATCCCTTAATGTGTTTGCAACCTCTGCACCAATATCATAAACAACATTAACAATAAAAAATAATCCTATTTAATAGCTCAACATAATAGGATAATATCAAATAGAATTATTCATCGACATTATCAGCTATTTGGAGCATGAGATAACTACAACACAATCCCAAGATAAAATAGGTCATTGATTTGCAATTTTTAGCAAGATCTAGGTAAAGATGAACAAATATTGAATCATACAACTTAGATCAGTTCCATATATCCATTGTGGGAGTCAAATTCATAAGTATTCAAGAGTTTATGATAGATTTAACACATAACATATACGATCCCTAATAACATTACATTGCAATCTCATCAATATGTATTCTAACCCAATACCACTTATCAAATCCTTATACAAAACATATCCACCTATAATCCCATTTAAACATTCTAATTCATTGCCCTTGTCAACAAATGATAGGAAGAAGGGATTTGATTTTTATGTGAGGAAACACCCTAGGGGAGGGATTATTGTATAATGGGTATGTACAGGATCATCATGGAAAAAACATGCCCTTAAGTGGCAAAAAATTCAAAAAAATCAGAGTTAGAAAACTTGACGTAAAAATTTGAATAAGTTATCTATATTATTTCAAAAATATGTAAGAATAGAATCTGTAGAAAATTGAATGTAGTTTCTAAACTACTAGGTTTTTTTTTTTTAAATCTATATGGTGAAAATTTGAAATTTCAATGTAATAGTACTTAAATTTCAAGGAAAAAAGAAGTAGGTGTCTCTTTGACCACCCTAACCACAATAAAATGATAATATTGTTTTATAATATTTTATACATAAGTAGAGGACTCATGTCTAGATGTGATGCATATTTTTTTATAATTTTTTTCTAAGTAAATAATTAATTATGAATTTTTTATTGCAACTTTTAAAAATTATAAGAACTTGTGTGTCTGACCACCATAACTTGGTCAAAACTTCATGAAATTCAATTTTTCTTTTTTTAATCTTATATTATGAGAAGCGTAGAATGTGATGCATGTTTTGGATTCAAAAATGTGATATTATTTGAAAGCTATAGATATTTTTCAATCAACCTATCAATTAGGACTTTAGTTGTAATTCAAATAGAAAATAAATAATAATTATTTATTGAATTCAAAGTAAAGCATAATTTATATTGGTGGAAAGTTGAGAATCTCTTTTAAAATCCCTTTTCATGTCATCAATTCTAGGTTAAAAAAAAATTCAACCACATACCCTAAAAATACCCATAATATTGCCACTTTTTGGCCCATCATGATCCTACACATACCTGTATAATTGTTCCAACATAGCCTGATGGAACATTGGATCTTTGCTCATGCTTGGGAAACCTTTCACCAACAGATGCCATGAATGCACCTTACCCAAAGTATGCTTTAGGACCTCCATGCATACAAACACAAGGATTGTCATTTACCATCTTAGAGCAGTGGTACCAAAGATGATGGTACTACCCCTCCCTGGGACATTGCTCTCTTCTTACAATTGGATACATTAGTCCTCCTTTTGATTTTTTCAAAAAGATATGAATGATTTCTAAGCAATGCCTTATTGGATCAATGAGATCACCAAAAGTCTAGGACTTTTCAAATGAAGGTATATTATTGACACCTATCCCTTTGCTATTCACTTGTTAGGACTTAGTAATGACTATCCAAAGAGAAAATGAGATAGTGGCAACAACCATTTATATTATTTATCTCACTGCAATCCATTTCATGGCTATAGTCATGTTGTCACCCAATGTTGATTTATTTTTTTCAAACTCATAGAAACCTGTAGCCTTTCATGGTACTGCTCTTATTCATGACTATGCTCTATTCCCTTGAAGCACCATGATTTATGATGGTTTTTTATGTTGAATATCTTCATTAAAACACCCCTGTGCAAGTATATTCCTTCACTATTATAGCCTATTGTTGGAATGGATGATCAATGGTATGAAAAGGTAAAAATACAACTATGCTTTGCTTTCTTCACTACTTGTTGATTGTTGATTGTTGTTCATATGCACTTGTCCCATTGTAATGCTTGATGTCCTACATGAACCTGCATGGATGTCTTGTAGCATAACCTCATATTTGTTGTTCATATACACTTGTACTATGGACTTGGCTTCCAAAATGAGACCTCTCAAGTATCATAACTGCTTAATTATCATTTGTAACTTTTTGTTTCTTGTATGCAATCAGGATCCATGTTGGATCAATCATGATGACCAAAACCCCTACATGAAAGGTTATGAGCATAGCAATTGTATCTCCATCACATGATATGAGCATTCCATTGCTATCATAAACCTCTTGTAATGACATGTTTTCAATAGGAATATTATCTGTGTCAACTAGAGTTGATGTTTCTTAAATGTCTTTTCCTTTTATGACTTTCCTTAAAAGATCATGCATTGAATGTTATCTGGAAACTTGTTCGCCTAATGTTTGATTGTGAAGGCCTTAAATAGAGCCTTACAATGCAACTTTAGATTTTTGTTGTTGTTGTTGTCCTTCATGACACCATTGTAGCATGCATTGTTGGTTGTCCTTATCAATGACAATGACCTTTATTTATTGCATTCACTTTCACTAGTACACCCATGAATGAATAATATCAATCCCCTTTGCCTCTTATAGCTCTTGCAAAGGTGTTGTCCTTGTAATTGTATCATGACCTTAATTTAACCATTTCTCTTCTTTTGTTATGTGAAATAAATACACATAGTATCCTCATTTTATCTTTATTGGACATCCACCTGTCACATATGTGGGTGACCTAACAACTCACCTTCCTATGTGATGTGTGACTATCCAATAGGGTTATGGTGAGAGGGTCTTGACAACAACTTGAAATGCCTCCTCATTGTTTAAAATATGCATAATTGAACTTGATGCATCTATGAAGTCACTTCCTTTATAAACAAATCATGGATCTTCTTAAGAAGATTGAAGGACATATCAACACAATATGTTGCATCTTTTGAATCTGTCCTTTCCTATCCTGTCTTATGTTCCTTTCATGTCCTGTCTTATGTTACTAGTCTTTTATGGTATTGGGAAAATCCTAAGGTTAGGGTTTTTTCTTTGACTGAATCCCTCTATCTCTCTCCCCTCTACCCATAACCCTAAACCCTAAACCCTTAACCCTTAAACTCCAAACCCTTAAACCCTCTACCCTCTCTCTCTCTGATCACTCACTTTCTACCCTCTCCTCTCTTAGGTCTTTATCTATCTCTCTTTCTCACTCCTCTATGTGTCTCCCCTCTACCCTTAAAACCCCAAACCCTAAACCCTTAACCATAAACCTTAAACCCTTAGAATAGAATAAAGTTTTATGTTTAATTATGATATATAGAATTTAGTATAATTTTAGAAAATGAAATGATTTTGACACAGAAAAAAATAGAAAAGTTGATTTCATGATCTTATTTCTTAATTTATTCTAAAATTATAATTAATAATTGTTTAATTAATTTAAAATCAATATTTAATTTACTTTAATTGTATTAGATAATTAGTAAAACTAAATAGATAATAAATATTTTATGGATTTTAAAAATTAAAATTTAGTTTAATTTTATTTGTAATGTCAAATATTAAAATTTTAGATTGAAATACTTAATTTATTTTAAAATATTTATAATTAATGTTGAATTTATAAACTAATATTAATACATTAATAAATATAACCCTAATAATATGTTATTAGGATTAGGGTTAGTGTTAGTATTAAATTAGGGTTAGAATTATGGTTCAATTGTGTTAGGGTTTAATTAGGGTTAGTGCTCATTAAGGGTTAGGGTTTAAATATGATTCAATGGGGGTTAGGGTTCAATTAGGGCTACGATTTAGATGGGCTTAGGGTTAGGGTTATAAATAGTGTTTAATTAGTCTTAGAGTTAAAAATATGGTTCAATTAGGCTTAGGGTTAAAATTATGATTCAATTAGGGGTTAGGGTTCAATTAAAGGTACGATTATATTTCAATTAGGGTTATGATTCAATTATGGTTAGGGTTTTGGTAAATTATGATTATCTCACATATATGAGTTTGGGGTTAGAGCTAGGATATTGATTTAATTAAGATCGATCTTAAGATTAAGGTTAGGGTTAAGTTTAAGGTCGAGGTTTGATTAGGGTTATAATGAGAGTTAAGGTTGTCATGAGAACTATGGTTAGTGTTAAACTAAGGATTACGAATAGCATTAGAATTATGGTTAGGGTTAGAATTATAATTAAGATTATAATTAGGGTTAGAATGAGAAGGCTTAGGATTATAATTATAGATAGACTTAGGGTTGGGATGAGCATTAGGGTTAAGGTTAGTTTAGGCTTACCATTTAATTAGAGTTGCGATTAGAGTTAAAGTTCAATTACAAATAGGGTTAGGGTTCAATTAGGTTTAAGGTTAAGGTTAGATCAGGGTTATGATTCAGTCTCAACAATAATTCTCACTCTAACTCTAACCCTAAACTTAATTGTAAAACTAACATTGACACTATTTTTAACCCCAACCCTAACTAAATATATATCTAACCCTAACCTTAATTCTATAACTAAAAGTAATTATAATCTTGTCTTTCATGTTGTGCTGCAAATGCTACTAGCATATATATATTATTTATTAATATATACAAAATAGCCCTTCTCCCTCTCTCAGGTCTTTCTCTCACTCACTCACTCCCTCTATCTCTCTCCCACTCCCTCCCTCTCTCAAGTATCTTCAATATCCTACCCCCTCTCCCTCTCTTAGGTCTCTCTCTCACTCACTCACTCCCTCTATCTCTCTCCCCTTCACCCTTCACCCTAAACCCTTAACCCTTAACCCTTAAACCCTCTACCCTCTACCCTTAACCTCTATGTACCTATCTCTCCCCTCCCTCCCTCTCTCTCATTGAATCCTTCTATCTCTCTCCCCTCTACCCATAACCCTAAACCCTTAACTCTTAAACCTAAAACCCTTAAACCCTCTACCCTCTACCCTCTACCCTCTCTCTCTCTCTCAAGTCTCTCCCTCTACCCCCTCTCCCTCTCTTAGGTCTCTCTCTCTCACTCAATCTCTCTCTCTCTCCCCTCTACCCTTAACCCTAAAGATTAAACCCTTAACCCTTAAACTCTAAACCCTTAAACCCTCTACCCTTTATCTCTCTCCCAGTACTCCCTCCCTCTCTCTCTCTCACTCCTAGTCTCTCCACTCTACCCTCAACCCTCTACCCTTAACCCTTAAATCCTTAAATCTTCTACCCTTTATCTCT
Organism: Sequoia sempervirens; assembly: GCA_007258455.2. Taxonomy (NCBI): domain Eukaryota; kingdom Viridiplantae; phylum Streptophyta; class Pinopsida; order Cupressales; family Cupressaceae; genus Sequoia; species Sequoia sempervirens. The sequence goes on from VDFB02000003.1 coordinate 183,608,271, forward strand.
CTCCCACTTCCTCCCTCTCTCTCTCTCTCAAGACTCACCCTCCTACCCCTCTCCCTCTCTCAAGTCTCTCTCTCTCTCTCACTCCCTTGATCTCTCTCCCCTTTGATGGAACTTTATATTTTTGATCCTTATGTTCCATTCCTACCCTACCTAGTGTTACTAGTCTTTCATGGTGTCAGAATTTTCCTTGGGTTGTGTTAGAACTATAAAATTTTGAAAATTTCATGGCTGCACATACCTATTAGTTCCCAAAAAATTCCCATACAATAAGCACACACTGATACATTTTGACCCAATTTTTGATGAACGTTCCTCAAAAATTAGGTCAAAATGTACCAGTGACATGAATCTATTTTGCACAACAAATTTTCCCATATTTTATCATTTGGTCCCATAGAATCCATCTAACCCTCAGTATTTTAATGTATAATTCATATCTGTAAGAGATGGTGAGGGTCTCCCCGATCCATAAAGCATTCTATACTAATATATGTCTTTTTGTAGTCTATCAACAAGACATTGGCAAAGTCTCACCGATGTTATTTCATTTGGTAATACACATTAGCATGATGTAGTTTGCAGTCTCAGTGACAAAGGGGTCCTATCAGTAAAACAATGGTCAACAGTGTAAGTCATAATGAGCTTATTTGTGTCTTACCGATCGTGGTACAATTGCGGAGCATCAAAAAGGAATCTATAATATTCTCAACAAGTTTCCCAGAAAAGTGGATCCTGTCAGTAGTTTGTCAATGGGGTGAGTTTGAGGAAGTCTTGCTGACCCCCCATATCGCTATAGTGGAATTACATCAGTAGGGGGACCTAGCAAAATTCATAGTCTCATCGATAATGAAATTCATCAGCTAGACTTGAGCCGTTAGTGTAATGTGCCAAAGCACTCATTTGGTTTTGCCGATAAGGCAAGAGAAGATTCCATCATTATCATCGATATGAAGTCTTGGAGTTTCGCCAACCCCCAGAGTCACAGCGATATGTTTGATTTTTGGCAAGACAAGCTTTGTTGGAGAGAGCTAGGAAGCTCATACTGAATGAAGTTCCATAAGCAAGAAAACCACTATCTCTCAGTGATTAGAAATAAAACTGAAGGGAATATCTCAGTAAGACTTGAGTACTCAGAGAAATGTTTGTCGACCCCTTTAACCACAATGATACTCAAGATTGAAGGCATGGAGTGTTGGAGATACTCATGACATTGGTATGACTGCATGAATCCATAGTAAAATATGATCTACTGGCTATTGGTAAGACTCAGAACATCAATGAGACTATGGGTCACCAAAGCGATATGTGATCTGTGGTGATCAGAGTAACATTGAACGTCAGGGGAACTACATGTTGTCTTTGCAGGTGTCTGGTGAACATTTGGAAAGGCTCGAATACAATAGATCGCTGAGATTGGAATACAAATGGAAATGACCTTTCATGTCACTAATATATAAATACCCATTTTTGACAGCGAAATAAAGGGCAAAGATCGAATAAAGAAAATAGGATACAGAATGCTTAAATTTTTTTGAGACTATGATGCATGTAAAAAACAATGGAGATTTCAATTGATTTTATTTGATTTGGTGGCATTTTTTTATAGTTTTAGTTCTTTGTTTGTGTTAATTAAAAGTATTACTAAAGTTGTCTCCAAGGTTGATATTTTCTAATTGTTTAAACTAATATATCAAGGATATTTTTTTAGTTTATTAGTGCACACTTGTTGTATCTGTATGGCTGGATTAATTGGTTCTTTCAAGGAGATATTAAATCCTTTTAGTCAATCATAGTAATTAGGGAATCTCATTTGGATTATTAAGAAGAGCTTAGTAGTCATATCCGTGCATGTTTATACTAGTTATAAACTTAAAATTATATGCCAAACAATTTGAGTATCTAATAGAAAAAGGTTATTCATTTTAGATTATAATTTGAATTCTGTATACCCAATAAGGCACTAGTCTCTACCATTCTACTATTTTGTTTTATTCATTTTTTCATATGAACACATTAGATTTTAGCCTTGATATTGCTTATACAATTTGTACTAAAATAAAACTCATTTATCCACTCCTATTTTCCATTGTGGGTAAATCACTTTAAAGGAATAAACATTGGTCAAGTTTGCTTCACTGTTATAGGTACACCCGCCTAGGTCTAGAAGCACCTGAAGAGAATGTCTAAATCATTTGTCCTTGTCTGTTACCCTGAAACGTATCAAGAGATTAGCAACCTCTTGAGGAATTTTTCCTACATTTTGGAGAGTTAACATGTTGGTGGTTTTAGCTATATTTTCATATAAAACCCTTGTGTTTATTTTACGCCTTGATTGGGATCTATTTTGATGTTACATTTTGAGGGGTTTTAAAATGACTTATGTCCTATCATTCCATCTAAGATGAGTCCCTTTGTTTTAATATTTTATTTCCTCTATAGGGTTTTATTTTCCTAAGTCTTTGTTGGCACCGTGTTTCATCATTTAAAAACAACTTATGTCATTTTTTACCATCCGCCTAGTGATGTCCCCTTGTCTTTTAATAAATATTTTGTTTTGTAGAAGGATGAAGTTTGAGTGACCATTGATCAACCCTTAACCCTTAAATTCTAAACCCTTAAACCCTCTACCCTCTATGTTTAACCCTCTATTCCTTATCTCTCTCCCACTCCCTCCCTCTTTCCCTCTCTCTCTTAAGTCTCAACCTCCTACCCCTTTTTCCTCTCTTAGGTCTCTCTCTCTCTCACTCACTCTTATCTCCCTCCCCTCTACCCTTAACCCTCTTCCTTCTACCCTCTACCCTTAACCCTCTACTCTTTATCTCTCTCCTACTCCCTCCCTCTCCCTCTCATTGAATCCCTCTAT
>VDFB02000003.1:183611233-183622048 GCA_007258455.2 Sequoia sempervirens
GAGTAGAGGGTTAAGGGTAGAGGGTAGAAGGTAGAGGGTTAAGGGTAGAGGGGAGGGAGATAAGAGTGAGTGAGAGAGAGAGAGACCTAAGAGAGGAAAAGGGGGTAGGAGGGTGAAACTTAAGAGAGAGAGGGAAAGAGGGAGGGAGTGGGAGAGAGATAAGGAATAGAGGGTTAAACATAGAGGGTAGAGGGTTTAAGGGTTTAGAGTTTAAGGGTTAAGGGTTGATCAATGGTCACTCAAACTTCATCCTTCTACAAAACAAAATATTTATTAAAAGACAAGGGGACATCACTAGGCGGATGGTAAAAAATGACATAAGTTGTTTTTAAATGATGAAACACGGTGCCAACAAAGACTTAGGAAAATAAAACCCTATAGAGGAAATAAAATATTAAAACAAAGGGACTCATCTTAGATGGAATGATAGGACATAAGTCATTTTAAAACCCCTCAAAATGTAACATCAAAATAGATCCCAATCAAGGCGTAAAATAAACACAAGGGTTTTATATGAAAATATAGCTAAAACCACCAACATGTTAACTCTCCAAAATGTAGGAAAAATTCCTCAAGAGGTTGCTAATCTCTTGATACGTTTCAGGGTAACAGACAAGGACAAATGATTTAGACATTCTCTTCAGGTGCTTCTAGACCTAGGCGGGTGTACCTATAACAGTGAAGCAAACTTGACCAATGTTTATTCCTTTAAAGTGATTTACCCACAATGGAAAATAGGAGTGGATAAATGAGTTTTATTTTAGTACAAATTGTATAAGCAATATCAAGGCTAAAATCTAATGTGTTCATATGAAAAAATGAATAAAACAAAATAGTAGAATGGTAGAGACTAGTGCCTTATTGGGTATACAGAATTCAAATTATAATCTAAAATGAATAACCTTTTTCTATTAGATACTCAAATTGTTTGGCATATAATTTTAAGTTTATAACTAGTATAAACATGCACGGATATGACTACTAAGCTCTTCTTAATAATCCAAATGAGATTCCCTAATTACTATGATTGACTAAAAGGATTTAATATCTCCTTGAAAGAACCAATTAATCCAGCCATACAGATACAACAAGTGCGCACTGATAAACTAAAAAAATATCCTTGATATATCAGTTTAAACAATTAGAAAATATCAACCTTGGAGACAACTTTAGTAATACTTTTAATTAACACAAACAAAGAACTAAAACTAGAAAAAAATGCCACCAAATCAAATAAAATCAATTGAAATCTCCATTGTTTTTTACATGCATCATAGTCTCAAAAAAATTATAAGCATTCTGTATCCTATTGTCTTTATTCGATCGCTGCCCTTTATTTCGCTGTAAAAAATGGGTATTTATATATTAGTGACATGAAAGGTCATTTCCATTTGTATTCCAATCTCAGCGATCTATTGTATTCGAGCCTTTCCAAATGTTCACCAGACACCTGCAAAGACAACATGTAGTTCCCCTGACGTTCAATGTTACTCTGATCACCACAGATCACATATCGCTTTGGTGACCCATAGTCTCATTGATGTTCTGAGTCTTACCAATAGCCAGTAGATCATATTTTACTATGGATTCATGCAGTCATACCAATGTCATGAGTATCTCCAACACTCCATGCCTTCAATCTTGAGTATCATTGTGGTTAAAGGGGTCGACAAACATTTCTCTGAGTACTCAAGTCTTACTGAGATATTCCCTTCAGTTTTATTTCTAATCACTGAGAGATAGTGGTTTTCTTGCTTATGGAACTTCATTCAGTATGAGCTTCCTAGCTCTCTCCAACAAAGCTTGTCTTGCCAAAAATCAAACATATCGCTGTGACTCTGGGGGTTGGCGAAACTCCAAGACTTCATATCGATGATAATGATGGAATCTTCTCTTGCCTTATCGGCAAAACCAAATGAGTGCTTTGGCACATTACACTAACGGCTCAAGTCTAGCTGATGAATTTCATTATCGATGAGACTATGAATTTTGCTAGGTCCCCCTACTGATGTAATTCCACTATAGCGATATGGGGGGTCAGCAAGACTTCCTCAAACTCACCCCATTGACAAACTACTGACAGGATCCACTTTTCTGGGAAACTTGTTGAGAATATTATAGATTCCTTTTTGATGCTCCGCAATTGTACCACGATCGGTAAGACACAAATAAGCTCATTATGACTTACACTGTTGACCATTGTTTTACTGATAGGACCCCTTTGTCACTGAGACTGCAAACTACATCATGCTAATGTGTATTACCAAATGAAATAACATCGGTGAGACTTTGCCAATGTCTTGTTGATAGACTACAAAAAGACATATATTAGTATAGAATGCTTTATGGATCGGGGAGACCCTCACCATCTCTTACAGATATGAATTATACATTAAAATACTGAGGGTTAGATGGATTCTATGGGACCAAATGATAAAATATGGGAAAATTTGTTGTGCAAAATAGATTCATGTCACTGGTACATTTTGACCTAATTTTTGAGGAACGTTCATCAAAAATTGGGTCAAAATGTATCAGTGTGTGCTTATTGTATGGGAATTTTTTGGGAACTAATAGGTATGTGCAGCCATGAAATTTTCAAAATTTTATAGTTCTAACACAACCCAAGGAAAATTCTGACACCATGAAAGACTAGTAACACTAGGTAGGGTAGGAATGGAACATAAGGATCAAAAATATAAAGTTCCATCAAAGGGGAGAGAGATCAAGGGAGTGAGTGAGAGAGAGAGACTTGAGAGAGGGAGAGGGGGTAGGAGGGTGAGTCTTGAGAGAGAGAGAGGGAGGAAGTGGGAGAGAGATAAAGGATAGAAGATTTAAGGATTTAAGGGTTAAGGGTAGAGGGTTGAGGGTAGAGTGGAGAGATTTAGGAGTGAGAGAGAGAGAGGGAGGGAGGGAGTACTGGGAGAGATAAAGGGTGAGGGGTTTATGGTTATGGAAGGAAGGGTGAGGGGAGAGAGATTGGAGAGGATTCAAGAGATAAAAGGCAGGAGGGAGAGACTTGAGAGAGAGAGAGGGGGTAGAGGGTAGAGGGTAGAGGGTTTAAGGGTTTTAGGTTTAAGAGTTAAGGGTTTAGGGTTATGGGTAGAGGGGAGAGAGATAGAAGGATTCAATGAGAGAGAGAGGGAGGGAGTGGGGGAGAGATAGACAGTACATAGAGGGTTAAGGGTAGAGGGTAGAGGGTTTAAGGGTTAAGGGTTAAGGAAGGGAGATGAGAGTGAGGGAGGAGACCTGGGAAGGAAGGATAATGGAGAGAGAGAGAGGAGTGAGTGGAGAGGATAGAGGGAGAAAGACCGGAGAGGGAGAAGGGTATATATTAATAAATAATATATATATGAAGACAACATGAAAGAAGATTATAATGAAGAAGAAGGGATATGGAGGCTAGTTGCAATAGTGTCAATGTTAGTTTTACAATTAAGTTTAGGGTTAGAGTTAGAGTGAGAATTATTGTTGAGACTGAATCATAACCCTGATCTAACCTTAACCTTAAACCTAATTGAACCCTAACCCTATTTGTAATTGAACTTTAACTCTAATCGCAACTCTAATTAAATGGTAAGCCTAAACTAACCTTAACCCTAATGCTCATCCCAACCCTAAGTCTATCTATAATTATAATCCTAAGCCTTCTCATTCTAACCCTAATTATAATCTTAATTATAATTCTAACCCTAACCATAATTCTAATGCTATTCGTAATCCTTAGTTTAACACTAACCATAGTTCTCATGACAACCTTAACTCTCATTATAACCCTAATCAAACCTCGACCTTAAACTTAACCCTAACCTTAATCTTAAGATCGATCTTAATTAAATCAATATCCTAGCTCTAACCCCAAACTCATATATGTGAGATAATCATAATTTACCAAAACCCTAACCATAATTGAATCATAACCCTAATTGAAATATAATCGTACCTTTAATTGAACCCTAACCCCTAATTGAATCATAATTTTAACCCTAAGCCTAATTGAACCATATTTTTAACTCTAAGACTAATTAAACACTATTTATAACCCTAACCCTAAGCCCATCTAAATCGTAGCCCTAATTGAACCCTAACCCCCATTGAATCATATTTAAACCCTAACCCTTAATGAGCACTAACCCTAATTAAACCCTAACACAATTGAACCATAATTCTAACCCTAATTTAATACTAACACTAACCCTAATCCTAATAACATATTATTAGGGTTATATTTATTAATGTATTAATATTAGTTTATAAATTCAACATTAATTATAAATATTTTAAAATAAATTAAGTATTTCAATCTAAAATTTTAATATTTGACATTACAAATAAAATTAAACTAATTTTTAATTTTTAAAATCCATAAAATATTTATTATCTATTTAGTTTTACTAATTATCTAATACAATTAAAGTAAATTAAATATTGATTTTAAATTAATTAAACAATTATTAATTATAATTTTAGAATAAATTAAGAAATAGGATCTACATGAAATCAACTTTTCTATTTTTTTCTGTGTCAAAATCATTTCATTTTCTAAAATTATACTAAATTCTATATATCATAATTAAACACAAAACTTTATTCTATTCTAAGGGTTTAAGGTTTATGGTTAAGGGTTTAGGGTTTGGGGTTTAAGGGTAGAGGGGAGACACATAGAGGGAGTGAGAAAGAGATAGATAAAGACCTAAGAGAGGGAGAGGGGGTAGAAGTGAGTGATGCAGAGAGAGAGAGAGAGAGAGAGAGAGAGAGAGAGAGAGAGAGAGAGAGAGAGAGAGAGAGGGTAGAGGGTTTAAGGGTTTGGAGTTTAAGGGTTAAGGGTTTAGGGTTTAGGGTTATGGGTAGAGGGGAGAGAGATAGAGGGATTCAGTCAAAGAAAAAACCCTAACCTTAGGATTTTCCCAATACCATAAAAGACTAGTAACATAAGACAGGACATGAAAGGAACATAAGACAGGATAGGAAAGGACAGATTCAAAAGATGCAACATATTGTGTTGATATGTCCTTCAATCTTCTTAAGAAGATCCATGATTTGTTTATAAAGGAAGTGACTTCATAGATGCATCAAGTTCAATTATGCATATTTTAAACAATGAGGAGGCATTTCAAGTTGTTGTCAAGACCCTCTCACCATAACCCTATTGGATAGTCACACATCACATAGGAAGGTGAGTTGTTAGGTCACCCACATATGTGACAGGTGGATGTCCAATAAAGATAAAATGAGGATACTATGTGTATTTATTTCACATAACAAAAGAAGAGAAATGGTTAAATTAAGGTCATGATACAATTACAAGGACAACACCTTTGCAAGAGCTATAAGAGGCAAAGGGGATTGATATTATTCATTCATGGGTGTACTAGTGAAAGTGAATGCAATAAATAAAGGTCATTGTCATTGATAAGGACAACCAACAATGCATGCTACAATGGTGTCATGAAGGACAACAACAACAACAAAAATCTAAAGTTGCATTGTAAGGCTCTATTTAAGGCCTTCACAATCAAACATTAGGCGAACAAGTTTCCAGATAACATTCAATGCATGATCTTTTAAGGAAAGTCATAAAAGGAAAAGACATTTAAGAAACATCAACTCTAGTTGACACAGATAATATTCCTATTGAAAACATGTCATTACAAGAGGTTTATGATAGCAATGGAATGCTCATATCATGTGATGGAGATACAATTGCTATGCTCATAACCTTTCATGTAGGGGTTTTGGTCATCATGATTGATCCAACATGGATCCTGATTGCATACAAGAAACAAAAAGTTACAAATGATAATTAAGCAGTTATGATACTTGAGAGGTCTCATTTTGGAAGCCAAGTCCATAGTACAAGTGTATATGAACAACAAATATGAGGTTATGCTACAAGACATCCATGCAGGTTCATGTAGGACATCAAGCATTACAATGGGACAAGTGCATATGAACAACAATCAACAATCAACAAGTAGTGAAGAAAGCAAAGCATAGTTGTATTTTTACCTTTTCATACCATTGATCATCCATTCCAACAATAGGCTATAATAGTGAAGGAATATACTTGCACAGGGGTGTTTTAATGAAGATATTCAACATAAAAAACCATCATAAATCATGGTGCTTCAAGGGAATAGAGCATAGTCATGAATAAGAGCAGTACCATGAAAGGCTACAGGTTTCTATGAGTTTGAAAAAAATAAATCAACATTGGGTGACAACATGACTATAGCCATGAAATGGATTGCAGTGAGATAAATAATATAAATGGTTGTTGCCACTATCTCATTTTCTCTTTGGATAGTCATTACTAAGTCCTAACAAGTGAATAGCAAAGGGATAGGTGTCAATAATATACCTTCATTTGAAAAGTCCTAGACTTTTGGTGATCTCATTGATCCAATAAGGCATTGCTTAGAAATCATTCATATCTTTTTGAAAAAATCAAAAGGAGGACTAATGTATCCAATTGTAAGAAGAGAGCAATGTCCCAGGGAGGGGTAGTACCATCATCTTTGGTACCACTGCTCTAAGATGGTAAATGACAATCCTTGTGTTTGTATGCATGGAGGTCCTAAAGCATACTTTGGGTAAGGTGCATTCATGGCATCTGTTGGTGAAAGGTTTCCCAAGCATGAGCAAAGATCCAATGTTCCATCAGGCTATGTTGGAACAATTATACAGGTATGTGTAGGATCATGATGGGCCAAAAAGTGGCAATATTATGGGTATTTTTAGGGTATGTGGTTGAATTTTTTTTTAACCTAGAATTGATGACATGAAAAGGGATTTTAAAAGAGATTCTCAACTTTCCACCAATATAAATTATGCTTTACTTTGAATTCAATAAATAATTATTATTTATTTTCTATTTGAATTACAACTAAAGTCCTAATTGATAGGTTGATTGAAAAATATCTATAGCTTTCAAATAATATCACATTTTTGAATCCAAAACATGCATCACATTCTACGCTTCTCATAATATAAGCATTAAAAAAAGAAAAATTGAATTTCGAAGTTTTGACCAAGTTATGGTGGTCGACACAAGTTCTTATAATTTTAAAAGTTGCAATAAAAATTCATAATTAATTATTTACTTAGAAAAAATTATAAAAAAATATGCATCACATCTAGACAGAGTCCCTCTACTTATGTATAAAATATTATAAAACAATATTATCATTTTATTGTGGTTAGGGTGGTCAAAGAGACACCTACTTTTTTTCCTTGAAATTTAAGTACATTACATTGAAATTTCAAATTTTCACCATATAGAGATTTAAAAAAAACCTAGTAGTTTAGAAACTACATTCAATTTTCTACAGATTCTATTCTTACATATTTTTGAAATAATATAGATAACTTATTCAAATTTTTACGTCAAGTTTTCTAACTCTAATTTTTTTGAATTTTTTGCCACTTAAGGGCATGTTTTTTCCATGATGATCCTGTACATACCCATTATACAATAATCCCTCCCCTAGGGTGTTTCCTCACATAAAATCAAATCCCTTCTTCCTATCATTTGTTGACAAGGGCAATGAATTAGAATGTTTAAATGGGATTATAGGTGGATATGTTTTGTATAAGGATTTGATAAGTGGTATTGGGTTAGAATACATATTGATGAGATTGCAATGTAATGTTATTAGGGATCGTATATGTTATGTGTTAAATCTATCATAAACTCTTGAATACTTATGAATTTGACTCCCACAATGGATATATGGAACTGATCTAAGTTGTATGATTCAATATTTGTTCATCTTTACCTAGATCTTGCTAAAAATTGCAAATCAATGACCTATTTTATCTTGGGATTGTGTTGTAGTTATCTCATGCTCCAAATAGCTGATAATGTCGATGAATAATTCTATTTGATATTATCCTATTATGTTGAGCTATTAAATAGGATTATTTTTTATTGTTAATGTTGTTTATGATATTGGTGCAGAGGTTGCAAACACATTAAGGGATCTAATGAGCAACATATTGACTAGATTTGGATGTCTAGAAAGGATTGTGTCAGATAATGCAATGTGTTTTAGATCTGAGGAATACATAGAGTTTTGTGAGAAGCACGGTATCCAAATTTCTTATTCATCACCATACCACCCATAGGGAAATGGACAAGCAGAGTCAAGCAATAAAAGCTTGATGAAGATTATTAAAAGAATCTTGGATCAGAATAAAAGGGCTTAGGATTCTAAGCTGAGATTAGCAGTCTGGGTAAATAGGGTAACTGTGAAGAAGGCAATAGGTTGTGCCCCATTTGACTTGGTTTATGGGATAAATGCTAGGTTGCCCCAAAATAACTTAATGGAAATGTATAAGTTTGTCCAGATGTATGATAATGAAATTGATGATGAGATGCAATTGAGAGTGGAAGCTGTTATAGAATTAGATGAAACCAGAAGGGAAGCCCAAAAGAGAAATGCAAAGTTGCAGTTGCAAGTAAAAAATCTGTATGACAAGAGGGAAAGTGCAAGGAGTTTCAAAGATGGAGATTTTTTTTTAATGTGGAATGCCAGACTGGAAGATAAAGGGAAACATGGGAAATTTGATGCAATCTAGTTGGGTCCATTTTTGATTAATGGTAAGTGGGGTGAAGATTCATACTTCCTCCAAGATATGATAGGAGATCTTCTAGAACTGCCAGTTCATGGATAGCTCTTGAAGTTATACTTCACTTGAAGTATTCTTTTGCATGAACATTAGTTTAGGTTTGTATATTTTATATGTATATTGTACATAGTTGGGGTTGTTTTGTACGAATAGTCCCTTTTTGGTCATCTTTACATCTTGGTATGCTCTACCTAAGATTCTGGATTCTCGCTTCATTCTAGTGGAATGAACATCCCCAACTGGAGCAACTGATGGAACTTCAGTATTTTGCTCCTTGTTTTTCACTCATGCCTTGCTTTATGTCGCTAGTCTTTCATGGTGTTTGAGTTTTCTAAGGGTTGGGGTTTTAGCTTTTTCTTCATGTAAAACCCTAATGGTTATTTCAAACTTTGGCTGGGTTCTATTTCACTATTAATTTTGATGGGGTTTTAAAAAAACTTATGTCATATCAGTTCGTCTAGGCTGAGTCCCTTTGATTTTAATACTTTATTTCCTCTAGAGGGTTTAATTTCCTAAGTCTGAGTTGGCCCCATGTTTCATCTTTTAAAAAACAACTTATGGCATTGTTTACCATTGGCCTAGTGATGTCCCCTCATCCTTTTTAATGAATGTTTTATTTTGAAAAAGGGATCAAATTTGCGCTACCGTTGATCAAATTTCCTTCGGATATCAACGATTGCCTGCCATCGCATGATTAGAAGCTACAAGATTTTTACCAATTGCGATATCATGGGCAGGCGCCGTATGTCCTTCTGAGGGATGAAATTGTGCGACCACTAAACAACTATCATTTGATCTCAACCGTTCCATGCCATCCTGCGATGGCCCCGCCATAGTACTTTGGTCGATCATGATATCACGGGCGGTCACCACGTGTCTCATTTGATGAAGCCAAAAGAATAAAGGAACAAAAATGGAACATTAATCTGGCCTTAAATACATTAAAAGGCTAGTTACTAAAGTGCTCTTAAGATGCATGTGATTCAAATCGACAGATGTGTTATAATCTTGATGGAAAATTTACTTGAAGGATTGACAGCTTGAATTAAAATCTGCATCAAATATGGTTGGAGCCATTCGTGTAGCACATGAATGAGCTTTAATGGTGGATGAGACATTTACTTGAATAATTTGATCGAAATAAAATCAATTCTCCTACTTTATGTGTGTCACAAAGCATTTAGATATTTTGTGAAGCAGGTTCAGAGCCGAGAGCAAGGTTGTGAACCCTGACAGCCAGAATTTGGGATTTATACGAAAAGAGTTGTGAGTTAATTTTTGTGTTTCACTTTCACTCTATGCTTGAATTAAGGAAAAGATTTTCTGTACTTATCATAGGGCTTTTTGATAAACGTTTTAGGGCTATAGTTTATTTAAATTGTGAGAAATTACAATATTTTGTTCTGTAATTTCATATCTCTGGTTAGTCCTAGATATTTGAAGTGTGAAGTTATAAGAAGCCCTATTTTATCTGAGATGGCAACACCCAAGCAACATTCTAGCCAAATTGACTATTTAAAAATAAACCTATATGATGATTTCCTTGATCAATTGCCCTTGTCAATGAATGATAGAAAGAAAAGATTGGTTCCCGATGTGTAGTAAAATCCTCTGTGGAGGGTTAGTATACAATTTTTTCCAAGACAGCTAGCTGCTTGTGGGTTCCTCCCCACGAGTTTGGAGAAATGTTCAAATTGTGGTATGGATAGAGGAATTTTCCACCCTTTCAAAATGGATGTGGCTGATATGGGGTTGTGGTAATCAATTTTTCTGACACCTACTGAAATTTAGGGGCAAAGATGACCTTATCACAAGGGTAATTAGGGATAATGATGGAAAGGTTTTGTTAAGCATTAATAGAGATGATATTCAACAAATTTTTAACTTGAGTGAATCAAGTGAGGACTTGGTGCCTATCAACCTTGAGGAAATGAAGTAGGACTATGCAAAGTTGAAGTCTCTTTTCAGAGCTAAATTGCTTCCACCTCATCTAGCTAGGGAAGGAGGTTCAAGATTTCATATCAGCCCCAGTGACCAGGAACCTTTCAGATTAAATTGTCTTGCAAATCATTTCCTGGCCACTTTTTATTCATTGTTTTAGATTTTGGGTTTTAGTCATGGTGTGTTGATGCCCATTGCATACATGTTCATGGGGTGCAAATACAACACCCTAACTTCTCTGTC
>VDFB02000003.1:183622148-183641402 GCA_007258455.2 Sequoia sempervirens
GTCAATTCAAACCTATCAAAGGACTTTATAATGTATGTATTCAGTAGCAAATCCAACATTGCTACTATGCTAACCCAAAAGGATGATGAAGGAAAGGGAGAACATCTAATAGTATTTCACTCCTAGACCTTAAAAGATTATGAGATGAACTAAAAATTTGTCGAGAGGCAAGCATTCACCATTGTTAAGGGACTTAAGAAGTTTTGATACCTCATATGTTGCAACAAGGTGGTTCATTATGTCATGCATTCTAGTGTGCGCAAGTACATCATGGAAGGATAAATCACTGAAAAGAGGGCCAATTGGATCACTAAGATCCTTGAATATGACATTGAGGTCAAGCATACAAGGACTATTCAAGGAAGGATACTATGCGAATATTTGGTGCATGACAAAGAAATGGCATCTAAAGAAGAGCAACCCAAACTTGTTTTGACAAATGAATATGAGCCTAAAGGCTGCTAGCTAATAGATAAGGTAAGATTCATGTATACTTGAAAATATCCATCAAGCCTTCCTTCTCATAAGAGAATATTCTATAGACTGTAGAACATGTGATCCACACTTATTGAATGGATCCTTTTCAAAAAGAACTTCAATGGTTTTCTTTTGTGGTGTGTCACCATGGAGCAAGGGAAGAAAATTATTGATACTTTCCATAGCAATCCCACGAGCAAACTCTTCTTTGTGAAAACCACTTCCTTCAAAATCATGTGTGCTACATACTTCTGGCCTATGCTATTCCATGACTCATACTCCTTGGTGAAAGCCTACAAAGAATGCCAATTCTTTGTAGGAAGAAGAAAAAATTCCACAATGCCTCTCAATTCGATAGTGGTTGATGAGCCATTCACACAATGGGCCCTTGATTTGATCAGGACGATCAATCTCGCCTCCAACACTAGAAACAAATGGATCCTCATGGCCACAGACTACTTCACTAGATCGACCGAACTCATACCCCTAAAGAATGCAATGAAGGTAGAGATTGTGGACTTTATTGAGGCGCTAGTAACAACCAAAGACCATCATCTTCGACAATTCTAAGGCTTTCCTGCATTCTAATGTATGTTAATGAACACTTGTGCATGGAATATTCTTGAAAACGTCATCAAATTACTACTTGTAGGGGAATGACCTGGTAGAGTTAACTAATAAAAATTTAGTTTGATTCATTAAAAGAATCAAGTTGGAACATATAAAAGAATGGCATAAGAACCTTTAGGAAGTGCTCTGGGAAAACTGCATAATCTCCAAACAAGTTTTCAAGACTTCATCGTACAAGCTAGTGTATGGGAAAAAAGCACTATTTCCCATCTCCATGGAGATTCCTGTGCTACAACTACTCAAATCCTTGGAAGTTGAAGGGAATGGAGCCATGGAGGTTCAATTTTTCGAGTTACTGGAAGTATAGGAAAAAAGGGAAAATGCCCTACCAACCATGTCTAATCACTAGGAAGTGGTTAAAAGATGGTTCAACAAGAAAGCCTCAGACTAGGGTCTAAAATGTAGAGACCTAGCATTAAAATTCAACGAAAGGGCCATGAAGCCTGGCCAACATAGAAAATTTGATAGTTTGTGGGAAGGCCCTTTTAGAATAATTCAACGCAAGTAACATAACACATTTGAATTAGAAGATATGGAGAAGGAAGCATTGGGGATTCTGGTTAACAAAATCCACCTAAAATTCTTTAATTAAGCTTCATTATTATTCTGCTAGTGTAAATATGTAAATATTGTAATTATTTTTCTTTGATATTTTTGTTGACCAGTCTTCCCTCAACCCTTCAGCAACCCATGAAGCATAAAATGAATTCATATGTGCAAAATTGAAAAAGTAATCAAAGAAATGAAGAAAAGAGAACTCATATTGCAGAATCACAAGAAAAAGAGATAGGAATTTGATATAAGCTATATATTCATTATATACAGAATTATATTATTTGATAATATATTTTCAAAATAGCTCTGAGGCCATACTCTTAAATTATATCTATATAGTATGTAGTTTTTTCTCATATATATATATATGATGAAGGCCTTTTTTTAGGCATATATACAAAAAAAATATGGAAAGTTTTGAGTCTCAAGCAGCAAGAATGAGAGCATCATCAACAACATCTAGAATAACATCATCATCATTAAAAGCAACAATAGGAGGGTAAGGAATGGTAATAGGAGCATTAGGAGCAACAGGAGCATCAACAACAACAATGGTGAGTGGTGGGGATTTACCAAGTCCCTGAAGTTAG
The DNA here is from genome assembly GCA_007258455.2 of Sequoia sempervirens. Classification (NCBI taxonomy): domain Eukaryota; kingdom Viridiplantae; phylum Streptophyta; class Pinopsida; order Cupressales; family Cupressaceae; genus Sequoia; species Sequoia sempervirens. The sequence continues at coordinate 183,624,401 of VDFB02000003.1, forward strand.
TGTACCACTCTAAGCCATAAAACAACACCCCATTATAGCAACACAATAGGAAATGATAGGCATAAGTGAATTTCTAGCGATGGTATTCTTTTGTTTGAATATGAAATCCACTTAGAAATGGTACCCATAGCACCACTACATCTTGTTTGATATGTCGATAGAGGTCACTTGTCGTGGGGAGTCCAAGGCCATAAACTGCATTCATCGCCACTTCACCAAGGCCACCCAGGTAAAACTTGGGAAATATCTCTATTATCAAGTGAAAAATCATCTACTTAGGGACTTGTGTATCAAACAACAATGCAACAAAGTGAGAGTAGATGTCAATATTGACCCTATATTTATGCTCGTACTTGATGTAGTCCCTTCCTAGAACCCACTTCATCGCTACTATGGCCAACAAATGTTTTCTCCTTGTCATTCTCTTCAAGCACCTATTGGAGATCTCACCTAGGAAATTTTTTTGAGACTTGTTGCTAACAAGCCTAATTGGAGTATTCATGATGCTAGCTTTACTCAAATTCCTAATGCTAATGCTACCCAACTACCTAATACTAGTTCTTCTCAAATTGCTAAGTGTAATTTTGCTATTGTCTAAGTGTCTATTTATAGAAATAAGCCAGGATATCCAACGTACCTATGATCCATAAGCATGATGCTAATCAAGTGATTAACTCAAAAATCCCACCAAGATCCTACTCAAATTTCCCACCCTATTGCGTCTGCTATGTACGACTCATTGCATGCAAAGTTAAGTAGAGATAATTAATTAGCATAAGTCAATGGAAGTCTTCAGTGGTAGTTTGGACGTCTAGGTGCTGAGGTGTCGTGTTGCAAGCATTTTTTAAATTTCAAGGAAAAACAATATTTTTTTCATGTACTCATTGCATATTTGGATTAATCATTCTCTTTGAGATATTAATTTTCAAATCATGCAAAAGCTTAAAATGCCTCCAATCATCAGCTCAATTTCCCAAGAAAATCATGCCGTAGGACATCATTACTAAATGTCATTATGAATTCTTTTCTTTTCAAAATGGCAAAGGAATTCATTTCGCACAAGTAAAGGAGTTGGCATTACATGCCGAATTTAATGCTAAAAGGAAATCGTTGTCTACCACCCTAAGAAAGAAATAGCTAAGTATTGGATGCAAGAGGATAACATTGTAAAAAGCTTCTTGAGTACACCATCTAGAGCAAGGAGTTTCTAGTGAAGAATTGCTAAGGAACACCAATGAATTATAGCAGGTTTAAGCATAACTAAAATCCACACCAGAAGGAAAATGGCCCAAAATCCTCAGATTGAAGTGTAGGAAGAGGAAATGTAGAGTTTGTTTGAAAACATGCACGAGACACCCATGGCCAACATTTTTGATGATATATCTCATGCTTTTCTAGGATACTAAAGAAGCTAGAGTGGATTCACATGCGAGCCACTAAAAAGAAAAAAAATCACAAGGACCAAAGCCAAATAAAGGGAGAATGGGATAACATTCATGATCCTATCCTTAGAAAGAACCCTAAGACTCTTAGGGAGGTGGCCTATGAGAGAATGAAGAAGAATAGTAACCCAAATTCTTTGGCATAGAAGCAATGGTTCAATGGGCTTCCACAATATATGGTCCCTTTTGTGCATTACTTCCTTTAACTAGTCAACAAGGGCATTAAGCATTTTAACCCAGATACCAACACCATCGAGGGTCAAGAGCTAAGAGTTAACATCAACGTAGAAGCTATCTGAAGGATGCTATGCATCCCTGTAAAAAACTCTAAAGTGGAAAGATGGAGTCATTCACTCCAAAAATGGGGGAGAAGATATGGACAACCAAAGATTTTGCTCTTGATTTAATAACAAAGAAACCAAAAGGTACAGGGAAGATCATAGAAAGCCACCACAAATTCTAGTAGCACACAATGCTTTCCCTATGGAAATGTAGGATGCCTTCTCAATGATGGCCTTATTTTGTGGCTTGGACACTAACAAATATGTTCAGGAGTTTCAACAAGTTCTAGGGTTTTAGTTGCATAGGAAACATTCCTTATTCTGGTATGACTTCAGAGAAGTCATCGTTGGGGAGATCCTAAGCCAAATAAGGGAATATAGAACACAATAGAAGTTCACATTTCCTTCTCTCCTTTCCCACATGTTTTTACATCATAACCCTGACTTCTTCAAAAAACATGTGAGGTTGACTATGTTTGATGAAAAAGGAATAAGGAAATTTTTTGTATGGACTCATCTCCTCTCTACAACTTATGATTATTATGCATTCTCAGATTATTTCTTGACTCCAATCTTGCAAGACTCAAGGGAGGATGGTGGTCTTTATCGACTTTCGATTGACCAGATAGGGTGTATGTAGAGTTTCACTCTAAAATGCAACTAGTTTTTTGGAGAGGATTTAACCTTAATTTGGGTACACAACTTTACAAAGGAATCATTCTAGCTTCTTGCATGCATCACAGATTAGGTGTTGGCCCTTGAGATTTTCTAAAAGGTCTCAATTAATAACTATACCTTTTGTGGAGGGAAGGCCAAGAAGAAAGGATTTTTCCTCTACCCACTGAGCTACAAAACGGTGGTTATGGAAAAAAAGTAGACACATAAGCTGCTAGAGGCGAAGTTGGCTCATTTGGGGCTAGTATAGATTTCTGAAAAATGGCCATATAACCTCAATAATGACTTGGGAGGCACAAATATTCAAGTGATTCACAATCCCTAGCCTTATTGGGAAAAGTAGTGAAATCCACCTAAGGATCAAGATGATCTATTGGTTGACTTGGTTCACATTCCTACAGAGGGAGGGAGACTACCATGGCTCAAATTCTACTTCCATTCAACAAATTTTAATGAGAAGCTGGAAATGGGGGCCACCCTTCACAAGGATTTGGTCAATAATTTCAACTAGAGTGAAGAAAAGATTAGGGATTTCTAGATTTACTAACAAGAGATCAAACACCTCGATACCCCTTATTAAGACATAAAGACAAATGAAAAATTTGATAGTCTATGGAAAGAAGTGCATTGTGATTCTGACGCAAGTGATGGTGATGATGTAGACCCAGAGGAAGCTTAAAAGTATAGAGGGAAGGGGAAGGAGAAAGAAAAGGAAGTGAAGATGGCCCTAGTGCAAAAACCTAAACAAGCAACAACATAGGCTAGAACAAGTACTCTAAAGCTATGGTTGAATATATCACATTTGAGATCCTCCCAGACATGCACAAGGGTCATGAAAAAAATTAAAGTTTCCCAAAAACAATAATTGGAGGCCATAGAGGTGGAAGATTCCCCACCAACCAAAAAGCATAGCACAAATGCAGCTTCTAGAGAAGGTTTGCAAGAGCCTGCAACAAGCTAGGAGCCCATAGTGAGTTAGGGATCACAATCATCGGCACCGCAGGTATCTCTTGCTCCCTCTTTTCTTGCTTCACAATCTTTAGTTCCTCTTGATATCTCTGCCTCGCCCATTACTTCAAGTGTAGGTGCTTAACTACTACTACAATAGTTGTGGGAGGTTTCTCCCAGTTCTCCTAGGTGGGACCATTTTCCTTTACTCCTCCATGGACCTTTCATCCTTTTGTCAAATCTTAGCCTACATCTACTATCATTTCACCTTTTACATCTACAAACACCATCAATACCCCTCTTGCTACTACTGTATAGGCCCCTATTTAGTTTTCCCAATAGATGGAATCTACCATGAGTCTGCTACTACCACTGCACCTAATGAGTGCTCGCGCTAGTTCACAGATCAGGCCTTGGCATATTCCCCACATTCTGCTCACTAATAGTCTCCCTTCTGAGGAAGAAATCACCCGAAACCACTACCCTCTCATTCCCTTTTTCTCTTCCTCCTAGTGCACCCTTCGTAGGTGAGCTCATTAGGTTTCAAATAGAGTTTTTGTCAAAGGGTGATAAAATAAAATAAGTTTGGGCTATCAGGATCTAGAAGTAAAAGGCCAAGGATGCTAAAATACAGTTGAGCCAAAGGTGTAGACACTTTTCAATGAGGCCCAACAATCACTACATTTTGCAACTATGAATCCAACTATCATCCAAATGTAGGGAGAGGTGTAGCCCAAGGATTACAACATCTATGCTATGGGACTCAATCTAAGCATAACCTAGTAGCAAGACAAATTTGAGCTCATGGAGGAGATGCAGCGAGTGGTGACCAGTGATTTCCTTAAGTTTGGTCACCAGCTGAAGAAGAACGAAGAGGAGCTCAAAACTATCAAGGAGAGAATTGAATTCCTACTGGAGAAGGAAAAAGAAAGGGATGCAGAATTTACACAGTTATCACAACAAGTAGAAGAAAAGAAAGCCATAATCTGAGGGAATCTCACAAAGTTCCAAGCCCAAGATTCCAACCTGGTCACCAAGCTGCAGCAAAAAAACCAAGAGTTATAGGACTAGTAATGTGCTCAATTAGAATAAAGAATACAAAAAAAGGACACAAACTTTGAGATCCAACAAGCTCAATTTGAGAAGAAAATCAAGGATGTGAAACTCAACTTGGATATTAAATCTACAACTAGAAGCTAGGCCGAAGAAAAATGCATTGCCAATTTGAGAAACTTGCAGTAACAAATATCCTTTGCAAACAAGAGGATTGTAGAATTGACATGGGATGTTGGTTCAAAGGATGCTAAGATTACCTTTTTGAAGAATCTTTCACAACCCCCTACTACCTAGTCAGACCTCCTTCTAGTAGCCCAGTGACTATACATTTTGTACTAGGAAAAGGTCAAGGAATTTTGATTGAGTCTCCAACTGATGCTCTAGTTCATGGTGGAAGCATCAAGTTTGAGCAAGGAGGTTCATGGAAGTATTGAGAAATTCCAAAAATTCATCATGGAGAAGGTTCCTGAGGCAGAAAAATTATTGGATAAGTTATACATAGTACCGAATGAGGACTTAGTGTGTGCATGGATTAAGGACCTCAAATTATCTGCCAAAGCAACAAAAGAGTTCATCTAATTCCATGCAACCATCCTCTATTCTAGTGAGTGTGTTTCCAAACTAGGCCAAACTATGTATAGCATGTGGGAAAAATTCTCCCAGCTAACTTAGATGGGCTTGCCCTCCTCATTTCTTTCTGATCACTTGGTGGCCATAACAGAGAAAATTGTAGCCAAGATTGAAGAGAAGCAATAGGACATATCCACCTTTCTGAACTTCAGTCAACCCCCTACTATAGAGGGTATCAAGGGCATCACTCATCAGATAGTGTGGATGCTCTTCAAACTCATGTCTGAGGCTGCTATATCCATGATGCTACCATACAAAGAAGTGACTAATCTACACAGAGTGCAAGAGAATCTATGTGACATATCGACACCATCCAAGGCTGGTTGGTTGCCTTTGTAGACTACTCTCTCCAAGCTTTGACCCCAACACCCAATGGATAAGGATTTGGTCTTCAAACAATAAATTTTTGGGTTCTTCATTCTATTGAAAACAATTTTACTCACAACAAATAGGGTGAATAAATTTGTAATGCCCGTCATGCAAACCTCAGAGAACAAACATTGCAACCAATTTTTTTTTTATATAACATAAAGTAAACATGCAACTAAACATTAAATACATTTACATTGCACATTAACATCTTAACTTTACATTCTCTAGGGCATGTGAGGTCACATCGTAACACAACTAATAACAAAAGTAAGAGATAATATTTAAACAAATTATCCAATAACATTACAAAACCATTAATAAAAGTACATCCATGAACAAATAATGAGATTATCAATACATCACATATTACAATCGTAAAGAATCTCTTACAATAATGTTACAAAGGACCCTACATATTACATCATCATTTAAACATTAGATTACAAGTTCTCAATAATGAGTTGCAACAAATTTCCCATAAATGTGGGATGATACAAAGTACAACAACATCTGAATTATAAAGTGAACCACTGGAACAAACTCCAATTGAAGATATGCGGCAAAAATAGAATGTGGATGGGGAACCCAATAGGTGCAGAGCATGTTCCACCCAACCATGTGAGTTATAAATAACTCACCCCCCGTGCTCAGAGATGAAAAGGAAGAGATCACGACCATGAATGCCAAATGACTCCAACAGAACAATATAGTGTAAAACTCAAGTACAACATCAAGGAATACAATGACATAATCAACAACATTCATGAGTCAACATAATAACTTAAAGTCATAAATTTCATCACATCAAAACAAGGCAATAACCATTAACCAAGTAACAAAAGAACATTCATAACACATTTACAAATGAAACTGAAACAATGAATAGAATACAATTCCAGAAGAATTGGTACAACATCCAAAATACATTTCCAAATAAATCTGAAACAATAAATAGAACATGATTCTAGAGGCAACAAGGAAACAAGGCATAAAGGTGTCTAGTGGAGATTGTCATCACATAGCTCTCATGGGTTATCCTGGCCCTTCCTCCAACTTGAGGCGTCGACCCCCATCTATGGATATCTTGGCCCTTCCTCCTACTTGAGGTGCCAACACCATAGGGTAGCTCATGCAGAGCCGTCAACCTCTCATAAGGACAAGGTTACGAAATTTCCGACCACGACCTTCTTAGTCTATCATTAGTCTATGATAGCCCTAATGCATAGACAAGGTATCCAATATTTATTATCTTGTGTGTTTTACTACCCATCCCCCTAAGTTCTATTATTAGGTTTTGACTTGTTATACTACTCTTACATGGGTTATCCTGAGCTCTTCCTCCTTTCGAGGCGCCGGCCCCCATGAGGATCCACTCTCCCAAAAGATCCCAAAATATAAACCAAACAAGACAAGGGTTGTACCATAATGTATAAAGCATATAACTCAAAAACAAGAACATGCGAGGCATTACCCATCTTGCAATAACTCATAACCAAAATCTTAGCAATCTCATACCACCCTTCCAAAAATAATACTAATAAACTTCAACTCCAAGATCACATCAAAATGAAGATAACATTCAAAGATTAGAACACACCTTTGGAACTAAGGTTCACAACAACCATGATAAGTTTCATAAAAACAACAATGTTCCCACATCTATATAAAAACCAAAACGATAACAGAATGTAAATTAAACAAAACCATAATCCCATGACTCAGGATATCATTTCAATTTTCGCACAATCCTATCACAATCCCAAATAAACGTCCAATATAATTGTATTTACAATCTCCATTTTTTAATAATATAACTTGATACAAAGTTCTATAAAGATTTAACATGACTGATTAATAACTTTCTTTTAATTAATATAAGAAACTGAATTTCATAATTTAAACAATATACGAAGTACATCATATATACACAATATATATATATACATATATATATAATAATACAATAAAATTCTAAAAATAATAATAATATATTGATTTATTTTAATAAATATATATATTTAAAATTTTCCATACCCAAAACAAAAATAGATAAAACAAGTGGCAAGTCCGTATGGGGACTGCGTAGCAGTCCCCACAACTTATTGTACGCAACAGTCTGTAAGGACTGCTGTGAGTAGAGTCCGCACGATCACAGGGGAAGGGTGGGTACTTGGCCAGCCAGATCCCCACGACCCTAATAAATAAAATATTATTATTTTTATTTTTTATTTTTTGGAATTTTATATTATATTTTTTTTTTTTCTAAAACCAATAACCCATCACATAAAATAAAACGCCGACCAAGTACAAGTTCGGCCCAAAATCTGAGACCTCGAATTTCATTTTAAAATTTTATTATTTTTTTTATAAAACAAAGCTTTACCAAAATATATATGCCGATCATAATTTCATTTCGGCACAAAAAACAAAAAGGGTTGCAAACCAGAACTTTAGGATTTACAAAAGAAAATATAAATATGTATATATATTTATATGTATATTAAACAATACACATCCATTTTAACAGCATTCACATAGTGTAAAATATACAGTTTATAAATATGTATATATATATTTACTCAGATCTATTTTGTAAGAGGAAATTAGTCAAATATAAATAAATGTATATAAAAAATATATATATATATATATATACACACACACATATCCAAAGGTGTACACCTATAAATATATATATAAATATATTTGAATATATCAAAAGAAGAGGGTATAATTTCAAAGCACATTTACAGGAACTTTCAAAGGAAAAACAATTTTCTTTCATGTAGAACATAGATAGTGGACATCGAGGAAGATGTATTTTTTTTTGACAAATTGAAAACAACAGTAAACTTCAGAAAACTAGTTTAATCTCTTCCATTAATTTTCTATTCAATACTCATAAATCTCAAAAGTTTTATTTTCTTAGAAAAATCATATTTAACTATTTTTTTAATTTTTCATGGACACAAAAAATTTAAGAACAAGAAATTGGAACCTGGTGTCCTACGTTGGGTATGTGCAGGATCATGGTGGGCCAAAAAGTCGCAATATGATGGGTATGTGGCTGACGACTTTTTTTTAACCAAAATTGATGAAACGAAAAGGGTTTTTAAAAGAGATTCTCAGCATTCCACCAATATAAATTATGCTTTATTTTGAATTTAATAAGTAATTATTATTCTTTTTTTATTCAAATTACGACTAAAGTCCTGATTGATAGGCTGATTGAAAAAAATCTATAGCTTTCAAAAAGTATCACATTTTTTGAATCCAAAACATGTGTCACATTCTATGCTTCACATACTATAGGATTAAAAAAGGAAAAATTGAATTTCATGAATTTTTGACCATGTTAAGGTGGTCAGACATACAAGTTTTTATATTTTTTAAAAAGTTGTAATAAAAAATTCATAATTAATTATTTACTTGGAAAAAAATTACAATAAAATATGCATCACATTGGGGCATGATTCCTCTACTTATATCTATAATCTTATAAAAAAATATTACCATTTTATTGTGGTTAGGGTGGTCAGAAAAACACTTACTTCTTATTTTTTCTCTGAAATTTAAGTACCACTACATTGAAATTTACAATTTTCACCAAATAGATTTTTTTTTAAAAAACATACCTAGTAGTTTAGAAAATACAATCAATTTTCTATAGATTCTATTCTTACACATTTTTGAAATAATATAGATAACTTATTCAAAATTTTACGTCAAGTTGCCTAACTCCGATTTTTCTAAATTTTTTGCCACTTAAGGGCCTGTTTTTTCCATGATGATCCTGCACATACCCCGCTGTTGAATTTTTTTTCATGGAGCTTGCACTTGATTCTAACAGCCTCTTCGAAGTGCTCTCATTCCTTCTTCAAAATCTCCTCTTCAGAATACCATACCTAAAATTCAAATCATTATTCAATTAAATAAAAGATACCTCTTTTCTTTTTCGAAAACTCTAAAATTCAAAAATAAATGAAATTATCTAATTAATTCTAACTTTTTCTTCAACACTTAATTCTCATTCATCCTTTTATCTTTTCTATTCTTTTATTTATTTATTTTTCCTTTTATCAATACTTTTTTTGTTTTAAATCTTCTTTTGCAAGCTTTACTTGCTATGCACATAATTTGCTATGCACATAATTTTATTTATTTAATTTATTTATCTTACAATTATCTTCAACAAGATAATTTAATTAAATTAACAAAACACAATTTAATATTTAATTACTATTTAACTAAAACAAATGACTTTTAAACTAAAACTTTTAAATATTTAATTACAAATAATCTAACATTATAATAAACAATTATTACCACTATTTAATTAAATAAAACACAACTTATAAAATACCAACATAAAATACATATGAACAAGACACTACACAAAACATAGTAATAAATTACTTAAATGATAGCCACAAAATGCACAATACCATTCAATTAGGATGACTGACAACATGGGATGGGGTGACTTCCTAGTCATCTATGTTTCAACATTATGTCGTTGGGTTATTGGTGCTTGCCCTGTCCTGCCGAAGCAAGTGGAATCGAGACTCTATACCTGCAATCCCTACATCCAAACAAAGTCGTATACATGTACATATATATATAAAATCAAATCATTACATTGTGAGAAGGAATTGCAATGTAGCAGGGCACTCATGAACAAGTGATTCTATAATGTCCTTTCATCACATCTATTCTAACAGTTATAATATTAATGATTAAATAACATTTCCAAACTAACAGATCATATCATAACATAATTTACTTAAATCACTGCATCATAATATATTTCTGAAATCAAATTAAACATCATAGAATCAATGTAATCATAATGTCATCAACTGAAGTAACATAATCCTCAACCAATCTAAACTAACCAATCCATCAAACCAAACCATAAGGAGTGCAATCATAGTCATGAAGTATCAAACCAACACATAGAAAGAAAACAAGTCTAAACAGTAATAGGAGGGGTATTACAAAATTATTCATAGACAAGACCGCAAAGAGCCTATCCTTCTTGAAAGATGTGGAAGAAAGACAACCTAAGGGGAATTCTGCATTAATAGGAAAAGATTGGATTTAGTTCAAACCCAAGTCTCTGATAACCAGGTCATGATTGCACTAGGGTTGCTCTCAGCTACTGATGTGATATTTTTCTATTAATCTCAAAGGGACTATGATTTTGGATTAAATATTTTAGGTGTTGAATTTTCAATTGAATCATAAGGACATCATGAAGTCAAAATATTTTCAATATTGCTTCATGAACCTCATAAATTCTTTGCTATCATTTAAGTACATTTAGCATTAAACATTCAACAATTTCATAGAAAATAAAATATTTTCAATAAAATTCCATCCATTATTCAAATTTTGGAACATTTTCAAGAATTTAAACATCTACTCTAAAATAAAGCATAAAAATATTGAAAATTAAAAGTTTCTCCTGGTTATTCTCCATGCATGCCCCAAAGAATCAACTAAAATAGAGAAAATTAATTTATACTTCACCAAATTGATTCACAACTACATATAAAATGGTGCAAGATTTTAAAGAGAGGGGATTCGATTCTTGACACCGAGTAGGTTCTATATGCACTCTTAAATGGAGCAACATATAGTATTGTTCGACTAAACTAACAAAGCCAACTACAAAAGATACTAAGATAGGTAGCTATCTAATAAGCTCTGATATTAATTAATGTCTATGTGCATACAAAGTTTTACATCATAATGGTTCAAAAAAAGGAAAAAAGAACAAAAATTGAAAACATTTATGCTCCTCTGACATCCACAAATTCTGAACTTAAAATAAAAATAAAGCAAGAAACAACCTTTTATAGAAACAAGGCCCCATGGTTCAACTTGAAGTCTATCTAGAGAGTCATAAACAACAAATTAAAATGTAGCATATGGAATTTTCCAATTGTCATCAAAATATTCTAGATCATTTAATCAAAACTTTGACTTTGTCAACAGTGACATTTTCACTTTATACTCCAACAAAAAACACTTCAAACATGTTGAGGCTATTGCTTCCTTCCAAAATACCAGAATGTGGAACATTTACTAGGACTGGGATCAACATGAAAACTCAAAATTGAAAAAAAAAACAAGATCCATCACACTTTCGGTGTTCGACATCCAGCTCTTTAGCACCTCACTCAAGACTTGGGCTCGAGGATTCTTTCTCCACCTTTCTTCAACTAGTAATCTTAGAAAGAATTTAATACTTGATGCATATGTTCTTTCTAAATTCCTTGTACTACCCTCCAACTAAGTTTGAGCTTACTATATTCTTTAGATACCAAGAGTATAATACCATTTCTCTATACTTTATCTACTTGATATATAACTAAATAGTGTTTCTTCACTGTACAATTTCATCAATGGCATCCCTCGTTAATAGCCAAAAAGAATCTCTATTTATTCTTTCAATCAATTCTTTGAAGGATTTAGCTTATTTTCCTTCCTTTCCTAATGTCTGGGGATCGCAACCTTGACGTGCTAGCATTTCAATAAGCTCTTGATCTTCATCAATTAATTTTCTACATTTAACAGTGATGTTTTTGAATCCTTCAATGCATTGTATTAACATGTCACCTTCCCATTTCAATTGTTTCTTCCATGTTTATAGAAATGGAAGCTCTTGTTCTGATATCACATTTCCCTGTATGAACTCCTGGATATTTACTTGCATGAGAACATTATTTTTCCTTTCTTTAATAACTTGCTCCTGGCGAAATCTGCATTCATTTTCAAATCCTTTTGATTTCTATGATCAGCAATATGCTTCCTTGTGCTTCCCTATTACATCTGCAATGAATTCTTCTCCCTGCTTTAACTAGTACTCAATCCATTCTTCGAACATATTCATTTTATGGTGAATTGTTGCAATCACATCCACCTGTTCTTGCGACATCAATAATGGATATTGGGGTAGTTAAGCTTGTACTTGACCAGATAAAGTTAATGACTTTATAAAATGCTCCAAGGTAGCAACCCATTCTTTCAATTCTCTATTCTTCTATTTATATTTTTGTACTCTGGAAACAATAGCATTCAAATTCACTTTTATCTCTTCTAACTCTTTCCTCTAGGATGAGTTTCCAAGATTAATACTCATTATCTTGTACTCCTTAGGTGTTATTTCATGTCTGTCTTTACCAACTATTGGAGTATATATATGGATGGTCCTATTACCATCTATATTTCTTTGTATGAATGTTTTTCTTTTTCTCTGTGCCTAGGTTTAGGAGTATCTATTTCTTGTATAAAACTATTAAGATTTAGAGGCAATACTTCTACTTCCATTGGGAAAGCCAATTATCTGATCAACCAATCTAGTGTATCATCATCTTTCTCTACCTCTGTAACATTTCTTTGTTCCTATTTTCCAATTGATTCAGGAACCTCTTCTCTTTGACCTATCACATCATGTTAAATGGGAATTTCCTAAATAATTTTTGGCATAGATTTGGGATTAGTAGGATTTGGCACTGTCTCCTCTATTTGAAGACTTATATTTTCCTTTCTATCCAAATTTTCAATATCATTTCTCTAGACATTGCTTTCTTTATTCACTACTACATTAGGATTTTCTTCATTTTCAATTCCATCACCTGAAAACTGTGTAGCTTCTTTCTCAATTTCAACATGGCCTTCTTTTGGTTCTTCAAATACCTATGTTCATTAACATTTGGAACATTCTTGAGTGAAGGATGGGAATCAAGAGTATCTTCAACAATTCTTTCATCAATAGGATCCTGCTCTGTAGTCTCCCCTGTTTCCATATCAAGGACATTAGGGTTTCATGCCTCTGAGGTGAGTGTTCCTTGTGTAAACTCTTCTTCTTCAACATTTATAGGATTAGAACCTATATCGTGAATCTCTTATTTCAATGGATGTACCATGGGTTTGTCTTTAGATTTCTTTTCTTTCACTTTCTCCCACATAGCACCCAATTTGTCCATCTATTCTTTAATTATGGATTCATCTTCTTCAGAAATCTCTTCCAAAAGCATAGGAGTTACTCCCAATGCTTGTTTCATACTAACCATGTTAACAAAAGGATGAGAAGGAAAAAGTTCTACAACCCTTTGAGATGTAGACCTAGTTTGTGTACCAACATTTTTTGTTACTCCTACTTCTTCATCAATAACTAGTTTAGTTCTTGGTTTTTTGTAGAGGAAGATGCACCTTTGGGTCTTACTTTTGATTAATCTTTGTCTATTTCTACATCTTCCTACTTATTAGATGGTTTCATGGGAACTTCTTGTTTTGAAACTTCAAGGGTTCTTTCTTCAATTCTTATACCAAGAGTTTCCTTACTAGTTTTCCTTCTCTTCTTAGTAGGATCTCCATTTTCAAATGTTATTTCATCTCTTTGCTTCCTCCTCTTATCTACTAAGAATGTCAGCACAATTCCTCTTTCTCTTAAAGCTTTAGAAAAATCACCAATCGTGTGTTAATTATACACTAAGACTGGTATGGAGAACTCATCAATTGATGTCATATCTTCATCATCAAAACTTGGGTCTGGAATGGGTTTATCATATATCCTATCTTCATTATAAATTTTATTCAACACTTCACCATCATCCTCTTCCAACTGATCTAGAATGTCATGAAGCTTGAGAATCCAAGAAGATTCTAGAGACAATCTCTCATATTTTCTTCTTCTTACTTTATGTTCATCTTCATAATTAAGCCAATAATATTCCAAGTGTGGTACATGAGCACAAAATCTAGCTATGGCTTTGGAAATATTCCCTTCAATATCATAATATACTATCTAGAGTTGGAACTCTTCAAAATTATATGTCCTTAATTCTTCTTCACACAAGTCAGTCATGTTGATTTCATTACACTTATAAATTCCTATTACAATGGGGAATTTAAAAGAGGCCTTCTTGTGAGCATGGCTATAGAGAGCCTAAGATAGTTTCAATTTTCTGACCAATTGTAACAAAACAAGTTTGTCTGATGGGTACCTAGGCAACATGAATGGATGTCCTTAAAATCCCTCTACCCTAATGTAGGAGTAAGTAGGGAACTGAATGTACCAGCCTCCCATTGGTCGAATGACAATTTGTGCTTCTAGGGACAATATTTTCGCTTTATCACCTTCCATCATTCTAACCAGTTTCATGGAGAACATATCATTGACTTTCTTGTAATTATCTTTATATCCATGAATGGTGATCTGGGGTAAATGTGCATATATCAAACTGTTTCCCACCTTTGTGCCTAGAGTACCAATCTATTTCAACCCTTGCTTGCAAAATCTCATGGCACAGGAGTAAATAACATATGACGACATATAAAAGCACTTGGTTTTTGGGAAATGTTGTTATATGTTCATATAATCTATCACTTATAAAATTTTCCCAATACAATTGCATGGGTCTTTCGATTAGTCTGGATATTATTATAAATATCTAGGGTTCAAATTTACATGCATCCCTTAAACTAGCTATTCTACTCAACAAACTTATAATATCTTGCACTTATTGGTTGAACATAGACCTCTAAATTACTTTGGTCTATGGTGTAATCAACTCTTGGCACCATTGAGTACAAATAATTTCTCTATTACATTCTTTAGCATTTTGATAAGTCTCGCCCTTTGTTTTCATTTCAACATTGTACATTTGTGTGTAAATAGGGAGACAAAATGTGTATATAATTCCTTTATGTGAGAGGTCTGCATAAATCCTCCGTTCTTTCTCAATGACCCTTTTGGCTACGTTGTAGTAGTTTATACATTGCATAACTAATTCAGGGGCCTCCATTGCTGATGGAAACACTCCAACTGAAAATAACCCATTTGTAGAAGCATTCTTGGTATATTGAGAAGTATTTTCTTGTAATACCCACAAACAAATATCAATATCAGAAGACAATCCCATATGAGTGTCTGTAACCACCACATTGATTGGTATGGCTTGTGAATTACAGTATTGAATTCATCTTTTGGCCTTGCGTCAGAAGTACTCATTTTCTCTAGTGTGTTCTACATTTTTAGAATGTGTGTCTTGTGTGTGAGTTAGGGTTAAATATAACCAAAACTTATAGTTTATAAAATTTTTAGTTCATTTTCGATTAAATTCAAAAAATTAGAGAATAATTGACATGTCAATTTCTAAAGGGAAATACCATTTCGAGATCTTTTAGCTTGAAAATCACTCACAAAGTGGTAGTTATCTGAAACATAACTGGTCCTGGTAGATGATGATGATCTTTCAAAATGTAGCTTCCAAAACCCTTGATAGCTATGTTTCTTGATTTCTCAAAATTTAAATGTTTGCACACTAGTGTCATTTCATTCTTTCAATGTCCTTTGAAAATTTGCAGCACGATGCAATGTTGAGTGTTAAAAAAACAATTGCATGCTTGAGGTGGTGCCGATTACATAGGTAGTTTTCCACCTTCATTAATTACCTATTATTTTACATTAATTCCTTGAATAAAGGTGCAATCATTATATATTAGGGTCCAAATCATGGACACCTATATTTTTGCACGGGCTCACTACTATAAAAGAAAGATGACATGATGATTATACATGGCAATCAAATGTCACACTGATTCTCTATAAGGTATATGTCATCAAGGGTATGTGATCCATTCATAATCATTGGGATTGAGAGTTTTTGGTATTAATTTTAAGAAGAAACATCAGGATCTAGGAATTTACCTCCAACCTCAGAAAGAGAAAAACAAAATGAAAGAAAAGATAGAGAATCAGGTTCAAGGGAGATTAAAAAATTTCAAAGAAAACTCTCTGGTTTCTGACTTCTGAAAAACAAAAGGAAATAATAAAATACCAAACTCTAGTAAAAAGGATACTAATGAGATTGATGACTCTGGTTAATGAAATACCGGGCAGAGCTAGGACCAAAAGAAGATATAATTTGCCTTGGTACAAATATAGGACTCTAGGATTCCAATTTCTAGTAATATATTAAACTTCTATGAAAAAAGACGAAACAAAGTCAGGGAGACAAAGGGATAAAGAAAGAATGAAGTGAAATTGAAAAATCAGAATCAGCAACCAACCGTGCCAAAACAATTTAAAACAAACAAAATAAAAAGAGGAATAAGAGCGAAAGAAGAAAAGGAAAAAAAAAGATTAGTCCCACACATTATTCAAGGGGAAAAATGGGGTGTGTTGTGAACCACACAACACGTTCTTTAGGAAAAACAACCCTAGTAGTCACCAAAAGCTATGGATATAAATTTCCTCGAGCTCCCTTTGGGTTGTTTTTATTTTTCTAAGTTTGGCCCACACCCCATCCATTTAAACATGATCATGCCCTTTTTGAAGAGCTTCGCCCATTGCCACCACATGTCAGATAGGCGCTCCCTGCAAGGATTCCCTCCTTTGTTTCTTCAACGTGCCCCACCATGTTTCCACTTCTCAGTACCATAGGAATTTGAAAGCCTTCTTCCTTTGCTTCTCGCCCAAGCCCCGTCTACATGCCATGTAGCATCAATCTGCACACACTTTTTGGAAGACCCTATAGTTAGCATTGGTAGTAGAGACTTCTTCATGTGTCTTCTTCATGTGGTTTT
>VDFB02000003.1:183641502-183715432 GCA_007258455.2 Sequoia sempervirens
CTCTCGCCCACCCTCCACCTCCTAATTACTCTTGGGTATATGTGTGCAAAAATTGGATATCTGATTTATAGCACCAATATATTATATTTTAAAATGTTTTTCAAATTAGATATTAGACATGAATTGGATATCCAAAACAAATTAGATATCCGATTTGTAGTACTTTGGCTTGGGAATTTCTATGGAGCAATTTACTGACACCCAACCCAAAAAAAAATTCAACTCAGGATTTTTACATTTTTTGGCAAGTTCAAAATGCTACTTTTTTCATGTTGCCACTTTTTGGCCCATCATGATCCTGCACATACCCAGGTCTAAATTAGGTAGTTGTTATTGCTAAGGTGGATCACTCCTTTCTTTGAAGGCCATACACTTATGATTGGGTCAAGTGTTCTTTTCTTTAGAAAATTCCTATTTCCTTTTTGATAGGTTAATTATGATTTGATTATATGGGTTATGAAGCACTTATTTCAAACAAATATCTTTATAAAAGAAGTATATTGGCATGAAATTAAATATGTTTTTTATTCCACTCTAAAAACTACAAAGAATGGAAACAATTCTTTCAACACATAAACTATTATGTAGTACTCAATTAAAATGAAAAATCTTACTCTATATTAGTTAGGATACATAACTAAGAAAATGATCTAAAGTTACTTATTTATCCTAAAGGAACTAAGTATACAGTATACAAAGAAAAACAACAAACCCACAACTACCCCTATGTTGAAGGAGTTTAGTTTTCTCCCCTTCCTGATCTCGCTAATATTGTCTAATTATTTTAAAGAGATGAAGGGTCACAACACAACTTTATTCAACCCAATAAATAGCTTGGTTAATGAAAATTAAAAAAAGAAACAAAAAAATTGCTACACTTGGCATTTCATGTTGAATGAAGAGTGGTGACAATAATCTACAAGTTATAGTTTAATAAAACACTATTTTTATAAGAAGGCTTGACATTAGAAAGATAAGTGTTACTTATAGTTTAATAAAACACTACTATAGTTTTACCAACATATACTATTGTATACTTTCATGGCTTCTTAGTTAATATATGGGGAGATAGAGACAGATGGGGAGAGAAAGAGGGTATGTGCAGGATCATGATGGGCCAAAAAGTGGCAATATTATGGGTATTTGTAGGGTATGTAGCTAATGACTTTTTTTTACCCAAAATTGATGAAACAAAAAGGTTTTTAGAGGAGATTCTCAGCTTTCCAACAATATAAATTATGATTTAATTTGAATTTAATAAATTATTATTATTTATTTTCTATTAGAATTATGACTAAAGTCCTAATCGATAGGTTGATTGAAAAACATCTATAACTTTCAAACAGTATCACATTTTTTTAATCCAAAACATGTGTCACATTCTATTATTCACATACTATAGGATTAAAAAAATAAAAAATTAAATTTTATGAATTTTTGACCAAGTTAAGGTGGTCAGACATACGAGTTTTTATATTTTTTAAAAGTTGTAATAAAAAATTCATAATTAATTATTTACTACGAAAAAAATTATAAAAAAATATGCATCACATCTGGACATGAGTCCTATACTTATATATAAAATCTGATAAAAAAAATTATCATTTTATTATGGTTAGGGTGGTCAGATAGACACCTACTTCCTATTTTTTCCCTGAAATTTAAGTACTACTGCATTGAAATTTCAAATTTTCACCAAATAGATTTTATTTATTTTTAAATAAACCTAGTAGTTTATAAACTACATTCAATTTTCTATAGATTTTATTCTTAAATATTTTTGAAATAATATAGATAACTTATTCAATTTTTTATGTCAAGTTGCCTAACACTGATTTTTCTGAATTTTTTGTGACTTAAGGGCCTATTTTTTCCATGATGATCCTGCATATACCTAAGAGAGAGAGAGATAGAGATATATGGTAAGAGAAAGAGATATGGAGATATATGGGAAGAGAAAGGAAGAGAGGTGGAGATAGAAAGTTGATGGATAGGGGGAATAGGGAGGGAGAGATGGTGAGAGATAAAGAGGGGGAGATAGAGAGGGGGAGGGAGAGAAAGGGATATAGATAGAAAGAGATAGAGAGAGGAGTGAGAGGGAGATAAAAATAGAAATAAAGATAGAGATATAGAGTAGGAAAGATGGAGGGAGAGATGGAGTGAATGAGAGAGAATGGGGGGAGAGGGAGAGATAGCTCAATAAATAGAGGGTGGAAGAGGGAGTGACATAGATAGTGGGAGATATACAGATATAGAGAGCAATTGGGAGAGATTTATCAATCACCCTCCCTATATCTCTATCTATTCATCCTTATCTCTTTATCTCTCTACCCCTCTCTATCTCTTTGTCTCCCTTTCTATTTGTATGTTTGTCATTATCTCCCTCTCTCTCTATATTTTATTCCCTATATTTATCTTTGTCTCCTTGTCTACGAGCCTTAAGTGTGCAATGGGTACATTGAAGAGGTCTTAAAGGGGAATTATCATATATTTAATCAAATGGCATGCTACCTTGAGCATAACTCCCAAAGGACACATGCCATCCTTGGATTGTTGACATGAAACAACCAATCAAAATTTAGTTTCTCTCTCTCATATTAATAAATATTACTATTATATTAAATATATATTATATTAATTATATTTTGTATTATATAAAAATATACTTATTATTAATTATTAATTATAATAATTTTATATGTATTTAATAATTTTGTTAAAGAATATAATATATAATTATAATAAGTTGAATAATTATATTATTTATTATGTAAAGTATAGCTAATATATACATAACTATATTGTAGAATATTAAAACCTATCTAAATGGTGCCAAAAATTTTAACTTAATTAACATACAGTAAAACATAATGAAACCAGGTTGTAGCTCATCAAATTGGAGAAGTGAAAGGTCAATACTAGTGCCGAGGAAGAGTTTGGAGTAGTGAAAAAAAGGTCAATGCCAGCGCCAAGGAAGAGTTTGGAGTAGTGAAAACAAGGTCAATGGTAGTGCCCAGGAAGAGTTTGGAGTTAAAACATGGTCAATATCAGCACCGAGGATGAGGTTGAGGGCACTAAGGGAAAATCGATGACCAAGGGGCAATGAGTACTATAATTTTGGCAACCCCATTCTCTTTAACCTTCAATTTTCATGCCTAGTTTCCAAAGATCTTCTCATACATTAGCACCCCCATTCTCGTAAAATGGTATAAGATAAGACAGAAAAAATAAAATAGCTTAGTCTTTCACATTTTTATCGACCAGCCTCAGGACTTGGAAAAACTCCCATAATCTACCCACATCTTGGTTGAGGTCTAGGATTTCATCACACATAGCCTTCATTGCATGAGTCTGAAGCAATTGTAGACTTAGCCCATGTATATGCTAGGCTAAGGTAGATCTAATGAATGGAAATAGAGGAATACAATTATTCCTTAATACCTCCACCACAAACATATGCAAGGTGTTGGTTTTTTTTATGGTAAGCAGGTTGATCTTCTAATCTACCTATGGAATTTCCAATTCCAATAAAGGGTAGCTCGAAGGACCTGGACCAAGTGACGAGGATTTGAAAGACATTCTACACTTTGGGCTCTAGAAGACCCGGGAGGGTGATCCCTTAATGCATTTACAACCTTTGCACCATCATCATAAACAAGATTAACAACAGCATATAATCTCATTTAATAGCTCAACATAATAGGATAATACCGAATAGAATTGGTTGTTTATCAATAATATCAACTATTTGGAGCATGAGATAACTACAAAAATAATTCACAGTATAAGATAGTCATTGATTTGCAATTTGTAGCAAGCTCTAGGTAAAGGAAAACAAATACTGAACCATACAAATAAGTACAACTTAGATCAGTGCCATATATCCATTGGAGGAGTCAAATTTATAAGCATCTAAGGGTTTATGACATATTTAACACATAACATATAAGATCCTTGATAACATTGCTTTACAATCTCATCAATATGTATTATAACCCAAAACTATTTATCAAATCCTTATACAGAACATATCCACCTACAATCCCATTCAAGTATTTTAATTAATTCCTTGAATTAAACCTAAAACAAGAATCATACAAACCACAACAATGAGATGAATGAAACAACCCTTGATCATTTTATTCAAAATTTAGATATGCTTGTACAATGGAGAGACATGAGTTTGAATTAATCATATCAATTCAAATGCTAGTAGTGTCATAAACATCAAATCCCCATGAATTCAAAACCTACTACAAAATGACTCAAAACCTAAATTGCATTTTCCCTAAAACCATCAGACTTTACAATTTTCTCTGCAACTTCATCTAGACTTGACCAAAAATATCTAACTTGCTAACCCGTACTTCTGGCCTTGAAATCCTTCTTATAGAAAAAGAAGGAGAAAACAATCATCGGGCCATAAAGCACACTTGTCACCAACCAATTGGACTGCCTTGTGATATTCCAAAAATTTGTTACAACAACAATCTCCCTAGAGAATCTTCTTGTTCATCATTCCTACTGAGAATGGTTGATGCAGCAACAAAAAACTTCAAGAATTCCATGCCTAGCCTATCACCAAAAAACAAAATCAGAATCTGTTGTAACTGCAACAACTGATTTGTCAACCGTTGGTAGCCTACTCCTTTTCACTCTTCCTCATTTAAATATACATTTACCCATTTCTAATACTCTTCATCAGTTGGCTAATCAAAATTGATCACCTCATTCACCTTGACACTATAAGGTTTGTACTTAACTACCACCTAATTTGCTTCTCTTTCAAAATACTCCAAGAATGAGTTGGTGCTAATGATTTTTTCCATACAGCTCATCAACGAATTATAATCTGAGTTACCCTATTTTTGAGGGTTTTGTATTCAAAACATGATATAAAGGGGCTCTTACACTTTTTGTGATTATTGTAGCTTGTGTAAGAGGCCCCATGGATACTGTTGTAATTTTAGGATGCATGAATAGGGTGTAGGATGAGAAATAGATAAGGTATAGCTATTGTCCTCAATAGTTTTGTAAAGAAAAGCATGTGAAATGAGAGGTTCAAGCCTAGGTTTCAACAAAACATGTATGGGAGATCTTATTTTATGAATATAAATGATATACATATACACACACATGTGCACATACATACATACATATATATATATGTATATATATGTATGTATGTATGTATGTATATGTATTTTTAAATGTAAATGTAAATGAAATTATTGGATGCTTTGCTAGAACAATAAATACAACATATCATTAAAAAAATCTATATCTATGTATATAAACATGTATTTCTGAATGCAAGTGTAAATGCAAAGAGAATATGGTTTTGTAGTGTTATAGATACAACATATCCATAAATTAATGTAATTGAAATTCTAAAGTCTTCAACACATATCATATGAAATCGATCAAACTATTAAACTACATGAGAAATAAATGAAAACAGTAAATGCATATGTATGTGTATTTGTAAATGTAAGTGTAAAATAAATAAGAATAATGAAAATTATAAAAGAATACAAGGAAAGGTCTCCTCCCTTCTTGGTAGTGATAACCTCCTCCAAAGACAACCCTTAAAAATTATGAATAGAGGAATATAATCTTTGAAGAACTCAAAGTTGATTCTCTCCTACCTGATCCAATCAGTCATTTTATCCTTACAAACATTTATAGTGATTACTAGAGGCACATCTTCATAATAGAATAATTTTATCATACTTTTCCAATGATGGAATTATGAGAAAACCTTAGGTAAAATGAATAATTCCTAGCTAAGTTTTTTAAATCATGTCCAACCGTATAAGAGAAGACCACTGCTATGTGTACCTGGATACCATGGAGAAAGGCTCTTTAGGCTCTTTCATCAATCATCCTATGGGGGTGGTACATATTATGTAACATTTTACCCAACCTCCAATTAATGACTCCAATATACCATTTTATTCTCCTTTTTTTTTGTAAGTCTATTGGTTTCGTTTCAGTAATTTTTTTTACATTTAATTTTTGTCACAACGAGACATTGATCGTATGGAGAAGGCTTTGGCCTAGAGCATAGATCATGATGTATCTTCAGGAACTTCTACCTGACAGGCTTACCTCATTGTAATTGTACAAATTAGATATGAGAAAAAAATTTTATTATTATGTTTATTTCATAAGTTTATTGGGCTAATTTCAATAATATTTTAAATATTCTTGTCCCAGTCGACTAATCGAGGAAAGGCACCAACAGTAGATGAGAGCATCCATAGTGAGGTGTAGTCAATATTTTGTGATGATGACATGGCTTAATTAGCAAACCCTCTTGATATGATAAAGAAGATCCTAAAAAAATTCAATCAAGAAATCGTTAAGTTGATATTCATAGTGCCTCGAACAGATGAGATAAGAGAGAGGGTTAAAATATTGACTTACAGATCACAAAACTTGCAAGTAAGCTATCATGAAGTCTTTAATTATAACATAAGTTCATTCATGGTTTTATATTTTGTACTCTTTTATGTCATGAACTAAAATATGTGTTATTTTTACAGGGTTATTTTCCTCCTCATGATGCTCCTAGCCATGATCAGGGTATTGCAAGTGTTGTCCGAGGAGTAGGGGTTGGTACAAGTGTCCATTGTGATCTTCCTATTCATACATCACATCATTTGACCCCATCATCCGTGCCTATATTGTCATCTAAAATTTTGGCAACACATACCATGCAGGCATCCGTTACTGCACCTTCTCGCAGTGAACACATGCCAGAACATGCATTAGGACATGTCTGTGGGGATGCAAAGGCCACTAGTATTGGTGATGTTTTAGTAGCATTTCCTGGATCTTCCCATATTAGTAGTATAGGAACATTTCTGGTCACACTTGTGGTGATCGAGGATTTCCTTCCCATAAAGATAGAGGTCCCAGGTACTTTAAAATGTTTTAATTATTATTAAATATAATCTAATTGAAATTTACTTATTGATCGCTCTTTTTAGACTATTGATCCCATGATAATTTTGTAGGAAATTATTTTTTTTATAAACATCTAAGCGATATTACATTGGAGCTCTTTGGTCCCACCATACGTACATGGTGGAATGCCCAAAATCAAGATTTAAATGATGAGCTCATTAATTTTTTAGTTGTGTTGTTCAATGATAAAACATTCAACCAAACCAAGGTCCTTAAGAAAGCTGGTACCTATCTAAAGTATGTGAGGGACCAATATAGGTCACATTTAGAGAAGAACAAAAAGTGCGAGCATCCCCCCATGATTATAGAGAGGGAGTGGAAGGACCTGGTGTCAGATGGAAAGGAGAAGGCTGAAAAGAAAAAAAAAGAAAAACACCACTGGGTGAAGGAAGGTATGTGATACTATCAACAATGTAATTCTATACTGATTACTCTTTCTTGTTACATAATCTAACATATTTCAAACTTTTCATAGGCTACTCGACACATCAAAGGCAACAAAGAAAAGACTAGAAAAACATGAGAAGCACAAACTTGGCTCTGGTGGTTATATGAAATTAGTTACACCAATTGTAAGTATCAATAAATGAAATATAGTATCCAAATAATAAATTGAAAACAATTGTGGTTTTATCACACTATAGAAGAAAAATTCATGATCTTATGAAAAAATGTAGGGATTTGAATTCAATAGAGTTCCCACAGAAGATGACCTGAAGATTATCTTCTAGCAAGGTTGTGGAGCTGTGGTTGAATGCCTAAGAGTCTTGACTAGGCAAACACAACCTTCCACTACATCCGACACGCAGGTAAATAAACTCAATAAAGTTTATCTAAAATTGAATACTTGTGCAATCTATTCAATATTAATTTCCACCATAAAGTAATTACATGCCTATTTTTTTTAAACATTCAAGCAATGATAATACTACACATGACATTGGAATGCAGCTTGCTGAGGGTGGAGCACAACCTGTAGATGAAGGTCACGGTGTGCATCCCAATACTTTAGATCATGTAGAGCATGATCAACATGTTGAGCATGATAAAGCTAGAGAATATCAGGAACATGATGTGGCCCCATCAGGTAAAGAGGACCACTCTAAAGTTCTTTTAAACATATTTAATTGCAATTGGTGTATTAATTAATGTAACCTTTGATGTTTCAACTTTAGAGGATGTAGAGCATGATCAATGTGTTGAGCATGATCAGGAACATGATGTGGCCCCATCAGGTAAAGAGGACCACTCTCATGTTCTTTTAAACATATTTAATTTCAATTGGTGTATTAATTAATGTAACCTTTCATGTTTCAACTGCATATAGGATTTAGAGGTGTTCAACATGTTGAGCATGAGTCTATAGAAGTTCAGGAACATGATGTGGACCCATCAGGTAAAGAGAACCACTCTAATGTTCTTTTAATTAATGAAATATTTGTAACAATAATAATAAAACATATCAATTTAACATTTCTTTGTTATTGCAGTAGACCCCACCTTGCAGGCATCCACGTCATGAGCAGACAACTAGGCGTACATTAAGATCATAAGTAGAGGGAAGAATAGCTAAAGGGGGGACATATGATTTAGAAAATGATACTCCACTTCAGAATTTTTTAGCTTTAAAAAAGAAACAAAAAAAAAGTGATTGTAATCATATCATGACAACCATATTTTTGATAATAAGTAAAAACTGAAACAATGAATATTAGATGTTAATGAATGAATGTGAATATGTTAATTAATGAATGTTATATGTTAATGAATGAATGTTATATGTTATTAATGGATGAATGAATGAATTTTATATGTTATTAATGGATGAATGAATAATTAATGTTATATGATTGGGTATGAGGAATTGAGAGTGATGTGAAGGGGGGGTGGGGCCAAATGAGCTTCCACCATCATGTGGTTGGCTCTATTAAGTAGAGAATATTAAACTATTCTTGAAACAAAGAGAAGCTCAATAAGGTAATGCACTTTTTAATATAATAAATGTATCATTTGAAGCATCAAACCAATATGCAAAGATGAAAGAAAGTGTTAACTTTTCACTATGGTGGAAAAAAAATGATTTTTTATACCTTGAATCCATGCACTGCATCATAAATTGAAGTTGTTTCCATTCCAATGTTCTGAGTTTAGTTTGTTTGTATGGCTTTGTATGAATACCACATTTTTTTGTGTGTGGATTTGGTTTCAAAGATTTTTTTCTTCTGTTTTTATTGGTGACATAACTCTAAAATTTGACTTTTGTGCATAACAGGTTAGTGGATAAATTGACAGCTCTAAAGGGTTTAGAGGCTCGATTGAGATAGATACACAGATATTTGGATCTTGTTGTGGATGGGAGGCTTCGACTTAACCATGAAATTTTGTACCATCTACAAGTATGCAAAATTTTCTCTACTTACATTCATTCTTGTTCATAAATGTTGTAAATGATATTAATGCTTCACTCTTAACATTCGTTTCATTGTTATAATGATCAAAATGTTATACTTTTCTATACATTCAAGCATTCTCTTTCCCCCTACCCTTTGCTCTCTCCCCCCTCCTTTTAAGAATTTTCTTTGTCATAAAATATTCACATTTATGTCTCATTTACACAAATTTATCTGATGTGCTAGGAGTGAATAAAGATATGTAAAAGATGATGGATTATGTCTAAACAACAACTTTCTATCTTATAGCTAATTAAATCCTTAATATTTGAATAGTTTAGAGCTTGAAGAATGCTTGTATATGCATGTGTAGCAATAAGGGAGCCTATGTGAAGATTGAAATTTAAAACATCACTTTGGTATTTTTCCTTAGGCAGTGAAATGATATTTTGAGTAATACAAACCTACACACATATTGATATTTTTCAGCATTGCATTGAAGGTTTTTTTTTCTCTTATACGTACCCTCAACTAGACATGGAGGTATATAATATTGGTTTCTGGGTTTATTCTGTAAGTAGTTCATTTCACAGAGGAAGACTAAAATATTCTTAATGTCCTGTGTCAGGTGTGAAAGCATATGAATCATTTGCTAAAGACACCATTTTTTATTCATCCAAAAACTGGTTTGTTCTCTTTTTTATGTTTCTTGCATGTGTTTTTTTTAGGCTTTAGAGATGTAGCTCAGCTCTTTCCTTTGCACTTTTCATCTATTTTGATGATTACAATAGATTTTCCTCATAATTTTTCATGTAGATCTATTTGTAACCTTATTTTCTACCAATCAATTTGCAAACCACTCACATATTAAGGACCATTTCACTAAGTTGTAGTCATCCATTACTTCATATGTTGCAGGTTGTGTCTATGTGCCAATAAATCTAGATGATTGTGAGAACTTTAATCCTACAAGTGTACCCAATGTTTCTCAAGTAAAAGTCTTACCTTATTTTATAGTACTTTAAATGGTTAATTGAAGGTGCTTCTTTAGATCTGAGATAGTTGAACCCTGGATTAAAATATGGTATTAGATGGGCAGTATAATGATAAAACTAAGGTCCATTGAACACAAATTATGAACATAATTTACTGGACTATGAATAGTGTTACAATTATTATTATTCCTCCTTTACCTACCTCTGCATTAATGAAAAAGATAGATCCCTATAAATCTAACCATGAAAGTGTTGAAATTTGAAGTATATGCAGGACTCCAGAAACTATCAAACATATTCTTTTTTAATGTTTTTATGCTCAGGAATTTTGGTACTTATTTTGCCATAAGCTGAAAGTCTAGAATAGTAATGGTAAAATTGATTGGCATGATATTCTATTTTGTAATTTCAAGCTCAATTTTGATTGTAAGCTATTTTGGTATTTCTTATCCAATGAGATCATGCGGAATTTGTAGAAGGCAAGAAATGATGATAAATTTAAGGGTATCAAGAGGGTACTTACTGAGTCTTGCAAGAGACTCACTTTCTACTCTATTGCTCTACAGGTTTCAACTCTTGTGGAGATCTTAATGGAGAATTTGTTGAAGTCAATAACTAAAGGTGCTGCTAACAATACCAGAGAGGATATGAGAAGTGGACCTTCCTGTAGGTTGAGCTTGGAAGAGATTGTGTTGTTCCAACAAACATTTGATGAGCTCTAGAAAGCAATTGATGAAGCTGCAAGCCTAGAAAGACAGTGCAGCCCCCAGCATTTGGACCCCCAAGGAGAAACAATGGTGAACCTTGATATTGAAGAAGTCAGCAATGAGGAGAATGTAATCAACACTATGTATTGTTTACACTAATTTGAATAGCAGCAACCTATGCTGTTGTTAACAACAATTTGTATTATCTATGTTGGTTTTGAAATCAACTGGTGCTTTTTGGTTTCTTTCTCGCTATGTAAAGTAATGATGCGGTATATTTCCTGTTAAATGGAAATGCTTTGATGTTGTACTGATCCTAATGCTAGATAGGCATTTTCATGATATGTAATGGACCTTAAACTATTTTCAATACAAAAAAAAAATAGCAGATATTGGAAGTTCATTACATGTCTCATGTATGTGTTAGTATTTTAATTTTGTTTAAGTTGTTCAAGAGCTTGATTAGGTAAAGAATATGTTCTACAAGCTCTATTCTCTTGACACTGCTCAACATTTTCCCTACACATTTTATGTTCAATCCAGACGTTTCTTAACTCCTTCCCTTGTTAGCCCTTGGTTGTTCTCAAGTGTAATGCTTTTTCTATGCATCTTCCAATCTGTATGTATGATCAGTCATCTCTTATGAAGCATGGATAACCTTTCCTAGAATTTTTGTTATAATTAGACAATTGCCATTATGAGAATAATCATTTAATTTGTATGGAAGTAAGTCTTTTTCATATTATTTGACTTGGTATTGTAAACTTGTCTTTGCAAGATTCTCTCGGGAGGAACAACAAAACTATGATGATAGGTAGAGTTGTACAACACAATAAATCATTTGGCATTATCAATATATTTCTTATAGAATACTCTGTGCAAGTAAAATGGAATGTGCAATGACAATTGGTCTCGAATTCAAATCTGAATATAAGTACATTATAGACAAGAAGATGGTATCTATTCTATGATTTAAAGAACCCCAAAATAAGAAAATTAATAGGTTCCATTTGTTTACTTTCTCTTAGACACTTGTTTAATCGGCGAGACCCTCAGAATGTCTTGTTGATAACTAGCAGTGTTCAAAACTCCTGAAGAGGTTAGATTGGTGTGACATTGGATCTGTCTTGCCGACGGAAGTCATTGGAAAGACATGGACTATCAGAGTGAGTTTTCTATCCTATGTTGATGATTGATCTCTCACTGATGGTACATTTCAACGAATATTTTTTAAAAATTGCATTGTTTCATTAAAATTTTGATGAACACAACCGACAAATCACCAAAAAGGTGCAACAAAGTTGCTATAGCTGCGATGAAGGCTTTGTCATAACTCCTTGTCCATTTCGTCACAATTTCGATGAAGTTTACCGATGAATCACAGAAAAGGTCCGACGAAGTTTCTTAGCTGCGATGAAAGCTTCGTCGTAACTCCTTGCCCATTTTGTCACAATTTCGATGAACACCACTAATGAATCACATAAAAGGTCCGACAAAGTTGCTTAGTTGTGATGAAGGCTTTGTCATAAATACTTTCCCATTTCATTGAAATGGCAATGAAATTCTAGTGTTCTTTCGACACATTGGAAGAGCCATTCCAATTGCATTTTGGTTGTAATTTGTCAGTGGATACACAAAGTTTTCGAAGATATTCTGACAAACAAATGAGTCATTTTATGATGTTGATGACTGACGAATCTACGCTATTATTTTGACATTTAATTCATCATCAAAATTGTGATGAAAAAACATCAACAAAAATGTTTTCGTGATTTTGTCACTTTTCTGACAAAGATTTGTCGAACAACCGAAGAACGTCCATCAGAAAATGGTGTCAAATTCAGTAGTGAAGGGTTTGCATAGAGTTTTCATGTTAGCTTTGTACCTAAGGCTAGGTTTCTCAATTCCATATTTTGAATACCACCACCTCTGAAGAATTTATCCTTGCACATTTTTTCTAGGAAACCGAAGCTGTTTTCTTGAAATTGTCCAAATTGCCTCTCCACAAAAACTTCCTAGTTTCTTTTGACAACGTTCTTATGAATACCTCTTGTTATTTTGAGTACTAATAAAAATTAATTTTAGATGGTAGATAACATTAATATTATCATAATACATATCCTTGCAAGAGATAGCCATAATTGATCTTGTGCTAGAATGAGGCTTTTTGATCCCCTGTAAAGAAAGGAATACCCAAATAGGTGTAGGTAAATTTATTCTATTTGAATTCTAAGATAGAAAGGATGTAGCCCATTACTAGAGTGCTAGTATTCTGAAAATGATTTTTTGACTTCCTCAAATTAATCCTTTGGCTTGAAATTAGACAATAGTTGTCCAAAATATAATTTATGTTTCTAGATTTAGTCACCAATGGATGAAAAAAGAGAAATTTTTCATTTGCAAATAAGGAATGAATGCAGGATATGTCTGATCTTGATATTTTTATACCATTCCATTTATTAGATGCATGTATGGCTGAAATTGTCTAGCACAATGCCTATGGCATCAGGATAAAGAGAAAAGGGGAAAGAGGGTCGCCTTTCCAAACTCATTGAGAGGTAGAGAAAAATCTATCCAAAGATCCATTTATGAGGATTGAAAATTTAGTTGATGTTAGATAAGAAAGAATCAATTTACACCATTTAAAAAAAACCTACTCTTTCCAAAACCTTTCATAAAAAGTCCCAGTTTACTTTTTAATAGGCCTTCATCATGAATAATTTTATGATCATAGATGGATTTGTTTTCTTAATGAATTGAGTGCAATATTTCATGTACTATTATTGATACTTTAAATGTCTCTTTTTGTAGAACAAAACCACCTCATTCCTTTGAAATTATGCCTTGAATGAGTATGGCAAGCCCTAGGGTGATAGCTTTGGAAAAAAAATTGTATGTGGTATTACAAAGGGAAATAGGTCTAAACTATACAAACGAGGAGGTAGATTTGACTTTTGGTATAAGAGCAACATGAGTGGTGTTGAGATCTTTTAACATTGTACTATTTTTATGAGATTCTTCTAAACTCGACCAAATATGATCTTTGTCCATAAAATCCTAGCATTTCTGATAGAATAGTATAGTGAAATTGTTTAGTCCGAGAGCTTTACCTAGGGCAAGTGCAAAAACTATAATTTTGACCTCTTCCAAGGTGAATGGAGCTAGGAGAAACTTGTGAAAGATTATAAAATAGAGAGGATGAATCAAATATGGTAAGATAAGAGACCTATTCTGCTTTATTTCATTATGAAATGAGATCCACACCATGATATGACTAACAACCTTGAGGTAAATCAAGTCAAAGTGTGAATCTTCAAATTTCCTTTTTTTGCAAGGATAGGGGTCCTAATTACACAACACATTGGGGAGAAAGATTAAAAGTAACAAATTAACTCCAAAATACAATGTACAAATTGAATCTAATAGATTATTCTCAATATTGATGTAACCATTAATCAGATTGTAGCTCAGAGAGAGATAAGAAGGTGTGTACCAGACACCAAAAGAGATTTAATGAATCTGACTTGGAACTCATTCACCTAGGGGGTGAATGGGTACTAGTTTAGGGTTTTTTTGTATCTTTCAGGAGCCTTTTCAATAGATTTGATTCTCTCTATTCACACAAATTTCAAGTTTGAAATGCTAGAAATAAATTATGTAGTTGAGTTTTCATGAGAAAACAAGTTTCTTGACAACTTTTGCAAGTTTGATGTAAGTTCTTCAATGTCACTCTTCAAGCGATCTCCAAGATATCTTCCACCTAAATCTACAAATATAATTCAAGAGGGAAAAATCTTTTGTTTATGTTGAATGGGGGATTTCCTTGGTCAAACCCGATTTTGGTAATTAAACCTTGAAATGAAATGATATAGCATAAAAGGAATGATGAATGAACAAGCTATGTCAAAGCTCACCAAACCCTTGAATGAACCTTGGAATGTAGATCTACAATCTTGCATGAAATGACTTCAATGTATGTAGATTTGATCTTGAAACTTGATTTGAAACAATTCCTTTGAATGCTTGAATGGATCTTGAATACTACATTAACATATTAGCTCCACTAATATGCATAATGCAAGAAGACTTTGAAATGAAAATAGGATCTTGATTTCTATAGTAATTCCTCAATAAATCTTCTCTTGAATGCCTTGAAATTCTCTTGTAATTCTCTTATGAAAACTTTAATTTTCTAGGATGCTCTCTTGAAATTCTTAGACGAAACTTAGTGATATGACCTTATATTTATAAGTATGTAACATTAATTTCTCAAAATTCAAATAACATAAGTTGACATGTGGATATGAATTTGAAATTGTTAAAATATGCCAAAAACCATGACTTAAATTAGGGTCCTAGGTCACTTACCTAGGACACACACTACTCAGTGATAAGTGTTATGTTAAGGCACTAATGAATGTCGGGTTTCCTCTTTGAAAAATGTGATTAAATTAGGATTGGATTTGAATTAAATGGGAAAATTAAGGAAAATTGATGTCAATTAATTAATGAAGCCCTAGATAAGTGTGAAATTATAAAGATACACTTGACAACACCAAAAATTTAAGGCATTTATTAAATCTTAGGTAAGTGACCTAGGTAAGATGACATGTGAATATGAATTTGAAATCATTAAAATACCACCAAAAACATAATTTAAATTAGGGTCCTAGGTCACTTACCTAGGACACACATTGCTCAATAAGAAGTGTTATGTTAAGGAATTAACATTAGGCTTGGATTTGAATTAAAAGGGCCAATTAAGTAAAATTAACCTCAATTAATTAATGAAGCCCTAGATAAGTGTGAAAGTGTAAAAATACTCTTTACAACACCAAAAATAAGGCATTTATTAAGTTCATTTTAATTAATAGGTCCCTAAAACTAATGTGAATATGTAAAATACATATTACAACACTAAATTAAGGCATAATTAGGCTCATTCTAATATTAATTCCAAAATTATGTGTGAAAAATGGATACTTTTTCCTACACTACATTTAGGCCCCACTTTACTGAGAGGATGACCACATTTCAAACTCACACTAAAGTAGGCATTCAAAAAACATGTGTATTCAGAAATGATAAAGATACTCAATCAATACAACATCAAAGATTAGAAGAAAAGGGAGGTGGATCAATCTTCGATTGTTGAACACAATAAGGAACACATATAGGTTGTTTGTCCAAAAACGCTCACAAGTATAACTTGATGTCCACTATGCATTTAACAATGACACATGCTTACTCTAGGCTAATGGAACCTCAGGCCATCCACAAGGTGTACCCCTAGGAAAATGGCTTAGTGAGAAATTCATGCTAGTTCTGAAGGCTCTCACTATCCTAACCATAGCAAAACTATCCCCCTGATAACTCTGATAGGGTGCCACAAAATGAAACTTCGAGCTTCACAAAGTTAACAAACTATATTGTGCTAAACACTTATGAAAAAAAATGAAAATAATATTTTTCAAAGGGATCTTGCTTATTTCATGTAAGGGCTCTCCTTAGGGATCATCATTCCTAATATCTCCAAGAGAGGACAATTCAAAGAATAAAAAATCCGTAACTTAAGGAATGCAATGCGTAACATCACCACTAAGAGGAAAGTTGTACACTAAGAAATATCATGCTCTTAGAAGACATCAAGCCCAATGACACCACCAGGAAAAGGATGCATCACAATAATAAATAAAATTATACAAAGAAACATGAGGATGTCAAAAATTTCAAAATAATAATGCCAATGTATGCCCCCACTTTAAAGGAATTGCTACACCATTGTTGTGAGAAATAACTTTAAAGTAGAAAATAGTCAATGCTAATAATAATGAAGATGTGAGAGCTTACTCAGAAAGCCCTATGCCAATTCATATGTTTCCAAATGAAGTTGCATCATGAAAAAGGGGTTGCACTAAAAATGAAATCCCAAAACACATAGGAGATCCACATATTTGGGTTCATTTTCTTTATTGTACAATGTTGCTATAGAGCTTGAAAATGTCATCATTTCCCAAATACTCATGTATAATAGGAATAATGGCACATAGAGAGAAAAATAAAAAAAATTCCGTCAACATGGAAGAGACCTAAATGTCTAAACACCTTGTGTCATCCCCAAAAGGAAGACAAAATACAAGTGAAATGATTAATTATTATGACATATAGAAGAATGTAGACACAAATAGTGGAATGCACATAAAGAGAGATACATCAAATAGAACAATACAATGGATTACATTGCACACATGCAATTACACAAAGAACATGAAAATGAGAACAAAGAAAAAATACTAGTAAGGCACATGTGATCCAACCTATAGTAGGTCATTTGCATCACAATCTTGTTCAATATATGTGGAAGGTATAGAGCTAACCAAAAGGAAAACATCAAGTGCTAACTAGGACAAGTCCATCTAATCCCTTACCCCCACTATGTGTAGGAAAAGGATGAGTCGAGATGAATGAGGAGAATGAGCTCTTTGTGATAAAGAAAATTATTTGCAATGAATGTTAAGAATGTAATAGTGACTATACTATGATCCTACAACTATTACATGGAAAGGAGAAAATTGCATATCTTTAAGGGACTATCTATATCATATCAAATTGTTCAAGTATCCTCCTTAAGACAGGACACTCATCATTAAGGTGCCAAAGGGTTCTATGATATGTGAAATAATTCATGTTCCTAGGCTTGTTTCCCTTACTAGGAGGTGGAAATGTAATCCATCCTATATGAAGAAGGTTTTCCATCCTTTGTTAAATTTTTATTTTAGTATGTAAGAATGGAAACATTTTGAGTTTGTAAGGTTTGGATTTCTTGCTTATTTGAGGGTGTTGTTGAGGTTGCTTCAAAGGAGAAGGACCTAAATTGATCTTATCATCCTTGTGATAAATTACTTAATAATTATGAGGGAGGAGATTTGTATCCTTAGAAGATGTGGAGGGATAAGGATTTTGATATCCTAGTCTTTTAGTATCTTCAAAAAGGAAATTTCTCTAAAAATTTGTGAATTTCATGCTCATTAGTTATGCCACATCCTGTTTTGTTAACATCTTAAATCCCTAGCTATAAGTATCTTCTAGGATGATGGGAGTGTTGGTCACTTTGTTAACATAAGTTGGATAGCTATGTATTTTTTTAGAGGAGATAGGTTCACTCATTGCTGGAGGTTTAGGCTTAGTTTGTCACTAGATTTTAGGATGTAAAAGATCAAACATATCAAGTGGTGGGATGGTAGGAGGTTTTGTTGTGTGGATGGGTAAAAGGATGCATTTTTCTCAAGATTGTTAACGAAATCATCTATGGAATTGTTCATGTTGTCATCATCTTCTCTAATGATGCCAACTTCACAAGGAAATTCACTACAATTTGATTGAGCATGATTAGGTTTAGTTGCATTAGGATCATTTCTAAAAAAACAACTTGAAACATCAACTAAAGATGTTAAAGACCTCCATAGATTACCAATGCACATGTCCATTGTTTGAAATGTAAGGGCATTTTTGGATTTTTAGATTTACAACAAGGTAATCTTCTGATTATGCCATGTAAACACCTAAAAATGATGTCTTGTAAATACAATTTTGAAATAGAAAAATGCACTAGATTTATGAAATGAAGCTAAATATGATCAATTTCACTTAACATAAATTATGTAAACCAAAACAAAAAACTAAAAAAAAAAATGTAGAATGTAGAAATAGATGTTTTAATGCCTACAAAATTAGGAAATGACCTTGATCAAGGACTCATTCACCAAAGGATGAATGCGTCCTAGATTAGGGTTTGTAATTTTTTTTTGCAAGTTTCTAAGTTGATTCTAGTGGTTTTCAAATTTTGATCTAAAATAGTAAGTTACAGTTTTAAATTTCTATGAAATTGACGTTGAATGTAAATGCAAAACATGAAAAAATGACAAACTAGGTAACCTAATTTGATGTCCAATTTTTTGATTCATTTTGCAAATGCAATTGAATTCAATGATGTAATGTTATGTAAATTATTTGCAAATTGACTATTTCTTTTGTATTTTTCAGATTTTAAGAGATGAAAAAATTCAATGCTAAATCCTAAATGATATGCAAGCTAAACAACCCTAAATGAGATGCAATTCAATGCAATACAATAATAATGAATGAAAGATTAGATCTAGGGTGAAAATGGACTTCAAAATTAGCCAAATGCTTTGATCAAAGTTAAGCTCATGAAAATGACACATAGGAAAATAGAGAGAGTGAATAAAATATGGTAAGTGTTGATGCAAAAAATTGACTAGTAGCCTAATGGGAAACTCAATTACTAGGGGGACCAATTGCGCTAAACTGAGTGACCTCTAGGTTTTTAAAGAAGCCAACTTCTTTTGTATTTGGGAGGCTTTGGAAAGGGAAAAGGAATAAAATATAAAACATAAAGATCTAACCAAGGTGATGCGCCAAGATGTAGATGTAGGCATGGTAAATCAATCTTTTGGATGAGATTTAAGGGCCCATTCAGCAATTTGCTAAGTCCCAAAATAACATAAATTAAAGATGAAAACCTGAATAATTTATCCAATAACATAAAATAACTCCCATACACATCTACTGAAAAGAAGAGTTAAAGACATGGTCTAAATCAACAAACTTATATTAAAATCATAGAATTTATGCAAATAAATAACTCAGTATAGTAATGGCATAGTGTAATGTTTTTTCAAATAGCTTGAGAAAATAGAAAGGAAAAACAATGGCATAGTCTATGAGTCTTAAACAATAATCTAATAAACAATACAAAATACCTAGTGTCTTTCAAAAAAAAATTGTATCTTTCAAACTCCTTTTTGGAAGAAAGAAGTAGTATATATATAGAGAAAAATCCCACCGCCTAGTGGGCCAATAACAAAAAATATTCCTTCATCATGAGAAATGATGCCTAGAGAAATGATTTCCTAAGGCTGCTCCAACATAAAAAGATTTGAGCCATCGAACATAGTCATCTTCGAGCTAGATGCATCCCCTACAAATGATGTTGGTGGTCCTAGTGTAACAGTTGCAGAACCTCATGCAAACATGTATCACTCACTTATGTATGGTGGGGCTCATTGCTCGCTCTTTCCTTCCTCTTGATGAAATCCCCACAGAGGACACAAGTGGCAATAGGTCGAGGCCTATGGTTCATTCCTCCCTCTTTGCGATGAAAAACCACATGAAGAAGACACATGGAGAAGTCGCTACTACCAATGCTAACTATAGTGTCTTCCAAAAAGTGTGTGCAGATTGATGCTACATGGCATGCAGACGGGGTTTGGGCGAGAAGCAAAGGAAGAAGGCTTTCAAATTACTATGGCACTGACAAGTGGAAGCATGGTGGGGCACGTTGAAGAAACAAAGGAGGGAATCCTTGCAGGGAGCGCCTATCTGACATGTGGTGGCAATGGGCGAAGCTCTTCAAAAAGGGGCATGATCATGTTTAAATGGATGGGGTGTGGGCCAAACTTAGAAAAATAAAAAAAAACCAAAGGGAGCTCGAGGAAATTTATATCCATAGCTTTTGGTGACTACTAGGGTTGTTTTTCCTAAAGAACGTGTTGTGTGGTTCACAACACACCCCATTTTTCCCCTTGGAAAATTGTGGACCACCCTTTTTTTTCCTTTCGTCTATTCCTCTTTTCTTTTGTTTGCTTTGGAATTGTTTTACGGCTTGGTTGGTTGTTGATTTCACTTTCAATTTCACTTGTCCTTTTGCTTTATCCTTTTATTCCCCCTTAGATTCGGTGTTTCCGTCTTTTCATAGAAGTTTAATATATTACTAGAAATTGGAATCCTAGAGTCCTATATTTGTACCAAGGCAAATTATATCTTCTTTTGGTCCTAGCTCTACCCGGTATTTCATTAACCGGAGTCATCAATCTCAGTAGTATCCTTTTTACTAGAGTCTGGTATTTTATTATTTCCTTTTGTTTTTCAGAAGTAAAAAACCAGAGAGTTTTCTTTGAAATTTTTTAATCTCCCTTGAACCTGATTCTCTATCTTTTCTTTCATTTTGTTTTTCTCTTTCTGAGGTTGGAGGTAAATTCCTAGATCCCGATGTTTCTTCTTAAAATTAATACCAAAAACTCTCAATCCCAATGATTATGAATGGATCACATACCCTTGATGACATATACCTTATAGAGAATCAATGTGACATTTGATTGCCACGTATAATCATCATGTCATCTTTCTTTTCTAGTAGTGAGCCCGTGCAAAAATATAGGTGTCCATGATTTGGACCCTAATATATAATGATTGCACCTTTATTCGAGGAATTAATGTAAAATAATAGGTAATTAATGAAGGTGGAAAACTACCTATGTAATTGGCACCACCTCAAGCATGCAATTGTTTTTTTAACACTCAACATTGCATCGTGCTGCAAATTTTCAAAGGACATTGAAAGAATGAAATGACACTAGTGTGCAAAGATTTAAATTTTGAGAAATCAAGAAACATAGCTATCAAGGGTTTTGGAAGCTACATTTTGAAAGATCATCATCATCTACCAGGACCAGTTATGTTTCAGATAACTACCACTTTGTTAGTGATTTTCAAGCTAAAAGATCTCGAAATGGTATTTCCCTTTAGAAATTGGCATGTCAATTATTCTCTAATTTTTTGAATTTAATCGAAAATGAACTAAAATTTTTTATAGACTATAAGTTTTGGTTATATTTAACCCTAACTCACACAAAAGACACACATTCTAAAAATGTAGAACACACTAGAGAAAATGAGTACTTCTGACGCAAGGCCAGAAGATGAATTCAATACTGTAATTCACAAGCCATACCAATCAATGTGGTGGTTACAGACACTCATATGGGATTGTCTTCTGATATTGATATTTGTTTGTGGGTATTACAAGAAAATACTTCTCAATATACCAAGAATGCTTCTACAAATGGGTTATTTTCAGTTGGAGTGTTTCCATCAGCAATGGAGGCCCCTGAATTAGTTATGCAATGTATAAACTACTACAACGCAGCCAAAAGGGTCATTGAGAAAGAAGGGAGGATTTATGCAGACCTCTCACATAAAGGAATTATATACACATTTTGTCTCCCTATTTACACACAAATGTACAATGTTGAAATGAAAACAAAGGGCAAGACTTATCAAAATGCTAAAGAATGTAATAGAGAAATTATTTGTACTCAATGGTGCCAAGAGTTGATTACACCATAGACCAAAGTAATTTAGAGGTATATGTTCAACCAATAAGTGCAAGATATTATAAGTTTGTTGAGTAGAATAGCTATTTTAAGGGATGCATGTAAATTTGAACCCTAGATATTTATAATAATATCCAGCCTAATCGAAAGACCCATGCAATTGTATTGGGAAAATTTTATAAGTGATAGATTATATGAACATATAACAACATTTCCCAAAAACCAAGTGCTTTTAAATGTCGTCATATGTTATTTACTCCTGTGCCATGAGAGTCTGCAAGCAAGGGTTGAAATAGATTGGTACTCTCGGCACAAAGGTGGGAAACAGTTTGATATATGCACATTTACCCCAGATCACCATTCATGGATATAAAGATAATTACAAGAAAGTCAATGATATGTTCTCCATGAAACTGGTTAGAATGATGGAAGGTGATAAAGCCAAAATATTGTCCCTAGAAGCACAAATTGTCATTCGACCAATGGGAGGCTGGTACATTTAGTTCCCTACTTACTCCTACATTAGGGTAGAGGGATTTTAAGGACATCCATTCATGTTGCCTAGGTACCCATCAGACAAACTTGTTTTGTTACAATTGGTCAGAAAATTGAAACTATCTTAGGCTCTCTATAGCCATGCTCACAAGAAGGCCTCTTTTAAATTCCCCATTGTAATAGGAATTTATAAGTGTAATGAAATCAACATGACTGACTTATGTGAAGAAGAATTAAGGACATATAATTTTGAAGAGTTCCAACTCTAGATAGTATATTATGATATTGAAGGGAATATTGCCAAAGCCATAGCTAGATTTTGTGCTCATGTACCACACTTGGAATATTATTGGCTTAATTATGAAGATGAACATAAAGTAAGAAGAAGAAAATATGAGAGATTGTCTCTAGAATCTTCTTGGATTCTCAAGCTTCATGACATTCTAGATCAGTTGGAAGAGGATGATGGTGAAGTGTTGAATAAAATTTATAATGAAGATAGGATATATGATAAACCCATTCCAGACCCAAGTTTTGATGATGAAGATATGACATCAATTGATGAGTTCTCCATACCAGTCTTAGTGTATAATTAACACACGATTGGTGATTTTTCTAAAGCTTTAAGAGAAAGAGGAATTGTGCTGACATTCTTAGTAGATAAGAGGAGGAAGCAAAGAGATGAAATAACATTTGAAAATGGAGATCCTACTAAGAAGAGAAGGAAAACTAGTAAGGAAACTCTTGGTATAAGAATTGAAGAAAGAACCCTTGAAGTTTCAAAACAAGAAGTTCCCATGAAACCATCTAATAAGTAGGAAGATGTAGAAATAGACAAAGATTAATCAAAAGTAAGACCCAAAGGTGCATCTTCCTCTACAAAAAACCAAGAACTAAACTAGTTATTGATGAAGAAGTAGGAGTAACAAAAAATGTTGGTACACAAACTAGGTCTACATCTCAAAGGGTTGTAGAACTTTTTCCTTCTCATCCTTTT
Organism: Sequoia sempervirens; assembly: GCA_007258455.2. Classification (NCBI taxonomy): domain Eukaryota; kingdom Viridiplantae; phylum Streptophyta; class Pinopsida; order Cupressales; family Cupressaceae; genus Sequoia; species Sequoia sempervirens. The sequence goes on from VDFB02000003.1 coordinate 183,665,254, forward strand.
GTTAACATGGTTAGTATGAAACAAGCATTGGGAGTAACTCCTATGCTTTTGGAAGAGATTTCTGAAGAAGATGAATCCATAATTAAAGAATAGATGGACAAATTGGGTGCTATGTGGGAGAAAGTGAAAGAAAAGAAATCTAAAGACAAACCCATGGTACATCCATTGAAATAAGAGATTCACGATATAGGTTCTAATCCTATAAATGTTGAAGAAGAAGAGTTTACACAAGGAACACTCACCTCAGAGGCATGAAACCCTAATGTCCTTGATATGGAAACAGGGGAGACTACAGAGCAGGATCCTATTGATGAAAGAATTGTTGAAGATACTCTTGATTCCCATTCTTCACTCAAGAATGTTCCAAATGTTAATGAACATAGGTATTTGAAGAACCAAAAGAAGGCCATGTTGAAATTGAGAAAGAAGCTACACAGTTTTCAGGTGATGGAATTGAAAATGAAGAAAATCCTAATGTAGTAGTGAATAAAGAAAGCAATGTCCAGAGAGATGATATTGAAAATTTGGATAGAAAGGAAAATATAAGTCTTCAAATAGAGGAGACAGTGCCAAATCCTACTAATCCAAAATCTATGCCAAAAATTATTTAGGAAATTCCCATTTAACATGATGTGATAGGTCAAAGAGAAGAGGTTCTTGAATCAATTGGAAAATAGGAACAAAGAAATGTTACAGAGGTAGAGAAAGATGATGATACACTAGATTGGTTGATCAGATAATTGGCTTTCCCAATGGAAGTAGAAGTATTGCCTCTAAATCTTAATAGTTTTATACAAGAAATAAATACTCCTAAACCTAGGCACAGAGAAAAAGAAAAACATTCATACAAAGAAATATAGATGGTAATAGGACCATCCATATATATACTCCAATAGTTGGTAAAGACAGACATGAAATAACACCTAAGGAGTACAAGATAATGAGTATTAATCTTGGAAACTCATCCTAGAGGAAAGAGTTAGAAGAGATAAAAGTGAATTTGAATGCTATTGTTTCTAGAGTACAAAAATATAAATAGAAGAATAAAGAATTGAAAGAATGGGTTGCTACCTTGGAGCATTTTATAAAGTCATTAACTTTATCTAGTCAAGTACAAGCTTAACTACCCCAATATCCATTATTGATGTCACAAGAACAGGTGGATGTGATTGCAACAATTCACCATAAAATGAATATGTTCGAAGAATGGATTGAGTACTAGTTAAAGCAGGGAGAAGAATTCATCGTAGATGTAATAGGGAAGCACAAGGAAGCATATTGCTAATCATAGAAATCAAAAGGATTTGAAAATGAATGCAGATTTCGCCAGGAGCAAGTTATTAAAGAAAGGAAAAATAATGTTCTCATGCAAGTAAATATCCAGGAGTTCATACAGGGAAATGTGATATCAGAACAAGAGCTTCCATTTCTATAAACATGGAAGAAACAATTGAAATGGGAAGGTGACATGATAATACAATGCATTGAAGGATTCAAAAACATCACTGTTGAATGTAGAAAATTAGTTGATGAAGATCAAGAGCTTATTGAAATGCTAGCACGTCAAGGTTGCGATCACTAGACATTAGGAAAGGAAGGAAAATAAGCTAAATCCTTCAAAGAATGGATTGAAAGAATAAATAGAGATTCTTTTTGGCTATTAACGAGGGATGCCATTGATGAAATTGTACAGTGAAGAAACACTATATAGTTATATATCAAGTAGATAAAGTATAGAGAAATGGTATTATACTCTTGGTATCTAAAGAATATAGTAAGCTCAAACTTAGTTGGAGGGTAGTACAAGGAATTTAGAAAGAAAATATGCATCAAGTATTAAATTCTTTCTGAGAGTACTAGTTGAAGAAATGTGGAGAAAGAATCCTCGAGCCCAAGTCTTGAGTGAGGTGCTAAAGAGCTGGATATCGAACACCGAAAGTGTGATGGATCTTGTTTTTTTTTTCAATTTTGAGTTTTCATGTTGATCCCAGTCCTAGTAAATGTTCCACATTCTGGTATTTTGGAAGGAAGCAATAGCCTCAACATGTGTGAAGTGTTTTGTGTTGGAGTATAAAGTGAAAATGTCACTGTTGACAAAGTCAAAGTTTTGATTAAATGATCTAGAATATTTTGATGACAATTGGAAAATTCCATATGCTACATTTTAATTTGTTGTTTATGACTCTCTAGATATACTTCAAGTTGAACCATGGGGCCTTGTTTCTATAAAAGGTTGTTTCTTGCTTTATTTTTATTTTAAGTTTAGAATTTGTGGATGTCAGAGGAGCATAAATGTTTCCAAGTTTTGTTCTTTTTTCCTTTTTTTGAACCATTATGATGTAAAACTTTGTATGCACATAGACATTAATTAATATCAGAGCTTATTAGATAGCTACCTATCTTAGTATCTTTTGTAGTTGGCTTTGTTAGTTTAGTCGAACAATACTATATGTTGCTCCATTTAAGAGTGCATATAGAACCTACTCGATGTCAAGAATCGAATCCCCTCTCTTTAAAATATTGCACCATTTTATATGTAGTTGTGAAGCAATTTGGTGAAGTATAAATTAATTTTCTCTATTTTAGTTGATTCTTTGGGGCATGCATGGAGAATAACCAGGAGAAACTTTTAATTTTCAATATTTTTATGCTTTATTTTAGAGTAGATGTTTAAATTCTTGAAAATGTTCCAAAATTTGAATGAATGGATGGAATTTTATTGAAAATATTTTATTTTCTATGAAATTGTTGAATGTTTAATGCTAAATGTACTTAAGTGATAGCAAAGAATTTATGAGGTTCATGAAGCAATATTGAAAATATTTTGACTTCATGATGTAGTCCTTATGATTCAATTGAAAATTCAACACCTAAAATATTTAATCCAAAATCATAGTCCCTTTGAGATTAATAGAAAAATATCACATCAGTAGCTGAGAGCAACCCTAGTGCAATCATGACCTGGTTATCGGAGACTTGGGATTGAACTAAATCCAATCTTTTCCTATTAATGTAGAATTCCCCTTAGGTTGTCTTTGTTCCACATCTTTCAAGAAGGATAGGCTCTTTGCGGTCTTGTCTATGAATAATTTTGTAATACCCCTCCTATTACTGTTTAGACTTGTTTTCTTTCTATGTGTTGGTTTGATACTTCATGACTATGATTGCACTCCTTATGGTTTGGTTTGATGGATTGGTTAGTTTAGATTGATTGAGGATTATGTTACTTCAGTTGATGAAATTATGATTACATTGATTCTATGATGTTTAATTTGATTTCAGAAATATATTATGATGCAGTGATTTAAGTAAATTATGTTATGATATGATCTGTTAGTTTGAAAATGTTATTTAATCATTAATATTATAACTGTCAGAATAGATGTGATGAAAGGACATTATAGAATCACTTGTTCATGAGTGCCCTGCTACATTGCAATTCCTTCTCACAATGTAATGATTTGATTATATATATATATATGTACATGTATACGACTTTGTTTGGATGTAGGGATTGCAGGTATAGAGTCTCGATTCCACTTGCTTCGGCAGGACAGGGCAAGCACCAATAACCCAATGGCATAATGTTGAAATAGAGATGACTAGGAAGTCACCCTGTCCCATGTTGTCATTCATCCTAATTGAATGGTATTGTGCGTTTTGTGGCTGTCATTTAAGTAATTTATTACTATGTTTTGTGTAGTGTCTTGTTCATATGTATTTTATGTTGGTATTTTATAAGTTGTGTTTTATTTAATTAAATAGTGGTAATAATTGTTTATTATAATGTTAGATTATTTGTAATTAAATATTTAAAAGTTTTAGTTTAAAAGTCATTTGTTTTAGTTAAATAGTAATTAAATATTAAATTGTGTTTTGTTAATTTAATTAAATTATCTTGTTGAAGATAATTGTAAGATAAATAAATTAAATAAATTAAATTATGTGCATAGCAAGTAAAGCTTGCAAAAGAAGATTTAAAACAAAAAAAGTATTGATAAAAGGAAAAATAAATAAATAAAAGAATAGAAAAGATAAAAGGACGAATGAGAATTAAGTGTTGAAGAAAAAGTTAGAATTAATTAGATAATTTCATTTATTTTTGAATTTTAGAGTTTTCGAAAAAGAAAAGAGGTATCTTTTATTTAATTGAATAATGATTTGAATTTTAGGTATTGTATTCTGAAGAGGAGATTTTGAAGAAGAAATGAGAGCACTTCGAAGAGGCTGTTAGAATCAAGTGCAAGCTCCATGAAAAAAATTTCAACACCAGGGTATGTGCAGGATCATCATGGAAAAAACAGGCCCTTAAGTGGCAAAAAATTTAGAAAAATCAGAGTTAGGCAACTTGACGTAAAATTTTGAATAAGTTATCTATATTATTTCAAAAATGTGTAAGAATAGAATCTATAGAAAATTGATTGTATTTTCTAAACTACTAGGTATGTTTTTTTTAAAAAAAAATCTATTTGGTGAAAATTGTAAATTTCAATGTAGTGGTACTTAAATTTCAGGGAAAAAATAAGAAGTAGGTGTTTGTCTGACCACCCTAACCACAATAAAATGGTAATATTTTTTTATAAGACTATAGATATAAGTAGAGGAATCATGCCCCAATGTGATGCATATTTTATTGTAATTTTTTTCCAAGTAAATAATTAATTATGAATTTTTTATTACAACTTTTTAAAAATATAAAAACTTGTATGTCGACCACCTTAACATGGTCAAAAATTCATGAAATTCAATTTTTCATTTTTTAATCCTATAGTATGTGAAGCATAGAATGTGACACATGTTTTGGATTCAAAAAATGTGATACTTTAAAGCTATAGATTTTTTTCAATCACCTATCAATCAGGACTTTAGTCATAATTTGAATAAAAAGAATAATAATTACTTATTAAATTCAAAGTAAAGCATAATTTATATTGGTAGAATGCCGAGAATCTCTTTTAAAAACCCTTTTCGTTTCATCAATTTTGGGTAAAAAAAAGTCGTCAGCCACATACCCATCATATTGCGACTTTTTGGCCCACCACGATCCTACACATACCCAACGTAGGACGCCAGGTTCCAATTTCTTGTTCTTAAATTTTCTGTGTCCATGAAAAATTAAAAAAATAGTTAAATATGATTTTTGTGAGAAAAGAAAACTTTTGAGATTTATGAGTATTGAATAGAAATAATGGAAGAGATTAAACTAGTTTTCTGAAGTTTACTGTTGTTTTCAATTTGTCAAAAAAAAATACATCTTTTGGGGATGTCCAATTTATCTATGTTCAATATGAAAAGAAAATTGTTTTCCCTTTTGAAATTAAATGTGCTTTGAAATTATACCCTCTTCTTTTGATATATTCAAATATATTTATATATATATTTATAGGTGTACACCTTTGGATATGTGTGTGTGTATATATATATATATAATTTATATACATTTATTTATATTCAACTAATTTCCTCTTACAAAATAGATCTGAGTAAATATATATATACATATTTATAAACTGTATATTTTACACTATGTGAATGCTGTTAAAATGGATGTGTATTGTTTAATATACATATAAATATATATACATATTTATATATATTTATATTTTCTTTTGTAAATCCTAAAGTTCTGGTTTGCAACCCTTTTTGTTTTTTGTGCCGAAATGAAATTATGGTCGGCATATATATTTTGGTAAAGCTTTGTTTTATAAAAAAAATAATAAAATTTTAAAATGAAATTCGAGGTCTCAGATTTTGGGCCGAACTTGTACTTGGTTGGCGTTTTATTTTATGTGATGGGTTATTGGTTTTAGAAAAAAAACAAAATATAATAAAAACAAAAAAATAAAAAATAAAAATAATAATATTTATTTATTAGGGGTCAGGTGGGGGATGGCTGGGCCGTACCCACCCTTCCCCTGTGATCGCGCGGACTCTACTCACAGCAGTCGTTACAGACTGTTGCGTACAATAAGTTGTGGGGAATGCTACGTAGTCCCCATACAGACTTGCCACTTGTTTTATCTATTTTTGTTTTGGGTATGGAAAATTTTAAATATATATATTTATTAAAATAAATCAATATATTTTTATTATTTTTAGAATTTTATTGTATTATTATATATATATGTATATATATATATTGTGTATATATTATGTACTTCATATATTGTTTAAATTATGAAATTCAGTTTCTTATATTAATTAAAAGAAAGTTATTAATCAGTCATGTTAAATCTTTATAGAACTTTGTATCAAGTTATATTATTAAAAAATGGAGATTGTAAATACAATTATACTGGATGTTTATTTGGGATTGTGATAGGATTGTGCGAAAATTGAAACGATGTCCTCAGTCATGGGATTATGGTTTTGTTTAATTTACATTCCGTTATCATTTTTGTTTTTATATAGATGTGGGAACAATGTTGTTTTTATGAAACTTATCATGGTTGTTGTGAACCTTAGTTCCAAAGGTGTGATCTAATCTTTGAATGTTATCTTCATTTTGATGTGATCTTGGAGTTGAAGTTTATTAGTATTATTTTTGGAAGGGTGGTATGAGATTGCTAAGATTTTGGTTATGAGTTATCGCAAGATGGGTAATGCCTCGCATGTTCTTGTTTTTGAGTTATATGCTTTATACATTATGGTACAACCCTTGTCTTGTTTGGTTTATATTTGGGATCTTTTTGGAGAGTGGCTCCTCATGGGGGCCGGTGCCTCGAAAGGAGGAAGAGCTCAGGATAACCCATGTAAGAGTAGTATAACAAGTCAAAACCTAATAATAGAACTTAGGGGGATGGGTAGTAAAACACACAAGATAATAAATATTGGATACCTCGTCTATGCATTAGGGCTATCATAAACTAATGATAGACTGAGAAGGCCATGGTTAGCAAAGTCGTAACCTTTTCCTTATAAGAGGTTGATGGCTCTGCATGAGCTACCCTATGGTGTCGATGCCTCAAGTAGGAGGAAGGGCTAGGATATCCATAGATGGGGGTCGGTGCCTCAAGTTGGAGGAAGGGCCAGGATAACCAATGAGAGCTATGCGATGACACTCTCCACTAGAAACCCATATGCCTTGTTTCCTTGTTGCCTCTAGAATCATGTTCTATTTATTACTTCTGATTTATTTGGAAATGTGTTCTATTTATTGTTTCAGATTTATTTGGAAATGTATTTTGGATGTTGTACCAGTTCTTCTAGAATTGTATTTTGTTCATTGTTTCAGTTTCATTTGTAAATGTGTTATGAATGTTCTTTCGTTACTTGGTTAATGGCTATTGCCTTGTTTTGATGTGATGAAATTTATGACTTTAAGTTGTTATGTTGACTTGTGAATGTTGTTGATTATGTCATTGTATTCCTTGATGTTGTACTTGATTTTTACACTATATACATTCTATTGGAATCATTTGGCATTAATGGTCATGATCTCTTCCTTGTCATCTCTGAGCATGGGGGGTGAGTTATTTATAACTCACATGGTTGGGTGGAACGTGCTTTACACCTGTTGGGTTCCCCATCTACATTCTATCTTCACCGCATATCTTCAGTTGGAGTTTGATATAGTGGTTCACTTTTTAATTCAGATGTACTTTGTATCATCCCACATTTATGGCAAATTTATTGTAACTCATTATTGAGAACTTGTAATCTAATGTTTAAATGATGATGTAATATGTAGGGTCCTTTGTAACATTATTGTAAGAGATTCTTTATGATTTTAATATGTGATGTATTGATAATCTCACTCTTGGTTCATGGATGTACTTTTATTAATGGTTTTGTAATGTTATTGGATAAGTTGTTTAAATATTATCTTCTACTTTTGTTATTAGTTGTGTTGTGATGTGACCTCATGTGCCCCAGAGAATGTAACGTTAAGATGCTAATGTGCAATGTAAATATATTTAATGTTTAGTTGCATGTTTACTTTATGTTATTAAAAAAAAAAAACTGGTTGCAATGTTTATTCTCTGGGGTTTGCACGACGGGCATTACAACTTGGTATCAGAGCCAAGGTTTGGAAACGCTGGGGTCTCTAGGTAGTTGATTCCATTAGGCAACCTTGCGTTTGACTCTTTTGCTCACTTGTACCTTTATTTTGTGTGTGCTTACTTTACTTTATTTAATGGCTTCCAGGAGTAAGCCATGTCCTAGGGGGGAGGATGTAATACCCCCATGTTATTGATATTCTTTGCTACTATTTGTTACTCTTATGTGTTAGTGTGATATTGGTTTGTGATGGTGATTAATTCACCGACTTGGTGTGTGAGGATGCCTCCCGTATTAGGGTATCTTATTTTCTTTTGTTTACCGGCTTCCAGGAGTAAGCTGAGTTTATGGGGGGGAGGATGCAATACCCCTCCTGTTACTGTTTAGACTTGTTTTATTTCTTTGCATTGGTTTGATACTTCGTGACTATGATTGTACTCCTTATGGTTTGGTTTGATGGATTGGTTAGTTTAGATTGATTGAGGATTATGTTACTTCAGTTGATGACATTATGATTACATTAATTCTATGATGTTTAATTTGATTTCAGAAATATATTATGATGCAGTGATTTAAGTAAATTATGTTATGATATCATTTTTTAGTTTAGAAATGCTATTTCATCATTAATATTATAACTATTAGAATAGATGTGATGAAAGGATAGTGTAGCATCACTCGTTCTTGAGTGCCCTGCTGCATTGCAATTCCTTCTCATAATGTAATGATTTTATTTTATATATGTACATGTATACGACTTTGTTTGGATGCAGGGATTGCATGTATAGAGTCTCAATTTCACCTACTTTGGTAGGACAGGACAAGCACCAATAACCCAACGGCATAATTTTGAAACAGTGATGACTAGGAAGTCACCCCATCCCATGTTGTCAACCATCCTGATTGAATGGTATTTTGCATTTTGTGGTTGTCATTTCAATAATTTATTACTGTGTTTTGTGTAGTGTCTTGTTCGTATGTATTTTACATTGGTATTTTATTTAAGTTGTGTTTTATTTAATTAAATAGTGGTAATAATTGTTTATTATAATGTTAGGTTAATTTGTAATTAAATATTTAAAAAATTTAGTTTAAAAGTCATGTGTTTTAGTTAAATGGTAATTAAATATTAAGTTGTGTTTTGTTAATTTAATTAAATTATCTTGTTGAAGATAATTGTAAGATAAATAAATTAAATTATGTGCATAGCAAGTAAAGCTTGCAAAAGCAGATTTAAAAGAAAAGAGTATTGATAAAAGGAAAAATAAATAAATAAAAGAATAGAAAAGATAAAAAGATGAATGAGAATTAAGTGTTGAAGGAAAAGTTGGAATTAATTAGATAATTTCTTTTATTTTTTATTTTTAGAGTTTCTGAAAAAGAAAAGAGGTATCTTTTATTTAATTGAATAATGATTTGAATTTTTGGTATAGTATTCTGGAGAGGAAATTCTGAAGAAGGAACGAGAGCGCTTCGAAGAGGCTATCGGAATCAAGTGAAGCTCCATCAAAAAAATTTCAACAGCGTAGGACTCCAGGTTCCAATTTCTTGTTCTTAATTTTTTTGTGTCAGTGAAAAATAAAAAAAATAGTTAAATATGATTTCTATGAGAAAATAAAACTTTTGAGATTTATGAGTATTGAATATAAAATTAATGGAAGAGATTAAACTAGGTTTTTGAAGTTTACTATTGTTTTCAATTTGTCAAAAAAAAGAAACATCCTCTGGGGATGTCCAATTTATCTATGTTCGATATGAAAAGAAAATTGTTTTCCCTTTTGAAATTAAATGTGCTTTGAAATTATACCCTCTTATTTTTTATATATTCAAATATATTTATATATATATATATATATATATGTACAACTTTGGATATGTGTGTATATATATATTTATATATATATATATATATATATATACATTTATATACATTTATTTATATTCAACTAATTTCCTCTTATAGAATAAATTTGAGTAAATATATATATACATATTTATAAACTGTATATTTTGCACTATGTGAATGTTGTTAAAATGGATGTGTATTGTTTAATATACATATAAATATATATACATATTTATATATATTTATACTTTCTTTTGTAAATCCTAAAGTTTTGGTTCATGGTCCTTTTTGTTTGCTATGCCGAAACGAAATCATGGTCGGCATATATATTTTGGTAAAGCTTTGTTTTATAAAAAAAATAATAAATTTTAAAACAAAATTCGAGGTCTCAGATTTTGGGCCGAACTTGTACTTGGTTGGCATTTTATTTTATGTGATAGGTTATTGGTTTTTTTTTTGAAAAAATATAATAAAAATAAAACAAATAAATAATAATAATAATAATAATATTTATTTATTAGGGGTCGGGTGGGGGACGGTTGGGCCATACCCACCCTTCCCCAGTGATCACACGGACTATACTCATAGCAGTCCTTACGGACTGCTATGCGCAGCAGTCCGTATGGATTGTTGCGTACAACAAGCCTTGGGGTCTACTGTGTAGTCCCCATACGGACTTGCCACTTGTTTTATCTATTTTTGTTTTGGGTATGGAAAATTTTAAATATATATATATTTATATATATATATATTTATTAATATAAATCAATATATTATTATTATTTTTAGAATTTTATTGTATTATTATATATATTGTGTATATATGATGTGCTTCGTATGTTGTTTAAATTATGAAATTCAGTTTCCTGTATTAATTAAAAGAAAGCTATTTATCATTCATGTTAAATCTTTATGGAACTTTGTATGAAGTTATATTATTAAAAAATGGAGAATGTAAATACAATTATACTAGACGTTTATTTGGGATTGTGATAGGATCGTATGAAAATTGAAACGATGTCTTGAGTCATGGGATTATGATTTTGTTTAATTTACATTCCGTTATCATTTTGGCTTTTATATAGATGTGGGAACCTTGTTTTTATGAAACTAATCATGGTTGTTGTGAACCTTAGTTCTAGAGGTGTGATCTAATCTTTGAATGTTATCTTCGTTTTGATGTGCTCTTGGAGTTGAAGTTTATTAGTATTATTTTTGGAAGGGTTGTACAAGATTGCTGAGATTTTGGTTATATGTTATTGCAAGATGGGTAATGCCTCGCATGTTCTTTTTTTTGAGTTATATGCTTTATGCATTATGGTACAACCCTTGCCTTGTTTGGTTTATATTTTGAAATATTTTTGGAGAGTGGCTCTTCGTGGGGGTTGGCGCCTTGAAAGGAGGAAGAGCTCAGGATAACCCACGTAGGAGTAGTATAACAAGTGAAAACCTAATAATAGAACTTAGGGGGATGGGTAGTAAAACACACAAGATAATAAATATTGGATACCTCGTCTATGCATTAGGGCTATCATAGACTAATGATAGACTAAGAAGGTCGTGGTCGGAAAATTCGTAACCTTGTCCTTATGAGAGGTTGACGGCTCTGCATGAGCTACCCTATGGTGCTGGCACCTCAAGTAGGAGGAAGGGACAAGATATCCATAGATGGGGGTCGACGCCTCAAGTTGGAGGAAGGGCCAGGATAACCCATGAAAGCTATGTGATGACACTCTCCACTAGACACCTTTATGCCTTGTTTCCTTGTTGCCTCTAGAATCATGTTCTATTTATTGTTTCAGATTTATTTGGAAATGTATTTTGGATGTTGTACCAATTCTTCTGGAATTGTATTTTGTTCATTGTTTCAATTTCATTTGTAAATGTGTTATGAATGTTCTTTTGTTACTTGGTTAATGGTTATTGCCTTGTTTTGATGTGATGAAATTTATGACTTTAAGTTATTATGTTGACTCATGAATGTTGTTGATTATGTCATTGTATTCCTTGATGTTGTACTTGAGTTTTACACTATATTGTTCTGTTGGAGTCATTTAGCATTCATGGTCGTGATCTCTTCCTTTTCATCTTTGAGCACGGGGGGTGAGTTATTTATAACTCACATGGTTGGGTGGAACATGCTCTGCACCTATTGGGTTCCCCATCCACATTCTATCTTTTCCACATATCTTCAATTGGAGTTTGTTCCAGTGGTTCACTTTATAATTCAAATGTTGTTGTACTTTGTATCATCCCACATTTATGGGAAATTTGTTGCAACTCATTATTAAGAACTTGTAATCTAATGTTTAAATGATGATGTAATATGTAGGGTCCTTTGTAACATTATTGTAAGAGATTCTTTACGATTGTAATATGTGATGTATTGATAATCTCATTATTTGTTCATGGATGTACTTTTATTAATGGTTTTGTAATGTTATTGGATAATTTGTTTAAATATTATCTCTTACTTTTGTTATTAGTTGTGTTACGATGTGACCTCACATGCCCTAGAGAATGTAAAGTTAAGATGTTAATGTGCAATGTAAATGTATTTAATGTTTAGTTGCATGTTTACTTTATGTTATATAAAAAAAAATTGGTTGCAATGTTTGTTCTCTGAGGTTTGCACGACAGGCATTACAAATTTATTCACCCTATTTGTTGTGAGTAAAATTGTTTTCAATAGAATGAAGAACCCAAAAATTTATTGTTTGAAGACCAAATCCTTATCCATTGGGTGTTGGGGTCAAATCTTGGAGAGAGTAGTCTATAGAGGCAACCAACTAGCCTTGGATGGTGTCGATATGTCACATAGATTCTCTTGCACTCTGTGTAGATTAGTCACTTCTTTGTATGGTAGCATCATGGATATAGCAGCCTTAGACTTGAGTTTGAAGAGCATCCACACTATCTGATGAGTGATGCCCTCGATACCCTCTATAGTAGGGGGTTGATTGAAGTTCAGAAAGGTGGATATGTCCTATTGCTTCTCTTCAATCTTCACTACAATTTTCTCTGTTATGGCCACCAAGTGATCAGAAAGAAATGAGGAGGGCAAGCTCATCTAAGTTAGCTGGGAGAATTTTTCCCACATGCTATACATAGTTTGGCCTAGTTTGGAAACACACTCACTAGAATAGAGGATGGTTGCATGGAAGTAGATGAACTCTTTTGTTGCTTTGGCATATAATTTGAGGTCCTTAATCCATGCACACACTAAGTCCTCATTCGGTACTATGTATAACTTATCCAACAATTTTTCTGCCTCAGGAACTTTCTCCATGATGAATTTTTGGAATTGCTCAATACTTCCATGAACCTCCTTGCTCAAACTTGATGCTTCCACCATGAACTAGAGCATCAGTTGGAGACTCAATCAAAAGTCCTTAACCTTTTCCTAGTACGAAATGTATAGTCACTGGGCTACTGGAAGGAGGTCTAACTAGGTAGTAGGGGGTTGTGAAAGATTCTTCAAAAAGGTAATCTTAGCATCCTTTGAACCAACATCCCATGTCAATTCTACAATCCTCTTGTTTGCAAAGGAGATTTGTTACTGCAAGTTTCTCAAATTGGCAATGCATTTTTCTTCGGCCTAGCTTCTAGTTGTAGATTTAATATCCAAGTTGAGTTTCACATCCTTGATTTTCTTCTCAAATTGAGCTTGTTGGCTCTCAAAGTTTGTGTCCTTTTGTTGTATTCTTTATTCTAATTGAGCACATTAATGCTAAAACTCATAATTATTTTGTTGCATCTCCTCTTTTTCCCAAGCTAACTAGTCCTATAACTCTTGGTTTTTTTGCTGCAGCTTGGTGACCAGGTTGGAATCTTGGGCTTGGAACTTTGTGAGATTCCCTCAGATTATGGCTTGCTTTGCTTCTACTTGTTGTGATAACTGTGTAAATTCTGCATCCCCTTCTTTTTCCTTCTCCAGTAGGAATTCAATTCTCTCCTTGATAGTTTTGAGCTCCTCTTCGTTCTTCTTCAGCTGGTGACCGAACTTAAGGAAATCGCTGGTCACCACTCGCTGCATCTCCTCCATGAGCTCAAATTTGTCTTGCTACTAGGTTATTCTTAGATTGAGTCCCATATCATAGATGTTGTAATCCTTGGGCTACACCTCTCCCTACATTTGGATGATATTTGGATTCATAGTTGCAAAATGTAGTGATTGTTGGGCCTCATTGAAAAGTGTCTACACCTTTGGCTCAACTGTATTTTAGCATCCTTGGCCTTTTACTTCTAGATCCTGATAGTCCACACTTATTTTATTTTATCACCCTTTGACAAAAACTCTATTTGAAACCTAATGAGCTCACCTACGAAGGGTGCACTAGGAGGAAGAGAAAAAGGGAATGAGAGGGTAGTGGTTTCGGGTGATTTCTTCCTCAGAAGGGAGACTATTAGTGAGCAGAATGTGGGGAATATGCCAAGGCCTGATCTGTGAACTAGCGTGAGGACTCATTAGGTGCAGTGGTAGTAGCAGACTCATGGTAGATTCCATCTATTGGGAAAACTGAATAGGGGCCTATACAGTAGTAGCAAGAGGGGTATTGATGGTGTTTGTAGATGTAAAAGGTGAAATGATAGTAGATGTAGACTAAGATTTGACAAAAGGATGAAAGGTCCATGGAGGAGTAAAGGAAAATGGTCCCACCTAGGAGAACTGGGAGAAACCTCCCACAACTATTGTAGTAGTAGTTAAGCACCTACACTTGAAGTAATGGGTGAGGCAGAGATATCAAGAGGAACTAAAGATTGTGAAGCAAGAAAAGAGGGAGCAAGAGATACCTGCGGTGCCGATGATTGTGATCCATAACTCATTATGGGCTCCTGGCTTGTTGCGGGCTCTTGCAAACCTTCTCTAGAAGCTGCATTTGTGCTATGCTTTTTGGTTGGTGGGGAATCTTCCACCTCTATGGCCTCCAATTATTGTTGTTGGGAAACTTTAATTTTTTTCATGACCCTTGTGCATGTCTGGGAGGATCTCGAATGTGATATATTCAACCATAGCTTTAGAGTACTTGTTCTAGCCTATGTTGTTGCTTGTTTAGGTTTTTGCACTAGGGCCATCTTCACTTCCTTTTCTTTCTCCTTCCCCTTCCCTATATACTTTTAAGCTTCCTCTGGGTCTACATCATCACCATCACTTGCGTCAGAATCACAATGCACTTCTTTCCATAGACTATCAAATTTTTCATTTGTCTTTATGTCTTAATAAGGGGTATCGAGGTGTTTGATCTCTTGTTAGTAAATCTAGAAATCCCTAATCTTTTCTTCACTCTAGTTGAAATTATTGACCAAATCCTTGTGAAGGGTGGCCCCCATTTCCAGCTTCTCATTAAAATTTGTTGAATGGAAGTAGAATTTGAGCCATGGTAGTCTCCCTCCCTTTGTAGGAATGTGAACCAAGTCAACCAATAGATCATCTTGATCATTAGGTGGATTCCACTACTTTTCCCAATAAGGCTAGGGATTATGAATCACTTGAATATTTGTGCCTCCCAAGTCATTATTGAGGTTATATGGCCATTTTTCAGAAATCTATACTAGCCCCAAATGAGCCAACTTCGCCTCTAGCAGCTTATGTGTCTACTTTTTTTTCCATAACCACCGTTTTGTAGATCAGTGGGTAGAGGAAAAATCCTTTCTTCTTGGCCTTCCCTCCACAAAAGGTATAGTTAGTAATTGAGACCTTTTAGAAAATCTCAAGGGCCAACACCTAATCTGTGATGCATGCAGGAAGCTAGAATGATTCCTTTGTAAAGTTGTGTACCCAAATTAAGGTTAAATCCTCTCCAAAAAACTAGTTGCATTTTAGAGTGAAACTCTACATACACCCTATCTGGTCAATCAAAAGTCGATAAAGACCACCATCCTCCCTTGAGTCTTGCAAGATTGGAGTCAAGAAATAATCTGAGAATGCATAATAATCATAAGTTGTAGAGAGAAGATGAGTCCATACAAAAAATTTCCTTATTCCTTTTTCATCAAACATAGTCAACCTCACATGTTTTTTGAAGAAGTCAGGGTTCTAATGTAAAAACATGTGGGAAAGGAGAGAAGGAAATATGAACTTCTATTGTGTTCTATATTCCCTTATTTGGCTTAGGATCTCCCCAACGATGACTTCTCTGAAGTCATACCAGAATAAGGAATGTTTCCTATGCAACTAAAACCCTAGACCTTGTTGAAACTCCTGAACATATTTGTTAGTGTCCAAGCCACAAAATAAGGCCATCATTGAGAAGGCATCCTACATTTCCATAGGGAAAGCATTGTGTGCTGCTAGAATTTGTGGTGGATTTCTATGATCTTCCCTGTACCTTTTGGTTTCTTTGTTATTAAATCAAGAGCAGAATCTTTTGTTGTCCATATCTTCTCCCCCATTTTTGGAGTGAATGACTCCATCTTTCCACTTTAGATTTTTTTACAGGGATGCATAGCATGCTTCAGATAGCTTCTACGTTGATGTTAACTCTTAGCTCTTGACCCTCGATGGTGTTGGTATCTGGGTTAAAATGCTTAATGCCCTTATTGACTAGTTAAAGGAAGTAATGCACAAAAGGGACCATATATTGTGGAAGCCCGTTGAACCATTGCTTCTATGCCAAAGAATTTGGGTTACTATTCTTCTTCATTCCCTCATAGGCCACCTCCCTAAGAGTCTTAGGGTTCTTTCTAAGGATAGGATCATGAATGTTATCCCATTCTCCCTTTATTTGGCTTTGGTCCTTGTGAGTTTTTTTCTTTTTAGTGGCTCACATGTGAATCCACTCTAGCTTCTTTAGTATCCTAGAAAAGCATGAGATATATCATCAAAAATGTTGGCCATGGGTGTCTCGCGCATGGTTTCAAACAAACTCTACATTTCCTCTTCCTGCACTTCAATCTGAGGATTTTGGGCCATTTTCCTTCTGGTGTGGATTTTAGTTATGCTTAAACCTGCTATAATTCATTCGTGTTCCTTAGCAATTCTTCACTGGAAACTCCTTGCTCTAGATGGTGTACTCAAGAAGCTTTTTACAATGTTATCCTCTTGCATCCAATACTTAGCTATTTCTTTATTAGGGTGGTAGACAATGATTTCCTTTTAGCATTAAATTCAGCATGTAATGCCAACTCCTTTGCTTGTGCGAAATGAATTCCTTGCCATTTTGAAAAGAAAAGAATTCATAATGACATTTAGTAATGATGTCCTACGGCATGATTTTCTTGGGAAATTGAGCTGATGATTGGAGGAATTTTTAAGCTTTTGCATGCTTTGAAAATTAATATCTCAAAGAGTGATTAATCCAAATATGCAATGAGTACATGAAAAAAAAATGGTTTTTCCTTGAAATTTAAAAAATGCTTGCAACATGACACCTCAGCACCTAGACGTCCAAACTACCATTGAAGACTTCCATCGACTTATGCTAATTAATTATCTCTACTTAACTTTGCATGCAATGAGTCGTACATAGCAGACGCAACAGGGTGGGAAATTTGAGTAAGATCTTGGTGGGATTTTTGAGTTAATCACTTGATTAGCATCATGCTTATGGATCATAGGTACGTTGGATATCCTGGCTTATTTCTATAAATAGACACTTAGACAATAGCAAAATTACACTTAGCAATTTGAGAAGAACTGGTATTAGGTAGTTGGGTAGCATTAGCATTAGGAATTTGAGTAAAGCTAGCATCATGAATACTCCAATTAGGCTTGTTAGCAACAAGTCTCAAAAAAATTTCCTAGGTGAGATCTCCAATAGGTGCTTGAAGAGAATGACAAGGAGAAAACATTTGTTGGCCATAGTAGCGATGAAGTGGGTTCTAGGAAGGGACTACATCAAGTACGAGCATAAATATAGGGTCAATATTGACATCTGCTCTCACTTTGTTGCATTGTTGTTTGATATACAAGTCCCTAAGTAGATGATTTTTCACTTGATAATAGAGATATTTCCCAAGTTTTACCTGGGTGGCCTTGGTGAAGTGGCGATGAATGCAGTTTATGGCCTTGGACTCCCCACGACAAGTGACCTCTATCGACATATCAAACAAGATGTAGTGGTGCTATGGGTACCATTTCTAAGTGTATTTCATATTCAAACAAAAGAATACCATCGCTAGAAAGTCACTTATGCCTATCATTTCCTATTGTGTTGCTATAATGGGGTGTTGTTTTATGGCTTAGAGTGGTACACTGACTTCAGGGACTTGGTAAATCCCCACCACTCACCATTGTTGTTGTTGATGCTCCTGTTGCTCCTAATGCTCCTATTACCATTCCTTACCCTCCTATTGTTGCTTTTAATGATGATGATGTTATTCTAGATGTTGTTGATGATGCTCTCATTCTTGCTGCTTGAGACTCAAAACTTTCCATATTTTTTTTGTATATATGCCTAAAAAAAGGCCTTCATCATATATATATATATATGAGAAAAAACTACATACTATATAGATATACTTTAAGAGTATGGCCTCAGAGCTATTTTGAAAATATATTATCAAATAATATAATTTTGTATATAATGAATATATAGCTTATATCAAATTCCTATCTCTTTTTCTTGTGATTCTGCAATATGGGTTCTCTTTTCTTCATTTCTTTGATTACTTTTTCAATTTTGCACATATGGGTTCATTTCAATTTTCCACATATGAATTCATTTTATGCTTCATGGGTTGCTGAAGGGTTGAGGGAACACTGGTCAACAAAAAGATCAAAGAAAAATAATTACAATATTTACATATTTACACTAGCAGAATAATAATGAAGCTTAATTAAAGAATTTTAGGTGGATTTTGTTAACCAGAATCCCCAATGCTTCCTTCTCCATATCTTCTAATTCAAATGTGTTATGTTACTTGCGTTGAATTATTCTAAAAGGGCCTTCCCACAAACTATCAAATTTTCTGTGTTGGCCAGGCTTCATGGCCCTTTCGTTGAATTTTAATGTTAGGTCTCTACATTTTAGACCCTAGTCTGAGGCTTTCTTGTTGAACCATCTTTTAACCACTTCCTAGCGATTAGACATGGTTGGTAGGGCCTTTTCCCTTTTTTCCTATACTTCCAGTAACTCAGAAAATTGAACCTCCATGGCTCCATTCCCTTCAACTTCCAAGGATTTGAGTAGTTGTAGCACAGGAATCTCCATGGAGATGGGCAATAGTGTTTTTTCCCATACACTAGCTTGTACGATGAAGTCTTGAAAACTTGTTTGGAGATTATGCAGTTTGCCCAGAGCACTACCTAAAGGTTCTTATGCCATTCTTTTATATGTTCCAACTTGATTCTTTTAATGAATCAAACTAAATTTTTATTAGTTAACTCTACCAGGTCATTCCCCTACAAGTAGTAATTTGATGATGTTTTCAAGAATATTCCATGCACAAGTGTTAATTAACATACATTAGAATGCAAGAAAGCCTTAGAATTGTCGAAGATGATGGTCTTTGGTTGTTACTAGCGCCTCAATAAAGTCCACAATCTCTACCTTCGTTGCATTCTTTAGGGGTATGAGTTCGGTCGATCTAGTGAAGTAGTCTGTGGCCATGAGGATCCATTTGTTTCTAGTGTTGGAGGCGAGATTGATCATCCCGATCAAATCAAGGCCCCATTGTGTGAATGGCTCATCAACCACTATCGAATTGAGAGGCATTGTGGAATTTTTTCTTCTTCCTACAAAGAATTGGCATTCTTTATAGGCTTTCACCAAGGAGTATGAGTCATCGAATAGCATAGGCCAGAAGTATGTAGCACACATGATTTTGAAGGAAGTGGTTTTCACAAAGAAGAGTTTGCTCGTGGGATTGCTATGGAAAGTATCAATAATTTTCTTCCCTTGCTCCATGGTGACACACCACAAAAGAAAACCATTGAAGTTATTTTTGAAAAGGATCCATTCAATAAGTGTGGATCACATGTTCTATAGTCTATAGAATATTCTCTTATGAGAAGGAAGGCTTGATGGATATTTTCAAGTATACATGAATCTTACCTTATCTATTAGCTAGTAGCCTTTAGGCTCATATTCATTTGTCAAAACAAGTTTGGGTTGCTCTTCTTTAGCATCCATTTCTTTGTCATGCACCAAATATTCGCATAGTATCCTTCCTTGAATAGTCCTTGTATGCTTGACCTCAATGTCATATTCAAGGATCTTAGTGATCCAATTGTCCCTCTTTTCAGTGATTTATCCTTCCATGATGTACTTGCGCACACTAGAATGCATGACATAATGAACCACCTTGTTGCAACATATGAGGTATCAAAACTTCTTAAGTCCCTTAACAATGGTGAATGCTTGCCTCTCGACAAATTTTTAGTTCATCTCATAATCTTTTAAGGTCTAGGAGTGAAATACTATTAGATGTTCTCCCTTTCCTTCATCATCCTTTTGGGTTAGCATAGTAGCAATGTTGGATTTGCTACTGAATACATACATTATAAAGTCCTTTGATAGGTTTGAATTGACTAGGACAAGAGCTGAAGAAATAGCATCCTTAACCTTTTGAAAGGCTTCTCTAGCTTCCTTTTTCCATTTGAATAATTGAACCTTTTTAAGCATCAAGGTGATAGGTTTAATTAGTCCTATAAAATCAAAAATGAATTTTCTTACAAAGTTTACCTTACCCAAAAAAGACTGGACTCCTTTCTTGTTGATTGGTAGGGGAAGTTCCCTAATTTTCTTCACCCACTCAAGATCAATTGCAATTCCTTCTTTAGACACTACATGTCCCAATAATTTTCCTTGTGGTACTTCAAAGACACATTTTTTTGGGTTCAAGGATATCCCAAACTTTTGGAATTTTTTAAAAACCATTTCAAGGTAATCAAAGTGATCATCCTTAGATTTAGAGATTATAGTTAGATCATCCAAATAGATTAAGATAATCTTGTTGATCAATTCACTAAAAGTGATATCCATTTCCCGCTGAAAGGTGGCTCCTACATTTGAGAGGTCGAAAGACATTTTTGCAAATGAAAATATTGCCAACTTGGTAGTGCATGTGGTTTTGTGTCAATGCTCTTCTTTTACTTAGATCTAGTTATAACCAGAGAAACCTTCCAGTAGAGAAAGCATCTCTGATCCTGCCACTATTTGCAAGATTGACTCCATAGAAGGAAAGGCGTAGTGATTCTTCGGGGATGCTCTATTTAGGTCCCAAAATTCAACACATAGGTGGATATCTCCATTCTTCTTTCAGACTAGAACTAGGTTGGATACCCATGTGTTAATTTTGATCGAGAAGATGATCTGAGACTAACTTAGCTTTGTCATCTCTTGGGCCATCAAGGCTTCAATCTTTAGATTTACTAGCCTCTACTTTTGGTAGATAGGTATTTCCCCTTCAATCAACTCTATAGTATGCTGGATTATTTTAGGATCATATCCCTTAAGGCCATCATATGACCAAGCTACTACTCCATATTTATCACAAAACTAGATAAGTCTTTCTTTATCATACTATGGAATATCTTTTCTGACCTTGATTTTCCTATTGTCTCTAACCTGAAGGTTTGCATAGTCACTTTTTTCCACTACAAAATTCCTCTTGTCATTTCTTGCATCATCACAATCAAATAGAATTTTGACAGTGCCAATCCCTTTGGAAGCTTGTTAGACTTTAGCTAAATGATTTGTCCATCGTAGGCCTCTACGTTTATTTTTTGGAGTTGCTCGACGAACTCTTCCAACTATTGGATGAATGAGGTGATCTGTTCATCACTTTCAAACACTTTCCAACTCTCGTCATTATTTGGGATTGTTGGTCAGATGATCACTTGTACAAAGTTTATGTTATGGATTAGGTCAGAAGTAAGATCAAACTGAGATTTGATTGATGCCATGTCGTCCACATTTATATTTTTCTTTCTAGGAACTATCTATATATTGAAGGCTTCAAAGCCCTTGATCAGGTTCCAAACTTTATGTCTATAGGATCACATGTAGACTTTCTTGGTTGTGGAGATCCCTCAGACTTGATTGACCACTAGTTTGGAGTCTTTGAACACCATTATTTGCTTGATGCCCATCTGCTCCACAAGGCTTAGACCTTGCACTAAGCCTTCATATTTGGCTTCATTTTTTGAACAAGTGAATTGGAAGTGAAAGGAAAAGAGTGTCTACTCATTGAATGGAGATGTCAAACATATGTCGGCTCCTGCACCAACTTTTCATCTTGCTCCATCAAAGTGTAGTGTCCATAGCTTTGAGGCTTGATCACTCTCGGGTTCCTTCATGGCCTTTGGTAGCACTTGATATTAATCATAGATGACATAGGTCCCTAACACAGTGGCATTATAGTTTCCAAAAGGATCAACATCCATATATTTTTTCAATAGGACCTCTTCTTAATCCATTTTATCTCTGCTAAATTTTTCATCCTCTAGTAGCTTGATACAATAAATTTCCTCTTTGGTGAAAGAGATGTGAGCAACCTCAAAATTGATCATGGATTCATTGGCCACATGTTTCAAGTGTAGGGGTTCACATATTATTTTTATTTTAGGCCCATGATTGGTCTTGATGATCAAGTGTGACCAATCTAAGAAAAGGTATCCACCTATCTTTGAAGTGAATTCTCAAGATAAGCAGAGACCGAACATGGGGGAACATTTATGATCACAATATCTTGTGGAACTATGATACTAGGATAGGAGAATAGAATCAAGGGGAGGTATTTAATGACACCTATGGTTTCAACCTTGTTCCCATCAAGCTACATAACCCCACTTTTTAAAGGTTCATAGTTAAGTCCTAAGGTTCAACTATCTACTCAGGCATGACTATGGTGCTAGTGCTAGAGTCAATCATGGAATCATGCAATAATTTTTTATCCACAATAAGAGTTAGAAAAACGGGCATTGGTTTCAGCTTATCTCTAACTATGATAGAGGCTTCCTCTATGTTATTTGTGAGAAATTTGGTAGGAGGTGATGAATCAATGGCCTTTTCCTTGAATGATTGCTCTATTGGCTGAATGATTGGATCTTCAAGTAGGGCCTTTTGTAGCTAAGATATCCTAAAGGAACACATTAGTAGATGATTTTTTAATTGTTATACCACATTGAATGGTGATACGTTTGAAGGATTTTTCTCCTTATCTCTAGTTATAACAATTTCCCTTCACAACTGACATTACTGTGGAACTGCAAAGGTACTAGGTGTCTGGTTAGAGGCACTTTTAGGCTATGGGATGACTAGTTCACCCGTGAATCTCCTCTTTGAGTGAGTGTTATAATCAGACTGCACTAATGGGGCCTTCGATGTAGAAGCATCAATCACAAACACTGCCTCTTCTTCTTCCATCCATGAGAAGAGTGCATGATTAGGAGGTATATTCATTTCTTGCTCTAGGGACATCCCTCGCATTTGAGCAGTGAGTACCACATTTTCCATTTGTAGAGAGGCATATATATAATGTCCAGAGTCTAACATTGCACCTTGGCTATGTTGTTCTATCACCTTTTGTTTTACATTTCCATGCAAGCAATTTCAGGGCATATGTGTGTTGCCATAAGGGAAGCACCAAGGGTTGATGTCATTGGTGAGATTGTTTTTCCTTGATGTCAGCTCTCCGCTCAAGCTTCAGTGAGCACCTTCCAGTGGAGTAGATACTCGCACTATTTGATTAGTTTTTTAAGCCTACAGATTTGTGCATGAACCTCCTTGGAACTGTTTTGGGTATGTGCAGGATCATGAGGGGCCAAAAAGTGGCAATATTATGGGTATTTTTAGGGTATGTGGCTAATCACTTTTTTTTAACCCAAAATTGATGAAACGAAAAGGGTTTTTAGAGGAGATTCTCAGCTTTCCACCAATATAAATTATGCTTTAATTGGAATTTAATAAATAAATATTATTTATTTTTTATTAGAATTACGACTAAAGCCCTGATCGATATGTTGATTGAAAAACATCTATAACTTTCAAACGGTATCACATTTTTTGAATCCAAAACATGTATCACATTCTATGCTTCACATACTATAGGATTAAAAAAAGAAACATTAAATTTCATGAGGTTTTGACCAAGTTAAGGTGGTCAAACATACGAGTTTTTTATATTTTTTAAAAGTTTTAATAAAAAATTCATAATTAATTATTTAATTGGAAAAAAATTACAAAAAAATATGCATCACATCCGAACATGAGTCCTCTACTTATATATAAAATATTATAATAAAATATTATCATTTTATTATGGTTAGGGCGGTTAGACAGACACCTACTTATTTTTCCCTTGAAATTTAAGTACTACTAGATTGAAATTTCAAATTTTCACCAAATAGATTTTATTTATTTTTAAATAAACCTAGTAGTTTAGAAACTACATTCAATTCTCTACAGATTCTATTCTTACATATTTTTGAAATAATATAGATAACTTATTCAAATTTTTACGTCAAGCTGCCTAACACTGATTTTTCTAATTTTTTTGCCACTTAAGGGCCTATTTTTTCTATGATGATCCTGCACATACCCTTTTGCTAGTAAGAAGTTCATCTGCCTTGATAATTTTGGTAGGTTGGCTTTAGAGGAAAAGACTAGTTCCACTTGATGGTACTTATTTCATTAGCAATGGTCTTCAACATCTCCTTGACATTTCTCATCTCATCCTTTGAAGATCCAAATGTAGAAGCAACATTATATGGTGTGCCCAAATATGTTTACATGGATTGAAGTGGAGTGAGCACATAGGTAGATTCTATTTCCTAGGTGGGAATTGATATTTCATGGAATATAGGCATAATGGGACAAGGCAGCAACTTCCCGACATCTATCAATTTTTTTCCACCTTGAAAGTGATGGTGTATGCATCCGATAGAGTGGTTCTACCAAGAGTTTGGATCATCATCGAGATATCAGAGTTGATGGATTTCAAGTAGAACATGAATGCGAACACAGCCAACGGGTGGATAGTAGCATGAATTCTCTGCCAAGTTATATAGAACTGGGTGTTGAAGTCAGTCATGGCTTTATATGGGGCTTTCCTTATGATTGCCAGCTAATGATATAGCAAAGACCTATCTCCATCATTTGAGAGTATTTCGTATAAAGGATCTCCGAGCTGATACTAGGTACTGATAGTCTTAGCTTATAGAGTGTGGTACCAATCTAGCACCTTACCCCTAAAAGAGGTTGCAAGCAACCTTAGCACTATATTTTGGTTGGTAACTCCATGCACCAAACACATGTCTATGACATCTTGTAGCTGTTAGGATGGTGTTTTTGTGTCATCCCCAGTGAATTTTGGTATATATTTTAAAGTAGAGGTCAGGATTGGGTCCCAAATGATAGGTTCTATTGGTTCCACAAAGGGACTTCCAGCATCCCACACCATGTAATTTATGTTAGCAATTGGAAACATGGCTAGTGGAGGGGACACAATGTTCACTATATGGGTTCTAATTTGTACTATTCCTAATGGTAGCAATAACAAGTCGAGGTTATTAGTTGTTTGGGATCTAGTAACAGGTTGATGGGTCATACACCCACTTTAGGTTTAGGTACATTTAAGCAATCTCACCAAGTGTGCCAAGAAAAGAAACCGTTGATTCCAAAAATTGAGAAGGTAATAGCCTTATGGGAAACTCAGTTAATGGGGGGACCAAGTGTGCTAAACTGAGTAACATCTGGGTTTTTAAAGAAGTTGGGGTGATCCCACAAAGCTGGTTTACAATTTTTGGGAGGAACTATTTTTTGCTGAAATCACATATTTTTAGAAAATTTAATGATTTAGGCCTTAAAAGGTTCCATTTAAAGAATTCCAATTGAAGAGGGTTTGATCAAACTACCTTAAATCAAACCCCCTTGGATAGAACCTCGCTGTTTTTAAACCATACCTATAACAAAGTCTCCTTTACACCTATCAAAATACTGATAAAAAACCACTTTTCATTTACCTTTTGGGGGATCAAATGAATTCATTTAAAATTAATTTTTTTCAAGTATGTAGTCCTTATTATAAGCTTCCCAAAAAGTATAATTTTAAATAAATTTAATTTAATTATTATATTTATTTTTTATTTCTTGTGAATGTAGGTTTTTCACTAAAAATCAAGCTCTCTGTTCTACACATGTGGAAAAATAGATTTTTATTTTTTAAAAATTTAAAAATATTAGTGCACTATATATTGAAGTCCTTGATCCAACAAAGAAAAAAAATTGAATTTTGATACATACAAAAAAAGTCACGCGTTATACAGTCGCACTATGTCTGAATTATAATTTGTTTGAATTCAAAACTTAATCAAAGAAAAAATATTCAATAAAAAACTATCTAACCAAGTGGAAGCACTAGATATCAAAGTTACAAATCTAAATTCGAAAGAATTAGAATTTAATCCTTCATGGAAAAAAGGATATGCGTTATACGGTGAGCATCACTTTTTGAAAATGTTGTTTTATAAAAAAACTAGTTTTTGAGGGAGATGGAAAAAGAAGTGCAATCTGATTGCAAAATTTTTGAAAAAATATATTTAGAATCTATAGACAAAATTTCACAAAACTCTAGTTTGCATCATCTTGAAATTCCTCACGGTTTAGCCGCTATAGGTTCGAAAGTGAATATTTAGTTAAAAAAGGGTATGTGCAGGATCATCATGGAAAAAATAGGCCCTTAAGTGGCAAAAAAATTAGAAAAATCAGAGTTAGGAAACTTGACTTAAAATTTGAATAAGTTATCTATATTATTTCAAAAATATGTAAGAATAAAATCTATAGAAAATTGAATGTAGTTTCTAAACTACTTGGTTTTTAAAAAAAAAAAAATCTATGTGGTGAAAATTTGAAATTTCAATGTAGTAGTACTTAAATTTTTAGGGGAAAAATAAGAAGTATGTGTCTTTCTGACCACCCTAACCACAATAAAATAATAATATTTTTTTATAATATTTTATATATAAGTAGAGGACTCATGTCCCAATGTGATGCATATTTTTTTGTAATTTTTTTCCAAGAAAATAATTAATTATGAATTTTTATTACAACTTTTAAAAATATAAAAATCATATGTCGACCACCTTAACTTAGTCAAAAATTCATGAAATTCAATTTTTCTTTTTTTAATCCTATAGTATGTGAAGCATAGAATGTGACACATGTTTTGGATTCAAAAAATGTGATATCGTTTGAAAGCTATAGATGTTTTTCAATTAGTCCATTGATCAGGACTTTAGTCATAATTTGAATAGAAAATGAATAATAATTACTTATTAAATTCAAAGTAAAGCATAATTTATATTGGTGAAAAGTTGAGAATATCCTTTTAAAACCCTTTTCGTTTCATCAATTTTGGGTAAAAAAAAGTTCGTTAGCCACATACCCATCATATTGCCAATTTTTGGCCCATCATGATCCTGCACATACCCAAAAATTATTCCAGTGTCCAGTTTGGCCAAAAATTGTAAACCACTATTGTGGGGTCACCCGTTGACTTCTATATTTGGTGGGTTTTGGAAAGGGAAAAGGACGAAAATATAAAAAATAAAGATCTAACAAAGGTGATGTGCCAACATGTAGATGTAGGCACGGTAAATCTATCTTTTAGATGTGATTTAAGGGCCCATTCAAAAATTTGCTAAGTCCCAAAATAACATAAATCAAAGATGAAAACTTGAATAATTTATCCAATAACATAAAATAACTCCCATAAACATCTACTTAAAAGAAGAGTCAAAGATATGGTCTAAATCAACAAATTTATATTAAAATCATAGAAGTTCTACAAATAAACAACTTAGTATAGTAATGGCATAGTATAATGTTTTGTCAAATAGCTTAAGAAAATAGAAAGGCCGAATAGTGGCATAGTTTGTCAGTCTTATACAATAATCTAAAAAATAGAACAAGAGGCCTAGTCTCTTTCACAATTTTTTAGTATCTTTCAAACTCCTTTTCAGAAGAAAGTAGTATATATAAAGCAACATTCCACAACCTAGTGTGCCAATAATAAAAAATATTCCTTCATCATAAAAAATGATTCCCAAAGTAATGATTTCCTAAGACCGTTGCAATAGAAAAAGATTTGAGCCACAAAACGTAGTCATCTTCGAGCTCTAGATGCATCCCCTACAAATAATTGTGGTGGTCCTAGTGTAACAACAACAGAACCTCATGCAAACATGTGTCGCTCACTTATGAAGGCAATTAGGACATGTGGCAATATGGTGGGGCTTGTTCCTCAATCTTTCTTTCCTCTTAATGAAACCCCTATGGAGGAGACACATGGTGATAGGTCGGGGCCTGTGGTTCATTCCTCCCTCCTTGTGATGAAAGCCCATCTCAGGAAGACATGTGGAGAAGTCGCTGCTATCAGTGCTAGATGTGGAGTTTTCCAGAAAGTGTATGTGGATTGATGCTACGTGGCAAGCGAATGGGGCTCAGGCGAGAAGTAAAGGAAGAAGGCTTTCAAATGCTCGTGTTTCTAACACATGGAAGCATGGTATGGTACGCTAAAGAAACAAAGGATGGAATCCTTGTGGAGAGTGTCTAGCTGACATGTGTTAGCAGCAAGTGAAGCTCTTCAAGAAGGGGTTGGATGATGTTTTAATGGATGGGGTGCGGGTAGGACTTAGCAAAATACAAACAACCTGAAGGGAGCTCGAGGAAATTTATATCCATAGTAAGATAAGAGAGCTAGTCTCCTTTATTTCATTAAGAAATAAGATCCATACCATGAAATGACTAACAACCTTGAGGTGAATCAAGTCAAACTGTGAATCTACATATTTCCTTTTTTTTTCAAGGACGATTGGAAAGAAACATTAAAAATAATATACTAGCTCCAAAATGCAATCTCTTTCCCTTTTGCATCCTTGGATTAAGATCTCTAGGGTTTCCTTGAGTGAAAATTGAGTGTGAAATAGGAACACTATCTCCTTAAAGGTTGGGGCCCCATCCTATTTCCTATTGTTTCATTTTGGTGAACCAACATCTAAAACATCTTGATTCTTATTTGGAGTGCCATATCATCCTATATTTATCTTGCATTAATATTGCATTGTGTTTTGTATTAGTTAATTGGCATCCTAGGGTTTCTAATTCTTACATTAGTGAAAGTGCACATAGGTTGCATTTTTACATATTGCATCATTGAATTTCATCTGAAATCTACATTTGAATTTGGTTTAATCATACAAACCACAAAGCATAAAAATCACTTCAAATTTTCTAAAAATTGTGAATAAAAACCCACACTGGGACTCATATGCCCCTTTGGGAAATTTAGTCCTAGTGTAGATTTTAAACTACAATTTCTAGAATTCAAAAGTTTGTTTCTATGCTAATATTTGTTGTTGATAACTTTCTATTTTAGTTTACAATTTTTTTGTTCCATTGCATTTAGCATAATTTCATTGAATTGCATTTGCATCCATCTTGCATTTAGTATCCCTTGCAAGAGCTTTTCTACTTGGTGTCCTATTGCTAATGCTATAGTGAGATGAAGTTTGAGACTTGTGGCATCCTATGATAACACAATCATTGTGGAACTTGGGTTATCTAGCTCTTTCACTAGTACTGTTGACACTAGCCCACTAGGTATGGACCATACCCTTGACAACTCATTTCCTTCAACTAGTGTGATGCATACTAAAATAATGGTTTCTAGTATTCTACAAGAAAACATAATCTAAATCCATGAAGACCTAACAAACCTACAAAATCAAATAAGTACTAAGAACATTTCCACCACTACTATCCATATTATAGATAACATTCATCACATGCTTGAAATTGAAGACAAAGTTGACCTTGTGCTTACCATAGTTCAAATCTTTGGAAAACATCTTACCTCAACCAATAGTGGTGCTTTACCACCAAATAATATCACAATCCATGGATGAATTCAAATTCATCCTCCCACAATAATTGTCTTTATTCCTACCTATACCAACCCTCAAGTCACAACAATGATGCAACCTTGGGTATTTCTGCTAGCATCCCTAGTACCTTTGTGGCATCGTACATCATATCTCCTACCACTCTACTACCTATAAGATTTACATTCACTTTTCCTTCAAACACATATAGCCCTCCACCTTATTCACTTCTATCTCATAATACAAAAAATTACCCTCTCATAAACCAACTTTTGCAAAACTATTTCATCCCTTCAAAAGCAAGTTGCCACTATCAACCAAAATAAAAATGGCCCACTTACATATTATGTCAAAAGTAGTCTCTTTTCCTTGGGGATATTGCAAAAACTAATGCCACAAGGTGTAGAAGTGCCTAGATTCAATAAATATGGGGGGAAAGGAGATCCTTATAACCATGTTTCCACTTATACCACCTTATGTAGTGACTTTATTATTGATGATAAGCTCTTGGCTAAAATTTTCCCTAGATCCTTGCAAGATATTGCCTTAGAATGGTTTTCTTCATCACCAAACAACTCAATTCGTTCATTCAATAAACTTTTTGAGTCATTTATCAACCATTTTCAAGTGAAAATGACTCCTAAGATTACCTTGGTTGATTTGATGAGATGTAAGAAAAAGGAAGAAAAGATTACTGACTTTATTTCATTCTATCAATCACTCTATTCTCAAATCGATGTAAAGGTCCTTGACCCTCACCTTAAAAATATATTCATAGATAATTTATAAAGTAAGATACAAGATAAGCTTACCATGATTAAATTTGCCTCCTTCATGGAGTTATGCACTACCCTCCATGATTATCAAAACTCAGTTAGTAGTTGTGATGCAAAACCTACCTCTAGCCAAGCTAAGAAGTCTGAGTCTATAAACCAAAACATTTACCAACCTTTTAGGAAGAAAAATAAAGGTTTCCTTCAACTAAATACACCTCAACAAAAAAATCACATGTCAATAACCAAGTAGCTGATGTAAAAGCAATGATACCCTTTAGCTATGGGCACTCAAAAAGGAAATTCAATCCCCTACCTGATACGCTTCATAAGACAATGTCATAACTCTTAGAACACAAAATGATTACGTTTCCTCTCATTAAAACTCCTAATCCTAATAAACCTTTCCCTCCAAGATTTAGATCAAATATTGATTGCCATGATCACTAAAAAAATGGACATGATACAAAACATTGTAAGTGTCTTAAAAATCTTGTGCAAGACCTCATTGATTCCAGTTGTCTTTTAGTTGCAAGTGTTAATGATCAAGGAAATAAGTTTTTTTCCCCTCCAAACCAAAACTTATAAATCTTCACCAACCCTATGCCAAAAAATAATATTTCATTTTTCAAAGCTAGTGAAACTACAAAGAATGATGTGATGAATGTGGACACAGATGATGAAAAACATGGATACCATTCAAAAAATCCCTATGGATACTATTAAAAAAGGATTGATTGCATTGATTGAAACTCAACCTCATAAGGGCTGAACTAAAAATCCTCTTTGCATTGATTTCTCATCTAAAGATAATTAGAAATGCACCTAATGGTCCTCTCTATATAACCAAGTGAATCTATAATAAGCCCACTAATGGGATATTAATTTTTCCTATCTATGGAGAGAACATGATCACTGAGAAATTCCTACTTCTGCATGAGCTCTATCAAGAAATATATGATAAACTGAAAGCATGAATAAAGACACAATGGTTTTTCTTGCACTATGATGGGACCAATCACCTTACCTTTACAAATAGGACCAAAAATATTAGATGTCCCATTCTCCATCATATTGACACCAAACCAATTTTGTGTGAAGCTTGGTCACCCATGGCTATGCACCATGGAAGATGTACCCTCAGTCGTACATAAATTCTTAAAGTTTCCCTTTGACAATGCAATATTTATGGTGCATCATAGTGTCTTTAACCCTTTATCTTTC
Organism: Sequoia sempervirens; assembly: GCA_007258455.2. NCBI lineage: Eukaryota > Viridiplantae > Streptophyta > Pinopsida > Cupressales > Cupressaceae > Sequoia > Sequoia sempervirens. Next base: position 183,696,923 of record VDFB02000003.1, read on the forward strand.
CATAGAAACTTTTCGTTCGATTTATTTTGGCCCAAGCCTATGGAACCCATCAAACCTTGAGAAGACTTCTTTTTCAAATCCTATAAAAAGTTTAAGGTGAAATGCATAGAAAAACTATCCCTTCAAAACATGCCTCAACCCACGATTGATCCTACCATCATTGATGAAACCATGATTGAACCTAAATAAAGTCCAAATAACCAAGACCCACCTAAGATAGATCATTTTCCTATTTCCTAAAAAGGACCAGGAGATAATGAAAACAATCCCATCACACCTCCTAGGATAAAATAAGTTTACAAAGTTAAAGAGAAAGTGATTGAACAACCTTATATGGTTCCTTCTATTACTCCCCTTAGGGAATAAAAGAATCCTATGGTTGATAAACTCGATCCTACCCAACTACAACTTGAAAGTCTTAATAAACAAAATAGAAATGCTAGAGAGTGTAGGCATAGACGCTATGCCCATTCATGAAGGTTAAATGAAGAAACACACAAATAAAATAAAAATCCAAACCTGACAGAAGTAATGCAAGAGGAGTCTCCCTCATCATAAAAAGATCCTATATTTCATCAACAACAAGAGTTGAACCCTTATTTAGACATTATCATTTGACCTCTTGTTGTGATTAATTTAGATGATGATGAGTAGATTACTAAAATTGATGAGGATGTGCATAATGAGTTGAATAAAGTGTTTCCCTCTTCTATGTGCTTAAATAATAATTCTCATAAGAAGAGTGTTGAACTTGGTAATGACCCTAGTTCGACACTCGCTATTGTCCCTTTGGTTAGTTATTCACTTTCTATATACAATAAACAAAATTGGGATGTGAATGACCTTCTCATAGGTTGACTTGCATGTTCCTTACTATTCTTTTACATTATTCTTTTTTTATTTTTTTGTTTATGCGATTGCATGTGTATAACGTGATCCCCCCTATTATTATGTTTGATGTATCTCTATATTAGTGACATTCCTCTATTTGTATCTATATTCTTCTCTATCCCATAAGAAATTTTTACTTTTCTTGTGTTTTCCTTTTGGGGATGATGCAAGGCGTCAAGACATTCATGTCACTTCCATGTTAACCCAAAAGATTTTTTTTTATATTTTATTTGCCTTATTTTTTCCTTTTGGGGATGGCACAAGGTGTTGAGACATTCATGTTTCTTCCATGTTGACCCAAAAGGTTTTTCTTTGTTTTCACTTTCTTTGTGTCATTCTTAAAGTTCTATGTGTATTTGGGGAATGGTGATAGTTCTAATCTCTTTTAGAAGCATCGTATCAAGAACATAATGACCCCAAATCCATAGACCCCTCATTTTTTGGAGTTTCATTTCATGGGAAACCCCTTCCTATTTAATGACATAGCTTTATATGGAAACATATGAATTGGAATAGGGTTTCCAATTTAGCTCTCATTTCTTCTTTATTGTTAGTATTTATCATTGGCTACTTTAAAGTAATTACTCACAACATGGTGTTTAACAATTTCTTTAAAGTGGTGGCATACATTAGAATTATTATTTTACATTTAATGTTTCATTGTATAGTCTTATTACTTCATGTGATGTGTCTTTCGCTTTCTGGTGACATCGGGTGTAATGTCCTTCAAGAGCATGATATCTCTTTAGATATTAAATTCATGTTAGTAGCCTGATGCGACACAGTGCATTCTCTAAGTCACGAATCTTCTATTCTTTGATTGGTATTATCCTAGAGACATTAGGAAAAAAATTTCCCAAAATAAGACCTTACATGAACTAAGAAATACTTCTTCGAACGTTCCTTACGCTATTGTTGTATTTTCACTTTCTATTATATGGCCATGTTGCATAACACACATTGCATGCCTATGGAGCCATCATGTTTGTTCATGAGTTTCAAGCATATGAATCTTTTCTTGCCTCATGAAGCTTGAATTTCATTGTTTTGTGGCACCTTATCAAAATTATCAATAGGTATAACTTTGGTATGATTGGAAAGGAACCCCATCTAAGGCATGACTTTCTCACAACCACTTGTGTGTGTGTGTCAGCACATACTAGTCATGTGTGTATGTGTCTCACCTATTTGGATACACACCCAATGGATAGCCTAGAGTTTCGTTTCCTTAGAGTGAGTGTGCATTTTTTGGACCGAAAACCTAGATTTGATCCATATCACGATGGACAAAAATTTGAAGCTTCATTCGTCCCTATTTCTCTTTTGTTTTTCTTTCCTCATCTTCGGAAATTTATACTTATTCTTTGTTGCTCCTTATATCATTTTTCATGTGCGGTATTTTGTTCCTATGTTGCTTTGTCATAGGATCATGATCATGGGGGCTTGATCACCCATCTTTATTATTTGCATCCTATCTTACTAACATTGGTGCACTTGGACCCATCTTGATGGGGGTTTCTCTACATTAGTGTGTGTTTGAAGAAAGTTCATCCTATCACTAAAGTAGGGGCTAGATATGGCAATAGAAAAAGTATTCCTTTACTTTTCCTTGCTTATATGGGCCCTCCTTGTTAAATTAAGCATAATGTTGTCTTGATTTAGTGTTGTAATGTGTTTGACACATTCACATTATGTCTTGGGACTTGTGAGCTAAATGAACTTAGTTGTACCTTATTTAAGGTGTTGTAAAGTGTTGTTCTACACTTTCACACTTTTCTATGGTTTTCATTATTAATTGGGCTTCTTTAAGCCTTATTTGGCCTTATTTTCCATCCATAAGCCTCATTTTATGCATTTTTGCAAAGATAATCTTGACATAAATCGACATCCAATCATAATTCATGTCTTTCTAGGTTGTTTGGCCCATATTTAGTGATTTGGGACTCATACACCACCTTCGGCATATTGGTCTCACCTAGGTTTTGGGGCCTCAATCTAGATTTTCCATCATTCTAATCAATTTTGAAAATGTGCCCCATAATTAATTCCTAATGGGAATGATATGTCACTTTTGGTGTATGAGTCTTTTGTGGCCCAAAATCAAATTTAATTCAAATTCTTTGTAGGATTTCATTCTCCTAGATCTGAGGTCGGCTTGTAGTGTTGTAATTTCAGGAAATTTGGCATAAAAAAGTATAAATACAAGGTTATTTCACTCATTTTCTCCTAACAAGAAATCAAGTGACCTAGCAACTTGAGTATTCATGCATTATAGAAAATTTTAGCATTCAAGAGTTCACAACAGAATTCAACTGTTCATAAGAGAATTCAAGATCCTTTAAGAGTTGTTTATCAAGCATTTTGGAGTATAATTCAAGTATCAAGCATCATGTCAAAGTCATCATGCATCATGTGTTTTTTTTAACTAACAATTATGTTGTAGGGTTTATGATTCAAGCTAGCATTGAATTCAAGATCTCTCACATTCAAGAAGGATTCAAGATCTACATCTGTTGCATCCATTTCATACATGTTTGTAGCACTCTATTGCTAAGGTTTAGAAAGTTGCAACATTGCATTTTGTTCATTCATCATTCCTTCATATTATTTCATTTCAAGGTTTGATTACCAAAACAAGGTTTGACCAAGGTAAACCCCTTTCCACTAATAAAACAACAATTTTCCCTCTCTTTAGTGTGTGATTTGTACATCTAGGTTGAATATAGGTTGAATAAATATTGAAGAGAAAGCTTGGGGAAAGTCGTCAAAGTGTTCAAAGTTGTAAAAGTTGCCACCTTGCATTGGAGATCATTGAACGACATCTATAGCCTATTACAAATTGGAGATTCAAACCTGGAAACTAGGTGAAGAAGACATAGTAGACATTGAAGAGAAGAAATAGACTTTAAATTTCTTTGAAAACCCTAAGTAGACTAGAAACCCTAACTAGAATTTAAGACATTGCAGATTTCTAGAGTTTCAGACATATCTTTGTTAGATTTTTGTTCCTTCCTAGAAACCCTATTCTAGGACTAAATAGCCCAGTCTGGCATATGAGTCCTAGTCAACACTAAATTCAATGCTTTTAGCATTTCAAGTCTTCGTTCAAGTCTCTATAGATTCCCAGGTGCACACTTCTAATTTATCAGCTTTCTATTTTGATTTACATGTTTTTCTAGGTCATTTAGTGAATTTTTTCATTTCATTAGGTCTTGCATTTCATTAGTCCTTCCAAGCCCTAGCTTTGTGGTGAACCCATCATTAATCATTAATTAGACCCTAGGGCATCTCTATTGCAAAAATCTTTCCCCTTTGCATCCTTGGATTGAAATCTCTAGGGTTTCCTTAAGTGAAACTTGAGTTTGAAAGAGGAACTGTATCTCCTTAAAGGTTGGGGTCTCATCCTATTTCCCATCATTTCAATTCTTAATATTAATGGAACCAAAAATTAGATTGTATATGAGAGAGAGGTAAGAAGTTGTGTACCAATCACCAAAAGATACTTTTTGAACCTAACTATTGGCATATTGTTGTCATTGATGTCAAAATGGGAAATTATGCAAGGGAGATTGTTTACATGGCTAAAGAGGATTAGAGGTGAGATGGACATGATCTAGTAAAGGACCATGTTGGAATTATTGTGAAAGTGTCATTAATTTCAAAGGGTAAAGTTTTGTTGTGCAAGTTTTGAAGAGGTTTTAGAAGTTTGCGTATAGGGCCTAGGTCATACCTCTTATAGAAGTATTTTTAACTTCATACTTTGGGAGTATATCTTACCATGGTGTTCAAACTTGGCAAGGTGGAAGGGTGAACCTTAACATCTGACAAGTTTAATGCAAAGATGGTGTTTTTCACTTTGGAGTTTCACAGGTATGAGTTATGGTTTGTGATAAATGTGAAAGGAGGTAAAGGGAAAATGGTAAGGTTGATGGCTAAGTCCAGAAAAGAGAAAGAATGCATCGAACTTGTGTGTTTAGACTTAATTTTCTAAAGCTATAATGCAGTCCAAGCATAAGGAAAGAGGAATGAGAGAACTCTGACCCTGTGAAAAGAGAAAGGGAATTAATGATGTATTGAACTGATAATGGGATTTTGGTGAGACAAACTCAATATTCCCCTTCACATGGTGATGATGGTTTGATCAATGGTGGAGATCAGGCCTTGGCAATCCCATGGCTATTTCTATGGGTCTTTGCATCACGGTTATGAATTCAATGGAAGATATGCTTTTGTGATGGGCGAGAAGTGGAAGATAGTGGAGAATGACATCACCAAGGTTCATTGGTGAGAAGACACCATATCAGCAATCTAAATGTTTAGAGTCCCTTTAATGATGAAGCAATAGTGAAAGGTGATGACATGTGTTCTATGTTGGTGAAGTATATAATTTTGTATTGAAGTAAGAGGTGGATGTCAGTAGAAGCTATGTTGGTGTTACTTTAATATTCCAAAAACCAAGACATGTGATCAACTGATAGTTGAAATCCATTGGTGGTTTAATGAGAGAACACAATGTTGGGATGAGATGATTTACTATCCCTTCATTAAAATGTTGAAGTTGCATCGAGGTAACAATGGAACTTTGAAGAGACAATAGTTTCTCTTCGACATAACATGAAAAAAAGAGGGTGTGATGTGGATGAAGAAAGTGGCATGATGGTCGAGGGAGATGATGATGGAGTATGATGTCACATTGACAGGTGGCAATAGGATATTAGGTAGGTGATGTCATCAAGGGTCTTCATCAGGAAGATTGATGGATGTTGATGAGATTGTTAAGGTTTCCTCTCGACATCTTGATAAGAGCCTGATCAGTGAGACATGTGTATTTTGGTGGGAGCTATTTAGATGTCCCTCAAACATAGTGATGCATGGTGATCACTTGGTGGGACCCAATCAAAATATTGATGTAGGAGGCTAGTGATGTGTAACGAAAAGTGGTGAAAAATGATTGGTTGATTTGGCAATAAAAATCCTAGTTGTGAATTGTATGCTGATGATCTATCAGGTGGACACCATGGTTAGAAATTCAAGTGTTTGAAGTAGATCAAAGAGAAGGAAAAAGTTTAGTAGGACCAAATGATTGGTCAATTCGATAGTCTAATAGAACTTCATCAGATAAACTTCTACATATTGGAGTGAGGAGTCTCTAAGTCCCCTTGACATGACAAAGTCACAATGATGGAAGATGAATAGTGTCATGGTGGGACCTAATAGGATGAGAATGGAGTGTGATGAAAATAAGGAGTTGACATGTTTCAACGATGTGGATGACACATGGCACTGAATCTTCATAAAGGAGGCATATGAAGATTGATAGAATAGGATATTTGGTCTCTTTGATATTCTAAAAAAGCTTCATAGAAGAGATTGCACCTCATTGGAGAGAGGTGACTTGGTGTCCCCTCGACCCAACAGAGTCACGGTGAAGATCTAATTTTGACCCAATAAAAATGTGATGCTGATGGAAGATGACCTATGCTAATAGGTGGCGAAGAGCAATTGATCGATATGCTAATTCACATCGTTGTTGTGAATTATGTGGTGATGACATGGATGATAGATGGTGTGTGGATTTTTTTCTTTCACAAGAGGTGTTTATTAGTAGGACTCTAAAGAGTCTCAACTCGATGTGATAATGTGTTTTCGATGGTGAAAAGTGATAGTCAACATTATGCATTGAGCTTTGAGATTGAACCCTAAGATCAATGACACCAGATTAAAGGTAACTAATCTGATGGTGATATTTTAAAATGAATGGTGAACATTGGATCATGGCATGAAAGAGAAGATCAATGGCCATAATTCAAACTTGAAGATCCACAATGACTACAAAAATGTGAATGATGGTTTTGGTCAAAGAATGACACAATAAACAAATTTAACTCATTCAACTACTCCAACGACCATCTAAATTGAGATTTAATTTTCAAGGAAATGGTGCAGCTTACAAAAGAAATCAACATTAGTGAAAATTTACTTAAGTTAGTGAAAGCATTTATTTCACCCCAAGGTTAAGTTCGTAAAGAATTCCATGGTAAAAAAACCTGAATTTGAATTTGAACATTAATGGCCTATGTGATAGGTAGCTTGTTGAAGAAGATAGTGGGAAAACCCTAGTACAAGATTTGAGATGATATTTATAGATAGGGGTGCACATCTCAAGGGTGACATAATAGGTTGGTGAAGAAAGAAGATAATCTAATATTGTTGAATATTTTTATCTGTTGAAAGGTAGAATAGTCAACTATGGAAAAAGAGAAATATAGTGTAATTTCTTTTTGGATATATGCAGAGAGAAAAAGAAGAGAGAGAGTAGAAGAAAATAGAGAATGCACATGTAAAGAAGAATCCTAGACTATAATATATAATATACTCTAGTGTTTGCATTCAAGGTGAAAAGAGTGTTCAATTGCAATAAGTTATAACAATGGTTGTTCTAATTGTAGAGGAGAGTGCATAGCAGAAAGAGAAGTGTAAAGTAGTAAAAGAAGTGAAGAAGAGAGCAAAGAGAGAAGAGAAAGAGGATGTGTTGTTGAGATTGCAACATCAACAACAAAGAGTGAGTTGTAGAAAGTGCAACAAAGTAATGTGAAATTGCAAATAAGTTGCAACATACTGAAATCAGGTTAAAGTACCGAATACCTGTAACTGATTATTATGCCATCAAATAATTGATTTGTTGCTCAATGTAGGGGATAGGTGTCTCCTTGGAGTTTTTTCTTCATTGGGTTGGTGCCCTAAACATTGTAACATAAAATTTATTTGTGAGGCTGGATTAGGAAAGTAGATCCTAGCAGCATTTCTCATCTTGGTTTTTTCCATCTTGGGATTTCCACATATATCATGTGCTATGTTATTTTTTGTGTGAATGTGTGTTTATCTCTCTATTGGTTTAATTAATCTACATAAATTCCTTTGAGCTAAAATAAGTTATATGCACAAAAGGTTTTTAAGGGCTATGTTTTGATATCTACATATTCGCCCCCCTCTCAATAAATTATTGTGTTCCAACAATTTTTATCATAGTGAGAATCCCTAGGAGAAGCTTAATCAACTTGGGTTGATCTTGGATAAGTGAACACAAAATTTCTAATCAGAAAGGTTCATTTGCAGAAGATGTATCTCTCTTTGATTGATTAGACTATATGGTTTCGAGTAGTAAAATGAAGGAAAATTTTAAATCATTAGGTTCTGATATGTAGATGTCAGTTGAAATGGGATACAAGGTTCTTGCTACACCTCCAACTACTAAGGCTGGAAAGAAGGCTTAAATTCAATATAATGCTAAAGCGATTAATTCCATTATGATCACATTGTTTGGATCTATTCTTTACAAAGTCATGCATTATGAAAATGCATATGAAGTTTGGAACAAATTGAAGAGGATGTATGAAGAGGATTATAGTTGGGTGCAGGACAAGATTCAAACATATTATGGTAATATTGAAAGTTTGAAGACAAGTGAAGATAAGAGTGCAAACACATCCATGAGAGATGTTACAACTAGAAGGGAAGAGGAAGAATCATCTACATCTGGATCTAAGAGGACTGATAAAGAGGAAGATGATTTCATCATAAGACTAAGGAGAGGCTCTAGAAAATTTAGAGGTAAACCTGATTATGTTGCTTCTAAATGCATTCATGATGAAAAGTATAACTCTAAGCAAGGAAATAATAGTAAGAAAATGGATAAGAAGGATCTGCACACAAGGAAACAAAATAGGCTATCAAATGTTTTTGGTAGTTCAGATGATGAACATGAAAGTACCTATGATATTGAGGGGAATGAATCCCTATCCATGGATTTTGGTAAATCTAATGAAGAGGAAGAAGTTGACTTTGATGGTAGACTCATCTATACTCTAAATGAGGTTAAAATATTGAGGAAGGAAAATGAAGAACAAAAAATTCATATATAAGAGAAGATTGATAAGTTGACCAAGAGTCTTGAAGAATCTAACTAGATGGTGATAATCTTGAAGACTAAAGTGGAAGAAGAAAAGATAATAGAATATGTAGTTAAATATAAACTACAATCAAAATAAGAGAAGTGCATGAAGCTAGAAGCAAAAATAGTGGCCCAAAGAAAATATTTAGAAAATGCTAAAGAGAAGATTAACAAGGGACTTAAGCTATAAGGTGGCTCTCAGATATTAGATGAATTGGTAAAATACAAATCTATTAAAACCTAAAGAAAAATCTAGCCTTGGGTTTGAGAAATGTGTGGATTTAATAATCCTTAAAGCTCTCCCTGGGTGGATTTTATTGGTTTTACATTGACCTTAAACTACGCTTGGTATGTTTACATATTTCCAAACACTCTTTTGGTGGTGCCTTAATCTACTTGTGCCATGTGTTACCATCACAAACATTTGAAACTTCTTTTTCCTTGCTTCATCTCCAAGCTCCGCCTAGTTGCCATGTTGCATCTTTTGTGGGAAACTTTTTGGCAAACCCTGCTATCAATGCTTGAAGCAAGGACCGCACCACATGTCATCTCCACAGGGACTTCAATCTCAAAGGAAGGAAAGAAGAATGAGAAGCTTCACCTCTACACCACATGTCCTAACTATTTCTTTAGGTGGTTAGACACATGTATTCATGAGAATTTCATCGGTTCCACCTTGAGACCACGGTTATCATTTGAAGGAGGTTATGGTTTTTTTGAGGCAACAAAATGCCACATTTCAGGACTTTTCTACTACATTTTTTTTATGGGAATCATTAGGAGGAGTGGCATATCCCATGCCTAAGGAATCTTTTCTATTATCTAGATTTCAGGCAGTGGAGAAACTCTATATATATTGCTCTATCTCCCTAAAAATGGTTTCAAAAAAATACATAGAGAAAGCACCTAAAATCTTTTCGGCCTTTGTATTATTTTTAAATTTTGTATTAAGACTTCAATATTATGCCAATCTATTCATCCTCTCTATTTCTTAATTATTTGATAAAACATTATATTGTGCTGGTTTGTTGTACTGAGTAGTTTATTGGCAAAAATTATATGATTTCAATATAAGTTTGTTGCTTAGATCATGTCTTCTACACTTCATGTTCAGTGAATGCATATGGAAGATATATTATGTTATTAGATTGACTTCTAGGTATGTGCAAGATCATGATGGGCCAAAAAGTGGCAATATGATGGGTATGTGGCTGACGACTTTTTTTTAACCCAAAATTGATGAAACTAAAAGGGTTTTTAAAGGAGATTCTTAGCTTTCCACCAATATAAATTATGCTTTACTTTAAATTTAATAAGTAATTATTATTCATTTTCTATTTGAATTATGACTAAAGTCCTTATTGATAGGCTGATTGAAAAACATCTATAGATTTCAAATGGTATTACATTTTTTTAATCAAAACATGCATCACATTCTATGCTTTGAATACTATAGGATTAAAAAAGGAAAAATTAAATTTCATGAAGTTTTGACCAAGTTAAGGTGGTCAGGCATACAAGTTTTTATATTTTTTAAAAGTTGTAATAAAAAATTCATATTTGATTATTTACTTGGGAAAAAATTACAAAAAAATATGCATTACATCGGGACATGAGTCCTCTACTTATATCTAAAATATTATAAAAATATATTATCATTTTATTATGGTTACGGTGGTTAGGAAGACGCCTACTTATTTTTCTCAAATGAAATAACTAGTATAAAGCGGCAGTAGTCTACACCTGCAAAGCCAACTTTCCAAAATCACCAAGGCAGAAGACCTTCCTACAAGCAATATTAGTTCCAAGGAGGTACACACACGAATCCACAGACTCAAAAAAATAATTAGATAGTAGTGGTGCCTACTTTGCTACAAAATTTTCACCCAAGTTCGAATAGAGAGTTGGTAGCAAGGAAAAATAATCTCGCTGATGATATCAATCCTTGGTGCTTCCCTTGCAACGAAGCACATATGCCCTGAAATTGTCCATGTGGAAATTTGTGGTAAAGAGTGGTAGAACAATGCAATCAGGGTGTCACTCCAGACTCGGAAGGTTATACATATGCTTCTCTACAAATGGAAAATGTGATACTCACCACTCAAATGCAAGGAATGTCCTTGGAGCAAGAAACATATATAGCTCCCAACCACACACTCTTCTCATGGATGCAAGAAGAAGAAAGCAGCGTTTTCAAATGGCGTTTCCACATCAAAGGCCCTACAAGTGCAATTAGATTATAACACTCAAACAAGAGATACATGGGTGAACAGGTTGATCAATAGCCCAAAAGTGTTCCCAACCAAGCTCCTAGTTCCTCTGTAGTTGTAGAGAAATCTTATCCATGCGAGGAGATTATTGTAAAAAATATAAGGAGCAGAAGTCTTTGAATCTACTGCCATTCAATATGGTGGAACAGTTGAAGAAATTATCTACTAATGTATCCCTTTGGGATATCTTAGCTATCCCAGAGCAGAAGGTATTACTACAAAAGGCCCTACTAGATGATGCAAGCATAGAGCCAACAAAGCAACCATCTAAGGAAAATGTTGTTGATTCATTGTCATAGGCCAAAGTCCTCACAAACAATGGAAAGGAAGCCTCTACCAAAAGTAGAGGTAATTTGGAGCCAAAACCCTTTTTCTTAACTCTCATTGTGGGTAAAAAATTGTTGCATAATTCTATGATTGACTTTGGTGCTAGCACCATAGTCATGCCCAAGAAAATAGCTGAAGCCTTATGACTTAGCTATGAATCTTTAAATAGAGGGGTTATGCAACTTGATGGGAATAATGTTGAAACTATAGGTTTCATCAAGAACATCCTCTTGACTATGTTCCCCTTCCCTAGTATCACATTCCCATAAGATACCATGATCATTGGAGTTCCTCGCATGTTCATTCTTTGGTTATCCTAGGAGCTCACTACCAAGATAGTTGGGTATCTTTCTTCACACTGGTCACACTTAATTCTTAGGACCAAGCATGGAGCTAAGATAAAGAAAGTGTTTGAACCTTTGCATTCAGAACATGTAGCAGATGAAGCCATGATAAATTTTGAGGCTACTCATACCTCTATCACCAAAGAAGAGATGTATTATACTAAGTTACTTGACGATGAGAAGGTGACCGGAGACCAGACTGATGAAGAAGAGGTCCTCTTGCGTGAATTTGTAGACACTGATGGGTATGTCCAAGATCATGATAGGCCAAAAAGTGGCAATATGATGGGTATGTGTAGGGTATGTGGATGACGACTTTTTTTAATCTGCAACTGATGAAACAAAAAGGGATTTTAAAAAAGCTGAGATTGCACATCAGATTTCCAATCACTATAAAATGCCCTATGCCTTCTTGAATCTCTACTAAAAATTCTATTATTCTTTCTATTTGAATTACAACTAAAAAGTCCCTAATTTGATAGGCTAATTAAAAATCTTATAGCTTTCAAACTTAGATCGTAAATTTTTGAATCTAAAAACATGTGTCACATTCCCCATGCTTTGCATACTATAAGAATTAAAAAAATGCGAACCCTCATGAAGTTTCTTCTCCCCAGCTGTTTCCCAAGCTGACACAATGAAGTTTCATTTTAAAATTTGTAATAAATTTCCACCAAATTTCAATTATTTATTTTGGAAAAAATTACAAAATATGCATCACATTGAGACATGAGTCCTCTACTTATATCTAAAATCTCATAAAAAAGTATTATCATTTTACTGTGGTTAGGGTAGTCAGATAGACACCTTATTTTTTCCCTCAAATTTAAGTACTACTGCATTGAAATTTCAAATTTTCACCAAATAGATTTTTGTTTGTTAAATAAATCTAGTAGTTTAAAAACTACATTTAATTTTCTTCAGATTCTATTCTTACATAATTTTGAAATAATATAGATAATTTATTCATTTTTTTACGAAAAGTTACCTAACTCTGATTTTTTTGAATTTTCATTGCCACTTAAGGGCCTATTTTTTCCATGATGATCCTACACATACCCTAATCCTTCTGGAGATTATCATTCCACCAGAGTGAGAACTTATGTGATTTATGATGTGGATCAATTAATTTCAAAGCTGATGAAGGAACCCGAGGACGGTCAAGCCTCGGAGCCATTGTGATCTTATTCAAAGAGGAGGATCGACACAAAATGACATCCACTGCTAAGTGGGGAATGTTTTCCTATGCAAAAATTCCCTTTAGCCTCTCAAATATGGGAGCCACCTTTCAGCGAGCAATGGAAATTTCCTTTAGATAACTAATCAATAAGATCATCTTAATCTAATTGGATGATCTTACTATATTCTCTAAATCAAAAGATTATCATTTTGATCATCCTACAATGGTTTTCAATAAATGCTAAGAGTTCGAGATATCCTTGAACCCGAAGAAATGTGTTTTCAGAGTGCCTCAAGGAAAATTATTGGGACATGTAGTGTCCAAAGACGAAGTTGCTATTGATTTGGATTGGGTGAAGGAAATCAAAGAGCTTCCCCTACCAATAAATAAAAAGGGAGTTCAGTCCTTCCTAGGGAAGGTAAATTTTGTAAGAAAAATCATTTTGTATTTCGCAGGTCTAATTAGACCTATCACCCTAATGCTCAAGAAGGGTCAGTTATTTAAGTGGAAAAAAGAGGCAAGAGAAGCCTTTGAGAAGGTTAAGGAGGCTATTTCTTCAACTCCTATGTTGGTGAACCCAAACTTATCAAAGGACTTTATAATGTATGTGTTCAGTAGCGAGTTCAGCATCACTATTGTTTTAACTCAAAAAGATGAAGGAAAGGGAGAACATCAGATAGCCTTCCACTCCCAGACTTTAAAAGACTATGAGATGAAACTTACAACTTCGTCGAGAGGTAGGAATTTTCCATTATCAAAGGGCTTAAAAAGTTCTGACACATCATATCTTGCAGTAAGGTGGTCATATACGTAGCACATTCTAGTGTGTGCGAGTACATTATGGAAGGAGAAATCACCAAAAAGAGGGCCAACTAGATAACCAAGATCCTTGGATATGACATTGAGCTCGGGCCCACAAAGATCATGGGAGGAAGAGCGTTATGTGAATATTTGGCACAAGATAATTAAGTGGCAACCGATGAGGAACAATCCGAGCTAGTTCTATTAAATGAGTCTAAGTCTAAAGGTTGCTTGTTGGCAAACAAAATGAGGTTTATGCAGACTAGGAAATATATAGTAGGCCCCCCTTCTCAAAAGAAAAGGTTTTATAGATTACAAAACAACAGGTATGTGCTCATTGAAGGGGTTCGTCTCGAAATAAATTTTAATGACGTTCTTATACGATGCGTAACTCAAGAGTAGTCATGAAAAATTTTGAATGAATTCCATAGTAGTCCTGGGGGTGGACATTTCTTTGTTAAAACCATCGCCATTAAGATTATGTGTGTGGGGTATTTTTTGCCTAATTTTTTCAATGATTGACACTCTCTAGTCAAATCCCTCAAAGAATGCCATTTCTTCATAGGAAGGAGGAAGAACTCAGCTATTCCTCTAAATTTGATAGTGGTTAAGGAGCCCTTTGCACAATGGGGGCTTAATTTCATTGGATTGATTAATCCCACCTCTAGTGTTGAGATAAATGGATCCTTATGGCCAAAGATTATTTTAGCAGATGGGTTGAGGCCACACCCTTGAAGAATGCGGTTGAGGTGGAGATTGTAAACTTTCTGGAAGAGCTGGTATCAAGGTTTGGCCCACCCAAAACCATCATCTCTAATGATGCAAAATCCTTCCTAGGTTTGAAGGTATTTCAATTTGCACTTAGGCATGGGATTTTCCTAAAGACATCCTCAAATTATTACTCGTAAGGAAATGGTTTGGCCAAGTCAACTAATAAGAATTTAGTTTGACTTATCAAAAGAATAGGGTCAAAACACCAAAGGGAGTGGCATATGAACCTAAAAGTAGTGCTCTTGGTGGACCACATAACTCCCAAGCAAGTATTAAAGACTTTGTTGTATGTGCTAGTATACTAGAAGGAGGCACTATTTATTGTCTCCATAGAAATTCCCGCACTACAATTGCTTAAATCTCTAGAAGTAGAGCAAAACGAAGCCATGGAGGTCTAGTTAGCTAAATTATTAGAGGTACAAGAGAAAAGGGAAAATGTGCTAACAGCCATGTGCAACCGACAATGGGTGGTTAAGAAATGGTTTCATAAGAAAACCTCTGACCAAGGTCTGAAGTGTAGAGATATGGTGTTAAAATACAATGAAGCACTAGGAATTCCCGTCAATGGAATTCACCTTAAACTTTTTAATTAGCTATATTAACCACTTAAAAATGTAAATATGTAGATATGTAATTATTTTTTGTGTTTTGTTTAGCTATCTTTATCTTGCAGAAATTTTTAATCATGAAAGCAACCAAAATCAAATGAGTCAAGAAAATCAAGAACTTTACAAAAGAGCGATATATATTCATTATGTGGTAATATTTACTTTGGGATATTATAATTCAAAATGGCTCATAGGCCAAGCTTTTCGAGTATATATATATTAAGAAGCATTTCAAGCTATATAGAGAGAGAAAAGAGAAAAGAGAAGTTTTCATTCATGTGGAATCTAAGTAGCAGGAACATTAGGAACAACAGGAGCTTTGACAACAACAACAGGAGAAGGAGGATACACTAGATCTCTGAAATTAGTATACCATTCAACATCATAGAAAATCTCTACATTTTAGAACCTTAGCAAGAAGTGGTAGGCACATGACACTCTTTGACAATGATCCCCAATGGTTATAGCATGAAATCCACTTAGGAATGGCACCCAAGACACCATCGCATCTTCTTCAATATGATGATGGAGATCACTTGCAATTGGAATACCAAGGTCATATACCATAGCAATTACAATTCCCTCAAGGCCTCTGAGTTAGTGCTAGGGAAAAATCTCCCTAGTAATCCTCAGTATCATCGGTTTTGGTACTTGAATATCTAGCAAAAGGGTGACAAAGTGGGAACAAATATCAGTATGAACACTCGATATTTTTCCTCATATTCTATATGGTCCTTTCCCAACACCCACTTAATTGCAACTATGGCTAAGGAATACTTATTCTTTGTCATACGCTTCAAACACCTACTGGAAACTTTTCCTAAGAAATCTACTTAAGACCTATTGTATTCAACCTAATGGGAGTATCCATTGCCTCTACTAATAAGCCCAATTTACATGTATGAATTATGTTATTATCCTTCAGTACATTTATATAAGTAGCTAGGATATGATGCGCACAATAAGCATGATGCTGATTGAGGTGCAAAATCAAAAATCCCACTAGGTTGTGTTGTTGCATGCGAAGTAAAATTGGGTAATTAATCAGCTAAAACATGTGGTAGGTTCAAGTGGTAGTCCACATGGTCAAGTTCCAAGTGTCTAGCTATGAACGCATTTTAGTCTACAAAGATCAACTCAAAATATTTTTGTGTAATCATTACACCCTTTTTATTAATCATTCTCATAAAGGTTTTAAGTGTAAAATCATGGGAAAGGTTTTGTACGCCTTTTTTTTTGCCTCAAATTCCCAAGGAGTGGTGTCATAGGTCATGATGGTTAATCGTCATTATGGTTTAATATTTTTTCCAAAGGGTAGGAATTCATTTTGGATGAATGAAAGAGTTGGAGGTACATGTCGAATTTATTGCTAAAAATAACCATTGTTTCCAACTCCAATTTTAGAAAATGGTAATGTTGCATGCAAAAGAATAACACTGTGAAGAAGTTTGAGTATACAATTCACTGAGAAAAAATTCAAGTGTGACTTGTGGAGAGAAATTAAGCATTTGCAAAAGTTTTCAACGAGATGGCATAGAATCTTGAGATGGCAGCATAAGAAGAGATGGTTACAAGCTTATCAAATGCCATCTTGGTGGCACCAATGGCTTAGGTTTTTGGTGATATCTCTTATGCTTGACTTGGGATGCTAGAAAATCCAAAATGGCCTCACACCTGGGTCATGCAAAAGACTATTCATAGAAACAAAGTTTAGATAGCAGAAGATTGGGCAATATCTATGACCCTGAGCTCAAAATCAACCCTAAGAGTCTTAGGGAAGCAACCTACGAAAGAATGAAAAAGGTTGAGGCTAGTGACCAAGATTCTTTGGCATACAATTTGTGGTTGTGCAGTCTTCCATAGTATATGGTTCCCCTAGTGCATCACTACCCAAAGTTGGTTGAAGAATATGCCAAAAATTTCAATTCAAATATAGGCATCATAGAAGACCGAAACCTAAGAGTAGTAATTAGTGTTGACATTATTCAAGATATGCTATGTATCTCAACAAGGAATATTTTAGAAGCACCTAAAAAATTCACCATAGACAAATTAGACACATTCTGGAAGACTAGAATCCATGCCCTAAGTTTTTACAATTATGAAACAAAGAGGCCCAAGGGAGATAAGCCTCCACCTCATTTTCTGATTGTGAACAATAGCTTCAATTTAGACATACAAGACGTCTTCTCGATGTTTTCTTTTGTTTGTTGCCTAGATAGTGACAAAGAGCTACATGAGTTTCAAATGGGTATGGGTTTTTAGTTAAGAAAACGCCATACCTTATTGTGGTATGACTTCATGGAGGCCATTGTTCAGGAGATGCTAGACCAATTTAAGGAGTATCACATCCAATATAGATTCAAGTTTTCTTCTTTTCTTGCTCATATGTTTTTGCAACAAAACCCTGATTTCTCTAAAGACCATATGGGTTTATCCATTTTTAATGAAATGGGGTGAGGAAGCCAATTTCTATGTGGACCCATCTCCTTTGATTATTATGCATTATCTGAGTCTTTGCTAACTCCAATATTGCAAGATTTTAATGAGGGTGAGGTTGGTTGTTACCAGTTCTCCACTGAGCAAGTAAGATGGCTGAAATATTTTGTTCCTCCTTATGATTAGTTCCTTGGAGAATATTTTTATTGTCAAGATGCATGGATTTACCAAGGAACCATTCTTCCTTATAGTCTATGTGAAAATCAGGATGTTGGCACTTGAGGTATTTAGGCAACTAGCAATTATAGACTGCAACTTTTGTGGGAGAAAGCATTAGAAAGGTTTTTTCCAATCCTATTTAAGCTTTGGAATAGTAATAATGGAGAATAAGCAGACAAAAGGTTTGCTATCTACGAAGCTTGGTCATTTGGGGCTGGTGTTGATTTGTGACAAATGGGAATACAATCCTAGAGACAATTTAGTGGATCTAAACATCAAATTGACTCATAGCTCATGGCCCTACTAGGAGGCTTGGCGAAGTTCACTGATGGGGAACCAAAGTCTCTTTATAGAATTGACCTATATTCCCATGGAAATGGGAAGGCTGCCATGTTTATATTTTTATTAAATCTTTTGGCCAAAACCAATGACAAGTGCAAAATTGGAGCCACCCTCTATAATGAATTGGCCAAGAACCACTATCGGAGTGAGGAGAAGATTGCCCACTTCTGGATTTATTGATAAGAGACCAACTGTCTCAATGCTAAATTCTAGGATACAGATATGCATGAAAAATGTGATCTCTGGAACAAAGAGCATGATAACACTGATGCTAAGGAAGATGAGGAAATGGATCAGGAGGAAGCAACTACCATAATTAGAGCTAGAGAGGCAAAGAAGGCTCAAATAAAATAGGGAGGTGGAAAAG
>VDFB02000003.1:183715532-183746518 GCA_007258455.2 Sequoia sempervirens
GATTTAGGAGACACCATTGATTATATTCACATTCTCTTTGATAGAGATTATACTTAAAACATTTTTTTTTTAGGGAACACCATGACCCTCTTTTTCATTCTCTGTATGATCATGAACTTCATTATTTGATGTTAGTGTGGATACATTTGAGCATAATTTGGAGGATGCATCTTTGTCTTTAGAGGAGATATCTTTATGTTTGGATTGTTTTCTACAATCATCTCTACTAGGTTTTTTACTGTCCTCTTTATCATTGTTGTCTAGAACTCGTGTTTGGAGTTTGTGAACTATTGGAGTTGACATGTAGACACTTGAGTAGAATTCAAAGAAATCACATATCACCATCCTTCCCTCATCCCCCATTTAGGAATCATAAGGCATTTTGCATACAATCTTAGTTTCCTTTACTCCTAAAAAATAAGAAAATAGAGGTTTTTTTGTGAAGCACAAAGGACCTATTTTCCTAATTTCATTCAAAATTCAAGCAACAAAGTGCAAATGAAGAAAAATAATCAAATTTGATAGAAATGGTAGCCAAAAGGTACATCAAGAAAGGGGAAAAAATGTGTACCTTTCACCAAAATTCACCTTGTGAAGCTCATTGAGGACACATTCGCCCTATAGTGAATGGGTCTTGGCTAAGGTTTCTAGAAAATGATTTATGGGTTCTCTTTTGCCAGGTCTGCATTCCTAGATTCTAGATGTTCACTATCGGACAACTGGAAAAAAAATCTTTAGAAGAGTTTCCATGATATGAGATTTTTTCTTGAAAATTTGACAACTTTACAACTTTCTTCAATTTTGTGCTTCAAAGGATCCTCAACCTAAAATCCACAATCATAGATCAAAGAGAGAAAAATATTGGTAATTAAACCTTGAAATGAAATGAAATAGCATGAAGGGCTGATGAATGAAACATACTATGTAAAAACTCAGCAAACCTTGTTTAAAACTTTGGATAACAAATCTGCAAACTAGCATGAAGTGGGCTCAATGAATGTAGATCTTGATCATGAAACTTGATGTGAAACAATGCCTTTGAATGTTTGACTAGATCTTGAACACTAAATCACCATATTAGCTCAAACAACATGCATGATGCAATAAATCTTTGACATGATAATGGAATCTTGATTGTTCCAATAATCTTTAATAATTTTCCCTTGAATGCCTTAGAAATGCTCTTTAATTTCTCTAATAATCTCTTATTTATACATATCCTTAACTTGCATGAAATCTTCTAGGATGAACTTAGTGAAATGATCTCTTATTTATACATATCTTAACATTAATCCCCAAAATTCAAATATCACAAGTTGGCATTTAATTGTACATTTGAAATCATTAAAATACCACCAAAAACATATTTTAAAGAGGGGTCCTAGGTCTAAGTGAGGACCCATTCACAATAAGAAGAATGGATCTTAAGCCACTTACCTAGGACACACATTGCTTAGTGTTAAACATTATGTTAAAATAGGGTCCTAGATTGGTGATCCCACAATAGTGGTTTACAATTTTTGGCCAAACTGAACACTAAAATATTTTTTTTAACTAAATCTTCACTTTTGGGCACCTATAGCGACTAAATTGTGAGGAATTTGAAGATGATGCAAACTAGAGTTTTGTGAAATTTTTTCTATAGATTCTAAATATATTTTTTTCAAAAATTTTGGAATCAAATTGCACTTCTTTTTCCATCTCCCTGGAAAACTAGTTTTTTCAAAAAACAATAGTTTTAAAAAGTGACGCTTACCGTATAACACATAAATTTTTTTCCATGAAGGATAAAATTCTAATTCTTTCGAATTTATATTTGTGGCTCTGATATCTGAATTAGCTTCCACTTGGTTAGATAGTTTTTTTATTGAATATTTTTTTTATTTAATCAAGTTTCAAATTCAAACCAATTATAATAATTTAGACATGAATTGCAACCCATTATAGCATAACTTTTTTTGTATGTATCAAAATTCATTTTTTATTTTCTTTTTTGGATAAAGGACTTCAATATATGGTGCAATAATATTTTTATTTTTTATTTTTTTAAAATCTGCTATTTTTCCACATGTGCAGAACAGAGAGCTTGATTTTCAGTGAAAAACCTACATTCATGAGAAATAAAAAATAAATATAATAATCAAATTAAATTTATTTAAAATTATAATTTTTGGGAAGCTTATAATAAGGACTACATACTTGCAAAAAAAATAATTAATGAATTCATTTGATCCCCCAAAAGGTAATTGAAAAGTGGTTTTTTATCAACATTTTGATAGGTGTAAAGGAGACTCTGTTATAGGTATGGTTTAAAACTAGCAAGATTCTATCCAAGGAAGTTTGATTTAAGGTAGTTTGATCAAACCCTCTTCGATTGGAATTCTTTAAATGGAACTTTTCAAGGCTTAAATCATTATATTTTCTAAAAATATGTGATTTCAGCAAAAATCAGTTCCTCCCAGAAATTGTAAACCACTATTGTGGTAGCAATTTCTAAGTGAGGACCCATTCTCCTTATGGAAAATGGGCTCTAGGTCACTTACCTAGGATACACATCCTCCAAAGTTAAGTGTTGTGAAATGGAATTTATAAATGTCAAGTTTTATCCCTTAGAATTTTCATTTAATCAGGCTTGTATTTGAATTAAAGTTCTCAATTAAGGAAAATTAACCTCAATTAATTAATAAAGCCCAAGATTAATGTGAAAGTGTAAAGGTACACCTTCCATCACCAAAAATAAGGCACAATTAAGTCCATTTTAATTAAAAGGGCCTTAAACTTAATGTGAATATGAAAAACAAATTGCAACACTAAATTAAGGAATCATTAAGCTCATTTATTTATTAATTATATCTAAATTAAGTGTGAAAAATGGATATTTTTTCCTATACTACACCTCCTAAGAGTAGGAATGTTGTTCAATAGTATTGGATAATATTTAGCATTCATTGTTAGGCATCTACCATCATTTCAAGTGAATGTATATTGTGGGGTGTTGCACAGTCTCTCTTCTTCTCTCTTATGGGGTGGCCTTTTCCTTGCATGGGTTTTTTCCCATCTCATTCTTTAGTGAGAGAATTTTTTCTTCTATCTTTTGGAGAGGAGCTTTATCCTACTAGTTTTTCTCATATTCTCCATTTTTGAGAGATTGCATTGTACATGGGTACCTAACATGGCCTCATAGCTAGGACTCGTATTATCTTTGCATTATCTATATATTTTCCTCCCTATGTTGTTATTAAGGAGGGTGTTGGTGTGAATAAGATATCTTACCTAACTAACTATTCACCTATTAGGTCCTACTCAAATTTTGAGTTTACTTAGGTCCTAGGAACCTTCCTAAAAGTCTTAGTTGGTATTCGATCTTATCTTATCCTTTTTAATTTAACAATTGTGTCCTAGCTCATTTAATATTAATTTTCTCATGGCATAGGATTGACACACTTTCCATGGTCTTGCCTAATCCTATGTGTCACCTTCACTATATTGCAAAGGGTCTCTAATACATTGTAGATCAATCCATTCCATTTTTATTGTTCGATAGGAAAATAGTTTATTCTTTTGATATAAATCTACTTTTTGTGATTTTCATGTGGCCTCTAGATCTTGGGTGGTTATCTCCATAGATAGCTCTTATAGTCTTAAATAATTTTTTCATTAATTTCAATATATTTTTTTGTACAAGTAGAATTTGAATTAAATTTTTGTGAGTTATGAGATTTTCAACAAGTAGAATTTCATATTTTAAAATCTTCATAAATATTTTCAAAGCTATCTTTGGGTGTATACCTTGTTGAAAAACTAAACTGCACATCTACAAATGCTTAGAAAAATCTTAAAATTTGATATTTATTTTGAGTTCTATCAAATTCTAAGCTACAATAGGATCATAATTGATAGACCAAAATATAGGTGCACTATAGTCCTACAACTTAAAAATTTTCTTGAAATTTGAAATGTGTCCAATAGTTGGTAAGTGTCTAGAAGAAGTGCATCATAGTATGCAAAACACCTTCCAATCCTAAAAGGGAACAATAAAAAGAATTATTAGATGTTTCTCTAATTGTACTATATTTTAGACTATCTATTGGTATGTTTTTTTATGTTAGAAAATGATAGAAACTTGAAAATAATTATATGTTTAAATTTACTTTTTTTTAAGGTTAGGATTGTTGTTCCATCTTGACTACATTATAATTTATCTTTGGTTGGTGATGTACTATATTGGTTGTGCTATATCTATTATTTTATGTTTTTATTTGTGTAAATATAGATTTAAGTGTATTATATTCATCACAACACCTAGTGGTATTGTTACTAGATTATGTGTGTACCTTGGTTACCATGTAAGTACTAGGATTAGTTTGGATTGAGAAAAATTGGTTTACTTATAGGTGATTATAGCTTTAACATCACTTTCTCTATTATACTATCTAGTACATTCAAATACCATATCCTTTGAAGTTAATATTGTAGTATAATTGTGGCCACTCTTCATTCCATAAACTCACAAGACATATGTTCTAGTTCTCTAGGGGCTCACAAACTATTAAATACACAAGTTTTATTTCTCATTGAACCATTAGAGCTAAGAGATATTTATTGAATATATATGGCCAAACATGGTTAATAATATAACCAAATGGTTATCCACTACATGGTTGTGTGCTCTTTATTTATTATTATTCAAGTTTCATTTGTTGATGCTCAAGTTTTGAGTATAGATGTACACTACCATTGGAAGATGAGTATCTTGGTGTTGTATGGGACTTTAAGACTAGTTCCTTGGATGTTTTCTTTGTCATCGAGTTCTTGTTATTTAGTATTGGTTATCATTTCTATCCTCTTTGATGCATTTCTATGCTTATTTGTATTAATTTCAATAATTTGGTGTCTTGTGAAGTGTTATGGTGTCCTAGTTTTCTTGGAATGTTTCTCATGTATGTGTATTGTTTTAGATAAAAGGTAAAAATCCTAAACCATTAATATTAATAGAAAGTGAAAATACTAAGATTACTAGAGAAGCTTATAGAATAAGTATTTCTAAGGGGCTAAGAAAAAGGAAAAATATCCCATGTATCTAGGGATAGACGCAAAGATACTAGGATAGAGCATAAGTCTCAAAACAAAAAGTAAAAGAAAAAGAATAAAAATGGAAAATTTTGAGCAATCTAAGCTTGGGTGAAACCCTAACACAACGTTAGGGGAGGTCTCGAATTCCATTACCCACTTTATTGTGATAAAATTTATTTCATTATATTTTCATATTTTGGATTTATTGTTACAAGTGTATGATATCTCTTAATAAAGTAATTAAATAAAGTAGATATTCACTAGTGTCATAATAACCCACACTTTATGTCCAATCTATGTGTATTTTGTGTTGAACTTTATTTCCTTATATTTTCATTTTTTGGATCTATTGTTACAAGTGTGTGATATTTGTTAATAAATTAATTAAATGAAGTGAATATTCACTAGTGTCATAATAACTCACACATTTAGAAATTATAAATGGATACATTTTTTCCTTGACTATAGGATGAGGAGGAAAGGGAAATCCTCATGGATTAAATTCCTTCCCCAATTGGAAACATGAGCTTGGATGGATTTTAAATATTATAGTTGAATATTTGTTTTATTTATTCATAAGGCCACTTGTGTATGTGGTGAATTGGCTATTGGGTATGTGTAGGATCATCATGGAAAAAACAGGCCCTTAAGTGGCAAAAAATTTAGAAAAATCAAAGTTAGGAAACTTGAAGTAAAAATTTTAATAAGTTATCTATATTGTTTCAAAAATATGTAATAATAGAATCTATAGAAAATTGAATGCATGAACAAAATGCTAAATTTTTTTTTTTTAAAAGAGTCTATTTGGTGAAATTTTAAAGAAATTTCAATGCGGTGGTACTTAAATTTCAGGGAAAAAATAAGAAGTAGGTGTCTGTCTGACCACCATAACCACAATAAAATGATAATATTTTTTTATAAGATTTTATATATATGTAGAGGACTCATGCCCCGATGTGATACTTATTTTTTTTGTAATTTTTTCAAAGTAAATAATTAATTATAATTTTTTTTTATTACAACCTTTAAAAATATAAAACCCATGTTAATAGAGCCACCTTAGCATTGGAAACTTCATTAAATTCAATATTTTGTTTTTAATGAAAATCCTAAGAGCATGCAAAGCATAGGCCATGGTATATTCAGTTCAAAAAATGTGATATTGTTTAGAAGATATAGATGTTTTCAATCATTTATCAATCCTTGACTTTTTAATTAAATAATTCAAATAGAAAATGAATAATAATTATTTATAAAATTCAAAGTAAAACATAATTTATATTGGTGGAAAGCTGAGAATCATCTTTAAAAACCCTTTTCATTTCATCAATTTTGGGTAAAAAAAGTCATCAGCCACATTAGCTTAATGTATTATTTTATGATACATTGAAAAGGGGTTGTAGTTATTAAATCACTATTTAGATGATTATTGTGATTGTACTTATTATTGTACTAGATGAATGATAGATATTATTCATTATGATTCTCTTATATGACTTGCATGGGTTTGTAATAATCAATATACATAAAAAAATTCTACTCACATTTTTGGGGCTAGTACACACAAAATCATTGGGGCATACCACTACTAAATATATTTTCATATTTATGTATAATTTGAATACTAACTATCTATAGAATCTTTATTTGGTTATTTTTTCTTCAAATTGTGCTTGTGTTTTCTATTTTAGCTTTGAATGCTTTCTCATATAGATTTGGATGTATACTAAAGTAAGGGAAAAATATAGGGTGAAAGATACATTCTTTGCACCTTCCCATTTATTTTACATCATTTTATGTGGCTTTCCTTAGTGCATTGCCCTAGAACATGAATTTGATTAATTTGCCACTTTTAGTGACTCTTGACCCAAGTTTCTAATCAAATTAGTTGAAACTTTCCCAACTCTCAAAACTATTTATTCTATCTAGTTCAAAACTATAGGTGCAAAAATTACATTACTTTGTGTGTAGCCTTGTAAAAGTTTTCTAATTATAAATTATTCATGACCTAAGACCATCTTAGTTTCAACTGGTCACTATTTGTTAGCTCCCATGGTTAAAAAGTTAAAATTGTGCATCTAGAACATAAATAAAATGACACTTAGTAATTATATGATTTCATGATCATTACGATTTCACGATTATTATGATAACACCTTCTATATCTATTTATAATAAAACATCCCTTAGGAATCATGCTTCTTCAAAACTAAGTCTTTTGCATCAACCATATTAGTTACATTAGCTCTTACATCAACCGATGTTAAAACTATAGTTCTTTCTCTAGATCTATAAATTAGGAACTCTTTGCTCCATTGAATCATTTCTACAAGCACTCAACATCTTTGTACTACATCATTGTGTTGCAAGTATGAAGGTGTTGTCATTCATGTCAACTGGTTAACTAGTTATCAAGTGGTTGTTGTTGTCATTGATGTTGGTTATTGGTTGTATATGTCAACGATTTTGAGAAATTTGTAATAAAGAAAGGTTGTAGGTGTTCAATGTTTGATCTGGATTTTGCTCTGAGATTTGCTACTATGCTAGTGAGGATCTAAAGTATTATTCATGGTTTTTGAAAGTTGCTATATTCATATTTTGGGTTTCTGGATCGTTATACAATATGATTTATGTTCACCAATTGTGAACTATGTTTTTCTGTGTATCTGGTTGAGGTCCAGGAGAAATGTAGTTGCCCCGGATTTCCTCTTATTCAAGTTTTATGACTTGCAGTTCTCAAAATAAGTTGAAGAGGTCATGTTTAAGTTAATTTTATTATCTGGAGATATTGGATCATGTTAAGGTAGTGTGTGCTTAATTGATTTATGTGTTTTACATAGGTATTGGTTGACCTTGTGTTTAACACTACTTACGAAGTTCATCGAAGTGTATTAAGGCATGCTAGGACTTATTTAGATCCTCATTGAGTATATTTTTTGGTCATCCTCATTCTAATTCCACTGTAGAATGTTTTGGCACTGACCTAATTTGAATTAGTAAATTCAAATGGTGTGTGGCTAAATTTAGATGAGCTTCAAAGTTGAAGATCGTATAAATACAAGTGGAGATGTTTGTAAAATATGAATGCAAGCAAGATAGATGTGAAACAGTGTGTGTGTGTGTGATGCAAGTTTGAGTAGATCAGTGTGAAATCTAATTGTTGAGTTTATGGAGGTAATGAGCTAAAGGTGTACTTTATCATTCAAGCATGTTTGCAAGTGTGTAAACGAATTGTGGTGGAAATCTCCATTGAATTGAGATTGATTTCTCTCTATAACAAATCTCTTCTATCTTCTTTATATTTTTGTGGTAGTGAGCCCTCGTGGTGGTTAACCCTTGTTGGACAATGATTTAACTAGTTAACTCGTGATTTAGACATTGGATGTACATAATATTTACTTTGCTTCCTAACTTTTTATAGAATTGATGAATTGGTCAACTCAACAAGGAAAAAGGGAGAAGTTAGCATACTTTCACACCTTATCTTAGCTGGCTCTAACATGTTCTTCAACACCAACAAATCCTCTTTATAAGTGCATGTAAAAATAAAATTTTGTTGCAAATACCAAAGTTTCAAACACCTCAAATTTACAACCAAACTAGAAATTCAATGCTACACGACTTGAATTAGACTATAGATCTAAGTTTAAAATTACAGATGTATGATCGATTAAGATTCATGCAGTTTTTCATAACACAATCATCTAAATCTAATCATTATAAATCAGTTTGGTAGCGATAAAGATTGGGGAACAACCTCTCTAATGATGATAAGGTTTAAAAACAACCCAGTTAATAGTGATAAAGCTATAATTATAAGATTAGAGTTACGAATGTATTATGACTATAAGTCATGCACAGTAACAAATTTCTCAAAACATTCAAGAGCAACCTCTCCGGTGAAGGTAAGATTGAAGAAGAACTTAGTCCGTGATGATTCAAGGACCACCTATTCGTTAGAAATAAAGTTTGGCTTTGAAAAGTAACGCCCGAATCACTGCCATATTCTTATTCGGTGGTGATAAAGTCGTTTTGAAAGTAATGCCCGCATTACCTACCATATTTGACTGTGACGCATTACCTACCATATTTGATGAAGTTGTTTTGAGAAGGAATGCCCACATTACCTAACCACGGAAAAATGTTCTCCAAGGATTATGAGGTTATGTTGTGAGGAGTTCACTTAATTTAATTGTGAGACAAAAATGTTCAAAAACTAGCAAAACATTTATATTGGAAAGAAATATATGGATCACAAAATTTAAGAGTTAAGTAAATATAATTATTTAAAATATGAAATTTAATTAAAAGTATATCATAATGAATAGAAATAAAGTTAAAGAGAAGAATAATAAATTTTTATTTAATATATAGATGTTATTTAAATAAGTAATTAAAACAATAATTAATTGAAGTTGAATTTAAAAAACTTGTTAAAATTGATAAATAGGATACATATTAAGAGTTTTGTATGATATGAAAAACATTCTTTGTGATGTATACTTAGTGATTAAATAATGAAATTTACTATTTATATCTATAATATTTTTTTTTTAATCTTAGTAAATGAATCATAGTTCAGCAAAGATCAAAACTAAATCAGCATTTTGGATCTGTTATTTGCAACCGAAAACCTTTTCATGACCTAATCCTAGAATAGTGGTATAACTTCGGGTTATGTTTCTTCAAAAACCTATTCACCTATTTGTTTCTAAATTTGGAAGTGCTTAAAAGGACTAGAATGACGTGTATTCAAATAGACAATTTACGATTTATCTTTATTACAATTAGACCTTATGTACTAATTTATTGATATTAGAATATAAGAAAAGAGACATCAAACAAAATTTAAAATGCCTATATATCTATCCACATGTATGCAAATGTTGATATAATTTTATACATGGTCTAACCATATGCTTGCAACATGTATGGATGAAAACATTTATGGTTTAGGCCATTTTATACTCAAAAACCTTACATTCAAATTTGAATATTTTGTGCAACAATTAGTTGGTAATAATTAGTAATGGGATCAAAATAGTTTGAGTCATAATTAATGTAGAAGTTGTAAAATAGGAGTCAAGATCACTTTTCAATTCTCGTTTTAAAAATAGGACACCCTAAATAGTCTCGATTTATGAATGAGATTGAAAAGATTAAACACTTAATTTAAATCACTTCAAAATAATAACTTAGTGTCAAATATAATTCATTTTGAATGCCAAATATTTTAGAAAAATACATAAACATGCTCCTATAAACACGAAATAAATCTATTGCCTCAAATATTATTGACTTAAAACCTTAGAACCTTTGCTCCCATTCACATTAATCAAAAAAGGAATTTATTTGTTTTGATGGAAACTTGACGCCTTTCATAATCTACATTTTAAATAATAATTTATATCTAAACAAAGCATAATTATCTATTGTGCAAAAAATTTACTAAGACTAAATAAATAGTGGACTCCCTTGCAAGATCCTCTAAATTTCTCTAATTTTTATTATAAATGTATTTTAACTGTTGGTAAAATATTTGTTCTTAGTCGTGTTTTAAAATACTTGTTCTTAGTCTTGTTGCTAATTGTTTTCTTTGATGTTTCTTTAATTAAATCTCATTTTACAACTCCACATGTGATGTTCTTATAGTTGACAAAAGTCATTTGTCATTCTAGATTTAAATTTGATGATATTTATTGATTAATTGAAATTTAAAATTATGTTATATTTTGTATCTCAATTAATTAATAAATATGATTAAATATACATCTATAATACTAGATTAACAATATGTCTATTTTTAATAATGATAACATAAAAATAAAATAAAAATAAAAAAAATTACTATAATTGATATAAACCATAATAATAATTTATAAAGATAAGAAAAATATCAATATACTTACATTTTTTTCCTTAATATTATCCAAAGCATTCCATTTGAAAATAAAATGATGGTTTGTCCTAGCACCTCCTATTCCAAATATACTTGTATTGCAAGAATTTCTTATTAAAAAATTTATTATCACTTATTATTATTTCACACGCTACATACACCACATGATATAACCTTTAAGATTGTTAAACATAACATTGACATGGTAAAATTAGAAATGGGTCTTAGTGTATTCCCATTTACTTGTTTCTATTTTTTTTATAACATTCACATATCACTTTTAGTCTCCACATAAACATTATTAAAAAACATTAAATAATTGATGCATATTAGATTCTCGCTTCTTTTGATTAGTTAACAATTGTAAGTTTTTGTGAGGAGTGGGAATTCATCTTCATATGTATGGCATTTAAAAATAATTATGGTGGAAAAATAAATAAAATAATAATTATATATACAAACATAGAAACTTGAAATAACAAATATATATAAAGAAAAAAAATATTGGTATGATATCATCAATTTAAAAAATATGATTCTTTTATTTTGTTTATATTGTTTATTTTATTTTAATTTGAAGGGCTATTTGTATTTATTTAAGAGTTGTTTTGTTGGTTAGATTATATTTTTGTTTCAAAATTATTATTATTATTATTTATTAAATATACGATATATATTAAATTTTAATTAATTTTAAATTTTTAATAGTATTAATAATTGTATATGTTTTTTATGTATGGATTTGGATAGTGTGATGGTTTAAATGTTGTGTTGTTCTTCTTGCAACAAGGTTCAAACTTTATTGAGGTGTAATTGTTGAGTATTTAGGTTGGGGATGAGGTCCTCTATATGTGACCTCTCTAGTTCATAGCTCTGGGTCAAAAGCATTCACCACTCTTTTAAAAAAAAATGTATATTTTTAAATTTATAAAATTAATAGATTATTAAAAAACAATTATCTAATTATTTAATTTTTTAAAATTGATAAAATACTTTAAATAATATATTAGATATTTATGAATAATAGTTAGAAAACAAAATGACCTTTCAATTTCAACACATTCAAGTTGCATTAATCCGATTCCAAGATAGCTTCAACATTAGTTATAATCAACTATACTTTTAACCACGTTGCAAAGTAATTAAGCAATCAATATTTGTGCATCTTAAGCTAACAAGAATGGACTATACTTCCATCAATTCATAAATAGACTAATCAATTTATGAAACAACTTCAACTATACTATTACTAGAGATGTCATTATCAAAATCAAAATCAAAATCAATTAGTCAATCTATGAATGCTAGAATTTATTTGTTCAGTAATACTTAAAAATATTGAATCATTACTCATGAATGTGGGTTGTCCAATTAAAATGCAAGTCAGCTATGTCAAGCTTAAATATCACACTCTATGTTTTCACTTTCTTAGGCGGCAAATCTAAAATTACACTAGTTTATAACTAATAGGACCGACCTATTAGTGTGATTTCAGATTAGCTAAATAAGTCAAAGCCTAGAATCTAAAAATTAATCATGTATTAACATTTTTTCAAAAGAGAAAATAAAAATCAGAACTTAGAATGTGATGTTTAAAGACAATTCAAAACTTCAAATATGATTTTTCTATCAAACCATCATGAACGTAAAAGAATTCCAAAGAAACTTTAAATCAGCAATGAAAAATTCTATATAAGTCCATCAACCTTGTCCTGTTACTATAAAATTTAGAACTCTGATCATACAGCTAGTTTTGTTTCTGTTTTTTTTAATTTAGTTTTGATAAGCTCTGTGTTATAGTATAAGGTTTTTAAGGCTTGGATGGCTGGTCTCAAGTTTAAGGTGACAAGGCAGGAAGCTGTCCTAGTGGCTCCTCCTTTGTCCACTCCTAAGGAGCAGCTATATCTTTCCAACATTGATGATCAAGCGGGGTTGAGATTTCACCTCCCCGTGTATTATTTTTATCAGCATAGCTTTCTGAAAGAGGACCAAGATCCTGTTAAAGTTATCAGAGAAGCACTGGCAAAGGTTCTGGTGTATTACTATCCATTCGCTGGAAGGTTGAGAGAGGCGGCTGCTGGGAAGCTGGTCGTGGATTGTACAGGAGAAGGAGTTCTGTTTGTGGAAGCAGATGCGGATGTTACTCTGGCTGAGTTTGGAGAAATTAAGCCGCCGTTTCCTTGCTGGGATGACCCCTTACACGACATTCTCACCCCACAAACTGTCATCAACTCTCCCCTTCTTCTCATTCAGGTTTGTAATTCTTGTTTTTCTATCAGATAATTGTTCCTCGATTACGTTTTTCCGCGATGGGACATGATCTGCACAAAAATTGTACACAAAAAAATTGCATGATAAATTATATTAAAATATATAACATAATATTTTTATTTGGTAGTTTGGAAGGTTTAGAGTGTTTTGTTTTTTGTATGTTTTTTTTTTTTTGTTGTTTCATTACTGGCTTTTGCTGTCTTCTTGTTATATTTTTTCACTTGTAAAAGGAGACGGCTTCAAAATCTCTTTTTGTTTAATCAAAAATATACATTTTTTAATAATTAATCTTAATTTTATTTATTATTAAAACAATTATATTATAAATAATTATATAAAAATTAAGGAAGTGAATAAAAATATAAAATTAAATTATTCACTTAATTTTTGAAAAATATTAAGAATAATTACAAATATGATTTTAAAATAATAATGAAAATTTAATATTTATAAATGTGAAAAATAAATTTTAAAGAGTTAAAAGAAAATCTTATAAAATTTATTAGATAAAATTTCAAAGAAGCTTTTAAATAATCAGTGTGGAAACGTAGATAGCTGTTTCTTTTAACAAAAATACAAGACACCTTTTAGCAGGATAAGCTAAAAATTCGCTGTAAAAATAGAAATGGTATTTAATTGATTTTATTGAAAAATTCATCTATGAATTCTTCCAAAAACAATATATTATTTGTTTACAATGTTTAAAAAAACATAATATATTATTTACAATTTTCGTATTGTTTATTATTTAAAATTAAATAAATATTATTACATGTTTTATTATACTCATTCTACTAAAATTTGTAAATCATAGTTCATGAGATGTATTGTTCACATATAATGCATATTTGTTATTAAGAGCATTGTCTATCAAACCCTAGCTCCTCCAATATTCTCTTAATTAACCAACAATCTATGTGGCGGTCTTTCACTTTTATTCAAGCAAGATCATCCTCTTGCCAAAGCCCCTTGGATTCATGTTTTTTTTATTTCAATTCATGGATATACAATTTCCTCACGATTTTGTATCTTGTGATGAATTTGCAGGTAACGCGATTGAAATGTAAAGGCTTTATATTCGCCCTGCTGTTGAACCACATCATGGCAGATGGGACGGGACTGGTCCAGTTCATGACAGCTTTGAGCGAAATAGCCATGGGAGCAAGCAGCCCGTCAATTCCTCCAGTTTGGGAAAGAGAAACCCTAAAACCTTGCTCGAAAGCCTCAATAAACTTCCCTCTCTATGAATACAATCAAGTCCCAAGGAAAATCATGTCCATAAATGGATTAAGCCATGCTTCCTTCTTCTTCGGCGCGGAAGAAATCGCTTCCCTGAAAAGACAGGTTCACATGAAAACCTCGACTTTCGAAGTATTATCAGGGTTCTTGTGGCGTCTGAGAACCAGGGCTCTCGAGATGACGGCGGACCAGGACGTGCGATTCATATTCCCAATAGACACCCGCTCCATATTCGAACCCCCGCTTCCGCGCGGCTACTACGGCAATGCAATCGCCTTTGCTAGCGCCAAAACCACAGCCAAAATGTTGTTGAACGAACCCTTGTCGTACGCAGTGGAGTTAATTAGGAGAGCCAAAACAGCCGTTAACAACGAATACATGCGGTCTACGATAGACTTGATGGAGGTCAAAGGGCGTCCGCATTTTACTGTGGTGGGGAGTTTTGTGGTTTCTGACGTCAGCAAGATTGGGTCTATGGCTCTGGACTTTGGGTGGGGGAAAGCGGTCTATGGCGGACCTGCCAAAGGCGGTTTGGGAGTTAAGCCGGGTGTGATTACCTTTTTCATTACATTCCGAAACAGTAATGGTGTTGAAGGAAAATTAATTCCTATTTCTCTTCCCTCTCAGGCCACGCAAAAGTTTCAGCTAGAAGTGGCACAGGCCATAGAGAAGGAAGCCCCCACTTCTATACGATCCTCCCTGTGAATATATACAGCGGTAGGTTTCAGTCCAATTAAGAAGAGTTTTATTTCTGTATTAAACTAGCTTAGTTATCTTATTTAAT
Source organism: Sequoia sempervirens (assembly GCA_007258455.2). Classification (NCBI taxonomy): domain Eukaryota; kingdom Viridiplantae; phylum Streptophyta; class Pinopsida; order Cupressales; family Cupressaceae; genus Sequoia; species Sequoia sempervirens. Next base: position 183,730,799 of record VDFB02000003.1, read on the forward strand.
AATATATCTAAATAAGTTGAGATATTTTAGTGGAGTAGTTTGTTTTTTGAAATATTTATATTTTTATTCTTCCTATCTATTCAATCTGTTACATGTTTACGCCGAAGGCGTGGGGTGTCCTATATGAACTTTTGAAGCTCACTTTTCCCATCAATGGTTCACAAACCTTAAGAGATCCAGCAAGGTGCTTAAATCAATCAAGGTCGTGCGTATTTTTTTCACATTTTTACCGTTTTCCTGCCGGTATTGGTTTCCGTCGGTTCCCTGCATATTTCCTCATTTCTCATATTTTTTTGGTTGTTTTTCCCAAGAAGAACAAACACAAAAGCATCGACATTTCCAATTAGAATCGAAAGCTTTATCAACCGCATTCGGACACTAATCTCTATCCAATTTCGTTGAATCCGGCCTGTGAACTATGGATGCCAGCTGGAAGTTTGAGGGAGGCAGTTGGGGCCACTAAAACAAGAGCTAAACATAGCCAGGCAAAGCTTCATAATATTAGCTAGCGGAGCCAATAAGAGGGCATGGGGCCCCAGATAATGCTAGCAGACCTGGGCTACGGTGGTTGCAGCACATATTTGACACTAAATACTTAAATAATTTACACCTAGACTAAGTTCAAAGCTTATAGAACAAGCCTCTGCATGCATATTTTTTGTGAAGATGGTGCAACAGCTATTGCATTTATAGCATCAACAACAACCACAAAAAAACTGTTCAATACCAACCTGAAAGTTTTATTGCCTAGATGTTGGTCACATTATGATTCACCACTTTATGCAGTTGATCCACCTGCTTCTTCTATAAATATGGACAAGATCAACCTGCTTCTTCTATAAATATGGACAAGATCAACTGCTCCTGCGCACCTATTAAGACTTGGGATTTGCATCAATGAAACGATCTCCTTTCCAATAGTTGGTTCTGGACCAGGGCATGAAAGCCCCTATGCACTAGCTCTAAAATGATGAATTGAATTGTCATGTCGTCATTTTTCTCTTTGCTTCCATTTTTGAGATTACTTGATGTTCCATTTTTGAGATTACTTGATGTTCCGGTAAAAATGAAATGAATTCACTACGCATTCGTCTGAGGGAAGGAATTATGTAGCTGACATGTATGCAAAATGTGGAAGTATAAACAAGGCACATGAACGAATTTAAGAATGCCACCTTATACCACCTATTGGCTTTTTTTATATATAAACTGATAAAAATTTCTCAATAATGAGTATTTCTAAAAAGTATAGAAAAAGGAAAGTCTGTTTAAAAGAAAACACTAGGAAAAGTCTTCAATTTTTTGAATTTGCACATTATTCAAAGCAAATTAATAGGGAAATAGGGAAATCATTAGGTAAAAACATTAGTCTTTGTAAATTTGTTGTTGTCCTGTGTCTTGATTACAACTCTATGTTGGTTGTGATTTATCTTATGTTATTCTAATAAATAAAAAACATTAGTCTCTGCCTGCCGAACAATGATAACAACAATAAGAATCATCATATCTTAGTTTTTAAATGAGGAAATTAAAGATGGGGGATGTAAAAGTTTATCTTAGTTGACATAATAAAAAAAATGGAAGAAAAATTAGAAGGAACTTTGAGTGATTAGTTAGATTATAATATATTATTTTAGTGTCTACTTATATTTATCAATTTAATTAATGTTGTGTGTTAATTTTTTTCATTTTTAAGTTAGTTTATTTCATTTATATTGATTGCTTTGTTTTTGTTTGAAGAAATATTTTTTTTCAATATTATTTTATAATTTAGTGATTTTTAAATATATTTCAGATATATTTTAATTTTGCTATAATTTTTATTTTTTTTATCATTATAAAATATTTGTCAATATAAAAAAATTATGATCATTTAATGTTATTAAAACATTCACTTAAATATTTTTTTTTTGACATGATTCACTCCTCTCAATCATTTTTGTCATTTCATATTTATATTTTCGTATTGGTATGATTTTCATCCACCATTATTGAGTTTGCAAGTAAAAGGAGCATTTAAAGATTATTACTGCAAATGCATGGTTCAAGGCGAAATATTTCTTTGCAAAAATTATGACACAATTTAATCCACAAACTTACTGCAATAATCTTCATGGATTGTGGAAATCTGTTATCACTAAAATATTTCTTTGTTTAAATTTATTTTCAAAATGGTATTTTTTAATAATTGAAATTAATTATAAAGAAGCGCAATTATCTTCCTCATATAGTGGTTTTGTTTTAGTTGTGTTTCTCCTCTAACAGGATGCATAGTTCATTTAAAGCTATCACTTCTCCATTGAGATCTTTTTTATACAAACATCATTTGCTAAATGGCCTACCAATACTTTGAAATGCAAATCAAAATTAGAAATTCTACATTTGCAAAAATTGATTTAAATGATGAAATGTCAATACTGCCCAATACTTCAAAATGCTAATCGAAATTAGAGATTTTGCAACAAATTAACTCCATTGTTGTGCAACAATTAGAGATTCTATATCTACAAAATGTTTGGCTGGATTAAGGACAACAGACTCTACTATATTTATAAAATTTTGAATCAAACATTTTTATTTGATTGCCTAGTTAGTTAGCAAAGGAGACATTACAGGGGGCATGCGGCTCTATATGTGTTGCATTAGATGCACATTTATTGCTCTAGGATATGGGGGAAATGTTACCATGTCTACTATTTTACGTTCCTTAGCAACCACATGAGATTTGGATGATTCGTCTATGAGAATGAATAAAAAATAAATCCCTTCCTTGCAAGTTTATATTTGTGTTACTACATGACACGTGATGCTTGTTTAAGACTGGTTATTTTTTACCCAAAGCGAGACACGAATAATGCATGAATTGTAGTGCAACTCAAAAATGGCAAGCATGTGGAAAGCATGCAGCTTGAAATTCAAAACGACACTCTGCTTTTGGAAGGAAAATATAGTTGTTTATAAAAGTTCCCTTTATATTTTGTTTTTCCTTTTTTTTATTAGTATTCATTTTTAAGTTGATCACAATAGTACTACTTAATATGAATATCAAAAAACAATTTGCATTTTTATAATTAATTTGATATTTTTTTAAAATATTAATAATAGACAAAATTAATACAATTAATACAATTATTTGTATATAAAAATTATTAATAGAATATATATAGTTTAGTTTAAAATATATAATAAATAATTTGGTTTATAATATATAATGCTATATTATATAATAATATAATAGTTAATAGAATAGTTAAAATATAAATAATAAATATAATATAATAATGACATTAATATAATAATAGAATACATTAAATGATGATATAAATAATAAATATTTATATAATAATATAAGAGCTAATATATTATTCTATAATAAATAAATAAAATAATAATATTAAAATCATTTTCTAAATGATCTATCAAGCGATCTTACTTCCTACACGAATGTATTCAAAAGAAAAACTAATCTATCAAATTCGGCGGCCCTAAAATTTGTAAACACCTCTTCCACCGTCTGAAGATTTGTAGAAAGTGATGTGGGGGTCTCCATGCCCAAACCCCACTTTCTTATTATAATTTTTTTCTTTCTATTATAGTTATCATAACTATTACAATTCCCTGCCCATTTTTTTGTGTAAATCATAGTTTACTCCATTCCTAAATCAACGTTGGAAAACATCCCCCTAAGCTTAACAGATATATTATTAAAATGAAAATTACAATCAAGATCGTAATAATGAATAGATTTAAGTTTTAACATTACAACATCCTTTATTCCAGGTAGTTAAGTATATATTAGCATAATTAATATACAACATATATTTTATATAATAAAAAAATTAGAAATAATATAATTATTATATATTAAATATTATATTTTTAAATAAAACTATTGAATACATATATAAAATGATTATAATTCATAATTAATAATTATTATAATTTTATATTTTACAAAATTAAATTATGATAAAAATTAGTAATTAGTAAATGTATGTAAAAAAAATAGTTCAAAATTTATCCTAATTGACCTTCCACACTTCTTCGGCATACCTATTGCACACTAAGGTGCAATTGCTAGTCTAAATACTAACCTAAATACAAACATGTGATAGAACATGTATCTATTATATGAATAATGATTTTGATTTTTACAGTATGAACAATACTTTTGACTTTTACAATATTATAAATAATATTTTATTTGTTAGTTGGATATAGTGAATATAATTAAAGTGACAGCAAAATTATGTTTACAAATATTGTAGAACATTTTCTTATTGAAGAATGGAATGTGAAAAAATACTTTTAGAAATACCACAATTTAATAAAATACAAAGCCAAAAATAAGTTTAATTAATATTCAGTGTAGCTACCAAGCAAAACACTAATGCAAAATTAAACAGTCTATATACTTGTTTGCACCTTTCTTCCTTTCAAGGCCGTGATATATTTTTTTACCTTTTGTGCACAAGTAATGGTATCATGGTCACTCTCTCCCAAAATCTTCTATTCTACTAAATGCGCTGTTGGAAAGCCATGCATTTTTATGTTTGTGTAACTTCTCGATTGTTTCTAAGTTCTGAGTATATAGCCTTGAAATTCTGTTTTACTTCATAAACATTTGCATTTATAAATTCTATGAAAAATTTGCATATTTTGTATTGATTTATAATATGATTATATCTTTTCCCTGTTCAAATCGAGGCAGGCAGAGCGGTCGAGAATTACTCTAATGTAAAAACCCATCCACTCTTAAGGAATTAAAAACAAAGTATTATATCTTTTCTTTGTTTACAAAACAGTTATCTAGTGATTGTAATCCATGGACAGATTGAATAACTAATGATTACATATTTTTCATTCCAAATGTTTCCATCAAACAGTACGTCCAAGCCCACCTTGCAGACTTCCATTTGGATACATTTCAAAACACTAATTCATAAATGGCATGTGGACCAATACAACCATAGCATTTGCAAACCCACTTTCTAAACCACCTAGGATGTCAAATTATTAAAGGAAGATGTATCCAAGATAATGAAAAAAAGATAAGGTTGTACTTGGTGACATTTCAATCCATCTATACATATTCTTCTGTTTGCCTCTTAATATAAATATAATGTTTTCCATGTTCTGTGAGATGCGGAATTGGTTTTTTGACATGTCAAAGGTTGATTGTACTTCCCACATAGCTGTGGGTACAAACATGCCAAGTGCTCTTGATGATATGTGGCTAATTATCAAGCAATTTTCTAGTTCTATTTCACAGTGCACTAAAATTGGACATTGTTTTGAATGTTCTATATAGTCCAATGATTTATTAGGCATACGGCAAATCCATCACCAGCAATTTATCGAAGGTAAATTCACCATCAAGTAAAATTCACTGTCATCAATTCACCATGGCAGAAAGTTAACCGCATTAATATTTTTTAATATATATTCCAAAAACTTTGATTTTATTTTTTTTTATTAAAAAAAAATAAATGCGGTTAATTTTTTGCCGCTGTGAATTTTCCGTGGAGGTGAATTGCTGGCGGTGAATTTTCCGTTGGTGAATTGCTAGCAGTGAATTTTCTTAGAGACAATTTATTATGCTTGTCTCCTATAGAACAAATACCTTACAAAAGTACACACCGGATGATTCAAAGATCCTCTATTTTGAAATACTTAGAATCATTCTCTATTTTGAAATACTTAGTGTTTTGGTTAGAATTATTAGTATGAGGGCTAAGCATGTTCAAAATAATCAGATTTGGTTAACTATAGGTTACCAAAATTCTATATTTTGACGCCTTTTTAAGTCCTTGGGTGCCTAACCCAAGTTTACAAGGGGGAAAACATAAAAAAACTACAACATGGAAAAGGACTGGCCATTCTCGTACAATTTACTGTAGATTACAGCTTCTTCTAAAAACAATCTAAGTAGTCAATTGAATGATCTAAAATGCTATTTGATCAAACTGCTCTTGCACTTGTACAGGAATCTAGAGGCTTACTTTTAACTGATTAAGGTTGAAATCAATTGTGCAGATAGAGCTTTGCTACTGAACTGATAAAATGTATGCATCGAGACAAAAGATTAACTATTCGACATAAGCACATTAGAATTATTCCCTCAGTCTTTTTTGAGCAATGATAAATTACAAAAAAAAAATTCAAAAATTAAAATTTAAAAGTCAATTCAGTGTCTTCGGCAACAATATCGATAATCATTATGATGGTCTATTCTTTCTTATAATATAAGAGTCCCGAACCTAAAAATATAAACTATTTATCTTGCAGGGTGACTGATTGTCTCTCGTTAAACCCAAAGAAAGGGACAAACTATCATGGATAGCAGGGTAAGTAAAAAAAGGAAAGGCTTGCAAAATTGGAGATAACACGAACAAAACCAGAACTCGTAATGGGCATTCATGTTGAAATTATTGCGGAGACTAGTATCTCTTAGTTCGCGTTAATATGCATTGTAAATGCTACATATGTTAGCAAAATGCATGCGAAATATTTAACAAAATGCCTTTCAAAAATAGGGGAGAGGGGTCCATAATGGAGCAGGGTCTAATAGATGGATAGAAGTAGTCTTCAGTGGGTCTCATAGTGGAGCACTTTAATATTCAATTGCAAAACACTTTTTATCTATAAAGTGCGCAAAGTGACAAATCATGTGATGCCACATCAGCGCACCAATAAAACATGACTTAGTGCACCACTATCAGTCTCACCTTTTTTGGGGGCCTTTTTAGATACCTCAACAAAAGGGATGCTAATGTGGCATCATATTTGATGATGTGGCCCTAAAACAAAATATAGAAGCACATGAGTTTCAAAACTATTATACAAAATTGGGAGTGATTTGAAATTTCCGTGTAGGATTTTGAGAAATGTGAAATTAGGGTGCTCCACTATGGGCCCCTCTCACCTATATTGATGCAAGAAAAAATCTCATTTCGTTAAAAGAGAAGTCTATCATTTAGAGTGTAGTTACTAAGCAAAACACTAATGCAAAATCAAATAGTTTATCATTGACGTTATGTTGTGAGGAGTTCTCTTATTTTAAATGTGAGATAAAAATGTTCAGAAGTCTATCATTTAGAGTGTAGTTACTAAGCAAAACACTAATGCAAAATCAAATAGTCTATCATTGGCGTTATGTTGTGAGGAGTTCTCTTATTTGAAATGTGAGATAAAAATGTTCAGAAACTAGAAAAATATTTCTATTGGAAAAATATATGGATCATAAATTTTAAGAATTAAATAAATATAATTATTAAATATGAAATTTAATTAAAAAAATCATACTGAATAGAAATAAAGTTAAAGAGAAGAATAATCAAATTTTTATTTAATATATAGATGTTAATTAAATAAAGTAATTAAAACAATAATTAATTTGAGTTGAATTCAGATAATTATTAAAATTGATAAATAGGATAGATATTAAAAGTTTTGTATGAAATGAAAATATTCTTTGTGATGTACACTTAGTGATTAAAAGATGAAATTTACTATTTATATTTATAACATTAAATTTTATATCTTAGTAAACAAATTATAGTTCAGCAAGGATCAAGACTAAATGAACATTTTGGATCTTTTATTTGCAAAAAAAAAAAAAAACCTTTTCATGACCTAATCCTAAAACAGTGGTATAAAACTTTGGGTCATGTTTCTTCAAAAAATTATTCACCTATTTGTTGCTAAATTTGGAAGTGATTAAAAGGACTAGAATGGCATGTACTCAAGTGAGCAAATTTGTAATTTATCATGAAACTTTTTTCACGTGATCGGTGGCACTAGTGCAACATGCCCTCCAATATCGCATGGATGGTAAGGAGACTAGATGTTGCAACCTCTTTCTTGCAATAGGATGATTTAGCCAATCGAGCTAGGCCCACTGCCCCACAATTTAACATGATTAGAATCAAGCCTTATGTACTAATTTATTGATATTAGAATATAAGAAAAGAGACATCAAACAAAATTTAGAATGCATATGTATCTATCCTTGTGTATGCAAATTTTGATATAACATAAGTGTTATACATCATCTAACAATATGCTTGCATCATGTATGGATCAAATAATTTAAATGGTTTAGGCATTTTTATACTCAAAAACCTTACATTTAAGTTTGAATATTTTTTGTATCAATTAGTTGTTAATAATTAGTAATGGGATCAAATTAGTTTGAGTCATAATTAAATTGGAAGTTGTAAAATAGGACTTGAGGCCACTTTTCAATTCTTGTTTCAAAAATAGGACACTGTAAATGGTCCTCGACTTATCAATGAGAATGAAAAGATTAAACAATTGATTTAGATCACTTCAAAACAATAACTTATTGTCAACTCTAATTCATTTCAAATGTCAAATCTTTTAAATAAATACATAAACATACTCCTATAAACACTAAATAAATCTATTACCTCAAATATTATTGGCTTAAAACTTTAGAACCTTATGCTCCCCTTCACATTAATTGAGAAAAAATTGATTTGTTTTGTTGGAAACTTGACAACTTTAATAATCTACATTTTAAATAATAATTTATATCTAAATGAAAGATAATTATCTATTATGAAAAAAATTCACTAAGACCAAATAAATAATAGACTCTCTTGCAAGATCCTCTAAATTTATCTAATTTGTCTTATTAATGTACTTTAACTCTTGGTAAAATATTTTTATTTAACCTTGTTCTAAAATACTTGCTCTCATCTTGTTGCTAATTGTTTTCTTGGGTGTTTCCTTTTGTAAGCCTCATTTTGCAACCCCACATGTGATGCTCTTATAGTTGAAAAAAATGATCTATCATTCTAGATTTAAATTTGATCATATTTATTGATAAATTGAAATTTAAAATCATGTGATATTTTAAATCTCAATTAATTAATAAATATGACTAAATGTACATTTATAATAATAGATTAACAATATATCTATTTTTTATGGTGACAAAATCAAAAATTATATTTTTTATATTAAATCACAATAATAATTTATAATGATAAGAAAACATGAAGATACTTATATAATCATACTATACTTTTTATAACTTAATGTTATCTATGAATAAATATTCAACAAGCTCCCTTCAAATGTATTTTACTCTAAGTATCGGCCCGTGCATCGTAGGAAATCCACTTGGCCTTTTGTCAAGGTCTACTTCCCCCTCCACATGTCTGCTTTGCACACCCCCAGGGTTTCCCTTCCTTCACATCTCGAGAATCCCTGCTATACTTCCATGTGTCGTAGTTGTGGGCCATTTTTTATCATTCCTTTTTGCTTCCTCATGAAGCTCCGCTCGAGTGCCACGAAGCTCTCATTCCTAAAGATATTTAGCAGGCCCCACAATTTTTGTCTATGATGCACTCTTGCTACATGTCTACTCTTCACAAATCTTTCAGTGAAAGGAGGAAATAAAAACCGTGAGCAGTGAAATGATGCCACACATCTCTTTTCCACCTAGCCGATGATCATTTCCTCCACTTTTGGATAGAGCTCTACCCACTCAACACATGTAGCCTTAGTGCAATTCTTTAGTAGTGAGAGATAAATGTTCACACAGGGAGTGAAATTCTTCTATGTGCATATTAAGTGAATCTAATATTTGGACGATGAATCAGGTGAACCAAATGTTGCAATTGGCCACCGCATGTCATAATCATTTGCATAAGATGGTGATACTTGTCTATTTAACCTTGTCGAGACCACTGCCATCATTTGGAGGAGATGCACTTGAGCCTGAAATGACTAGATGCTTGGTTTCAAATCTTTTTTGTTACAATGGCTTGGGGAATATTCTTATTTTTGCATCATTGTTAGGGATCACGAAATATTTTCTGTTACTACTCTCTAAAGCGGTGGGATTTTTCTAATATATATACTTCTCTTTGTTGTGAGAAAAGGGTTTGGAATTTTGAAGGAACATTGGTTTTAGGAAAAGATCCCAGGCCTTTATTACTATTTTATTTTATTGTAAAAGGCTTTCAGACTGTGCCAATTGTTCATCCTTTATGTTCTTTCATGCTATTTGATTAAACTATAAACTGTGTTGCTATTGTCTAGACATTCCATTTAAGAACTTCTATATATATTGAATGCAACTTTGTTAATCTAAATCATGTCTAATGACTCTTCTTGGCAGTAGGAAAGTATGTAATGTTATTTTATGTCAATGAATGGATTGTCTATGCTTTAATTTTTCAATTTCTACTTTTTTGGAACACTACAAATACCAATCGTGCCCTTAGATCTATGATTTATCATTCCTATCATTAAGTCTTGGCACATCACCTTAGGTTATACTTTATTTTATTATATTTTTTTCCTTTTCCCTTTCCAAAACCCCATTATAGAAGAAGCCAAAATCTCTAAACACCTGGAGGTCACTTAGTTTAGCGCAAAAGGTCCCCCATAGACTAAGTTTCATATAAGACACTATTACCTTATCAAATTTTGGCATCAACAATTTATTCTTTTTCTGGCATGCCTGGTGGGACTAAGCTTAAATGAATTTTTGCTTTAGAAGGGTGTATGAGCCATCGGCCTATAACTAGATCCCAAACCACAAGCAACCCCAGTTTACTAGTACCTCCACTAGGAATAGTGTAGGCTACAAATCAGTTGGTAACCATTCCACTCCTGCCACCCATTCCTCTAACCATGTTGCCAGCTACCAATGTGGCATTTGACACCGAAAAACCCCTAGTAGCCCCAATAGCACCTAATGTTTGGGGTGCTATCCTTGTTTCAACTATGAATGCTATACCCAAGTTTATCAGAGATGGCTCAAGAACACCCTCACAACATCTACAAGATGTGGCATACGTGTGTCTGGTGCATGGGATCATAGCACAGAATGTAACTCTAAGGATTCTTTCCATGTCTTTTAAAGGAAAGGCGTTGGATTGGTATTGAACACTATCACTTAGCACTAAATTCGCACCTAGGACAAGCTTAGAGATCCATTCTATGAGAGGTTCTCAAATGACAGAGATCTCTCTTCATTGTATTATCAACTATCTATCATAAAACAAGCTCCCCAGGAGGCTATGACAGACTTCAATACCTAATTCCATATGAATTAGCAGAGGATCCCTGTTACTATACACCTGACTCCTAAGTTGGCATTCATATTTTATCTAAAGTCCATCAATCCTAAAATTTCTATGATGATCAAGTCTTTGGGAGGAGCAACTCTACCAGATGCTTATAGTGTCACTGTCAAGCCAAGAATCATTTGATAGATTGCAAAAAGTTGCCTCCTCGGCCTATCATGTCGATATTTCTTGAAATATCAATACCTACGTAAGATGTCACATCAACTAGCACACCTACAACTCCCCAATCAATGTACACATATGCAACAACACCACAAAATGTTGCCTCTACATCTAGTTCTTCCAAAGATGAAATGAACGATCTTAAAGAAATGTTGCAGACTATGGAAAATGATGTAACCACCCTCAAGTGGAACCAATCAATTCCTTTGAAGCCTTCTTATTAGAACTATCAAGGCGGACGACCCTCATATTAGTAGAATTAGTACCAAGGTAGTTCCCGCACTAATCCACCAACTTTGGCAGTCAACCAAATGGTGTCTGTGCCTACTCTACTGATAAGTGCTTCACCAAGTTTGAGTAGGGAATTAACTATGGGGAGAATAACCTCATTGATGACAGCAATCTATGGTGCTTCCCTTACAGTGATGCACATATTCCCTAGAACTATCTGCATGGAAACTTACAACAAAAGGTGGTAGAGCAATGCAGCTAGGGTGTGACGTTAGACCACTAAGGTTATGTATATGCCTTGCCACAAATAGAGAGTGTGGTTCTTACCGTGCAAATGCAAAGGATGTCTTTAGAACAAGAATCTAATATCACTCCTAGTTATACACTCTTCTCATGGATGGAGGAAGAAGAAATGGTGTTTTCTTACAATGATACATCAATATCCAAAACACCACAAATGCAATCTAAATATAACACTCACTCAAAGAGGAGATTTATCGGTGAGTTAGTCATCTACATCTAGCCAACCTACAACTTAAAGGTTCTTCTAATTAGATACCAAGAACTTCCACAACGTCGTTGCAATCTCAACTATGGAAGGAAATTATCATAACAAGAGAAAAGGAGCAGAAACTTCCAAGTTTTCCACCTTTTAATGTGGGAGAATAGTTAAAGAAATCATCTGCTAATGTGTCTCTATGGGACATTCTAGCTATCCCAAATCAAAAGATTCTATATAGAAGGCACTTCAAGTAGAGTTCAGTGCAACACCAACAAAGCAGTTAGCCAATGTAGAGGTTGTTAATCAACTATCTTTGGCTAAAGTCCTTGTGATCAACACAAAAGAATCCCTTGTCAAAGTTAGAGATAAGTTGAAGCTCCAACCCTTCTTCTTAACTCTCATTATAGGGAAGAAGTTATTTCACAATGCTATGATTGATTCTAGCGCTAGCACCACTATTAGGGCTGATGCAAGAAGTTGGGTCCACAAAAAGCTTAAAAAGTGGAAGTGTTTTTGATTTTTTTTAGAAGTTTTCACACTTGGACTAGAACTTTAAGGCACTTACATAATGAATCTTTAAAAAATTAGTACTATGAAATTTAGCATTTTGAATCTCGTTTCCAAATATGTAATTTATTCAGATACTCAAATTATAGAAAATATTTTTTTATAGGGATGTGTGAAAACCACTTTTTAAAAAGTCCCTATTTTTTTTACTATACCATGCACGTGTATGAACACCACTTTTTGACCTAAATAAAAGTATTTTGGTAATTCCTTTTGGTAAAAGAGATTTAACAACATGAAGATTGATGATAAAAATTTTTGTAATTTTTTTTAATATATATTTTTTATTGAATTTTTATTGGCCTTAATTGTTATTTTTAAAAATCAACGTGTACGGAAAGTATAATTGGACCTAAACTAAACATTTTTTGAATCTTTTTTTTTCATTGTGTAGATAATTATCTTAATATTGATGCCATATAATCTTTTTTACAAGAAATTTAACCAAAAAGTAGTTATTAAAAAACAAAAAAACCTAATATTTTAAGTTTAAGGAATAGTTTTCTTAGAAATTAATTAAAAAATAATAAATATAATCAAATCTTAATAAACGTTATATATTTGGAAACTAGACATTGTTTTCTCTAATGGGTTTTAATTTTATAGGTTCATTCATAAAATAAGTCCATCATCCATATTGCGAAAGTTAGCTTTTTCTCCTGAAATTGCCTTGACCTTCTACTTGTAGGTCTAAGCCTAGGTGTTCGGTTTCCATGTCTTTTCTAAGCCTAAATAAAAATGAAAAACATCTCTTGTGAGTTCAAACCTTTTGGAACAAGTATACACTTCAAAATGGGTACCTATTTAAAAAAATGAATGGGTATTTGTTTTAAAGCTGAAAAATGACACTTCCTTGAATGTGGACCTTCTTACACAAACATGAAGATAGAATCAAAGGCTTTACATTCTAAACATGTAACGTATGAAGCCCTGATCAATTTTGAAGCCAAACATACCTCTATCACCAAGCAAGAAATGTATTGCATTGAATTGCTAGAGGAAGAAAAGGTGACTAGAGACCAGGATGATCAAACCTTCGAGTCGAGAAAGATGTCTTGCACCATGATAAAGAAAGGGTCATCAATTTCTGTGAGAAATATGGAGTAGTGGCTTGGTCCTATGATGATTTTAAGGGATATGATCTTGACATCATCTAACACACGATCGAGCTAACAGAAGGTGCAAAACCATTCCAACAAAAGTAGAGGCCAGTAAACCCCAAAATTGAAGTGCTAATGGTGGAAGAGCTAACCAAGCTAATTGAGTTGCAAATTATCTTCTCAATCAAGCATAGTACTTGGGTATCCAATCTAGTCCCAGTCTGAAAGAAGAATGGAGATATCCACTTGTGTGTGGACTTCTGAGACCTAAACAAAGCATCCTTGAAGGATCATTATATGTTGCCTTCTATGGAGTCAATCCTACAAATAGTAGCATGATAAAAAATGTTTTCTCGTCTAGACGACTTCTTTGGTTACAATCAGATCTGAGTTAAGGAGGATCAACACAAGACTACATTCACTAAAAATTGGGGAACATTTGCATATGCTAAAATTCCTTTTGGTTTATCCAATGTAGGGGCAACATTCCAGCGAGCGATGGACATCGCTTTCAATAAGCTAATCAATAATTTTATTCTAATCTATTTAGATGATCTTATTGTGTTTTTTAAATCTAAGGATGATCATTTTGACCACTAAGAAATAATTTTTCAAAATTTTGAGGAGTTTAGAGTTTCCCTGAATCCAAAAAAATGTGTATTTGGAGTGTCACAAGGCAAGCTGTTAGGACACATGGTTTCCAAAGGAGTTTCAATCAACCCTGAGTGGGGGAAAGCTATCAAGAAACTTCCCCTTCTAGTGAACAAGAAAGGAATTCAGTCCTTCCTAGCCAAGGTAAATTTTGTTAGCAAGTTTATTTCTGACTTTGCAGGATTAATTTAGTCGATCACTTTGATGCTTAGAAAGGATCAAGCATTCAATTGGAAAACCTAAGCTCGGGAAGCCTTTGAAAACTTTAAGGATGTTATTTCCACAGCTCTGATACTAGTTAATATATATTCATTTAAGGATTTTATAATGTATGTATTCAGTAGCAAGTCTAATATTGTACTATTTTAACTCAAAAGGATAATGAAGGAAAAAGACAACATCCAGTGATATTCTACTCTCAGACCCTGAAGGAATATGAGATGAATTATAATTTTGTCGAAAGACAAGCCATTGCAATAGTGAAGGAACTTAAAGGTTCCACCATCTAATTTCTTGCAACAAAGTGTTTGTTTATGTCACGCATTCTAGTGTGCACAAATATATCATGGAGGGAGAAATCACAGAAAAAAGAGCTAATTGGATCACCAAGATCCTTGAACATGACATTGAGGTCAAACCCACTAAAACTATCCAAGGAAGAGGATTGTGTGAATACATGCTAGAAGATGAAGAGATACCCACCGAAGAAGAGCAACTAAAGCTTGTTTTGATAAATAAGCCATAATCTGAGGGTTGCTGGTTAACAAATAGAATGAGGTTTATGTAAACAGGAAAGTATCTGCCAAGTGTTTCCTCCCAAAATAGGAGATACTATCAGCTATAGAATTACAGATATGCACTAGTGGAAGGGGTCCTTTTCAAAAGGAATTTCAATGGTCTCCTCCTATGATGTGTTACTGCAAAGCAAGCAAAGGGAATCCTTTACACATTCCACAATAGCGTTGTGGGAGAAAACTTCTCCGCTAAGACCACTGCCATCAAAATCATGTGTGCAGGTTACTATTAGCCCACACTTTTCAACAACTCCCACTCTTTGGTAAAATCTTGCAAAAAATCCCAGTTCATTACAGACAAAAGGAAGAATTATGCAATGCCTCTCAAATCTATAGTGGCGGACAAACCATTTGCACAATGGGGCCTAGACTTCATTGAGATGATTAATCCCACTTCTAGCATCGGGCACAAGTGGATTTTGACTACCACATATTACTTCACAAGATGAACAAAGGTTGTTCTGCTTAAAAATGCAAGAGTGAAAGATAGTGGATTTCCTTGAAGAGTTGGTGAAAAGCTTCAGTCCTCCAAAGACTATCATTTCCGATAATGTCAGAGCTTTCCTAGGCACAAAGGTATGTCA
>VDFB02000003.1:183746618-183843831 GCA_007258455.2 Sequoia sempervirens
AGAATGCTAAAGAATGGAGCTACCAGGCATTGAGATGCGAAATCCTCGAGGTGGACAAGCTCTAGGCCGTCGTCCTCAAGCATATTGAACACGCAGCCTCTGAGGAGCAACCAGACAGCCCAGCCAAGGAAGAAGACCTCCCAGAAAGGTAGCTACAGCCAAAGAAACAGCAATCAGCTACAGGACGAAAATGCAAATAGTGTCATCCAGTAGATGACAAAATAGGGAAAAGAAAAAAGGATGTTTTTTAATTGTAAATCTATTTGGGGGTAGGTGAAACCCTAGTTTGTAATGAATCGTGGCCACACAATGGAAGTGAATCTTGGCCATTCATTTGATTTTGGAAAAGCTATAAATAGAGCACTCCTCTCATTTGTAAAAGAGAGTTGAGTTGTTGTAAAGACATGCTGCTGAAATATATGAGAAATAGCATTGACTTGGTGCATTTCCTTGTTTTCACTCATGTTAATTGATTCATTTCTCCAATCTTAGATGTTTAACTTGGATCTATTTGTTGTTTAGTTAGCTGTTCATGCTATTTGATAATCTTAGGAATGCTGTTGGCTGTTCATGAGAATTCCTACTTTGTTGATAACTCCTTAGTCCATACTTTTTGCTGTTTGCTGAAGGTAGACAGCTTTGCAAAGTTAGCCTGGACCTGATTTAAGCTGCCTCAACACTTATCTTTAGTTCATGCATGTATGTGGTGGATGAAGGATAAAAATCTGCAGCCCTTAGAAGATTGCACGATTCCCATGATACTGTGAAATCCCTGGTTAAGTGGGATATTGTTTTGAAGGAATTGTCCATTGCAGGGACTCCATTATCACTGTTCGCAGCAAGCTTTAGGCTTAGGAACTTTCCTTCCCCTTCGCTCTTTTTCACTTTCTTTAGAAATTAAACAACACCAAGGTTCATTATACCTCATAAAGCTGAATCTAACAACTAAATGGAGTTCGAGATTGCTGTTTGAACCTACAGCCAACACCCAACTTCTTTCATGCTAAGAACTCCCCTTTTGAAGATCCTACTTCGTGTTTTACATCCACACTTTGTATTCCTGTAAGGCTGCCTTGTGATTCCAGCAAATCACATCAACTACTGAGGTATCTAAGCACTGTCATGACCTGACACCCAAGAGACCTTGGGATAGTGTTCTGCAATTTGATTGTGGGAGATTATCTTTCAAGAGAGGTAGTGCATCTACGCACTGCCTGTGTTGAGAAGTGCATAAAAACACCATCAACAGAACTGGCGCTAGAAGGAGGGTAGCGATTGGAATACTGAGCTACGGGATAAGGCGAAGTTGGATCGGATCGGATCATTCTCCCCGGAAAGGTTTCAAAGGATTCTACGATCAGCACCAAACAATGGAGAATTTGAAGAATTGTAGCCTCCCACGAGGGCAAAACGAGCACAAGGAAGCAGCTTCGTCTCTTCCTCTTTTTCATCTGCCTCCATTTCACCCCCACCTTCACTTGGCTGGCCTTCATCTTCCACCCAACCGTCTCAAACAACATTTGCACATCTTCCTTCCAGCAGCCAGGGGTTCGCTCCTCTCCTGGCCCTTTCAACTCAAAGCGCAGTCCAGGCAGCCATAGCTCAAGGGCAGCCTCAAATTGTGGTTGTATTGCCAATACAGCCCCAAATCCCTGTTCTCCAGCAGCAAGTTCCACCTCAGCCTCCCCTCATGGCTTGGCTTGCGCATAACCCTTCGCCAATACACTTTGCTATTTATAATGACATGCCCAAGAATCCGGAGGGCTTTTGTTCAAAATTCCATCCACGTGATATGCAAAGAACGACCGAAAAACATATCAAGATATTCGAAACGGCGATTACCGAAATGCAGGTGGGTCACGAGGACGTGGCGTGTCGCCTCTTTCCGCATTCATTGGGAGAAGAGGCCTTCTACTGGTACATCAATCTGCCGCAGGGATCGATCACCTCGTGGACCCTGATGAAGAATGCCTTCCTGCAGAAGTACAAGATTCCTGTCAACCCCGCTGACCTTTACCAGCAGTTCATGTCTATCAGAAGGGAGGTCAACGAACCCATTGGCTCCTTCAATGATCGCTTCCATCAGGCTCACATGAGGCTTCAGGATCCATACCTCCATAATGATGCGGCTGCTTTGTCGGTCTACTACACAGCCTTAGATAACCTCACAGCAGCATTGGTAAAAAGGATGCGCCCGCCGCCTGCCACCTTACTGACCGCCTATGCGGAGGCTGTCATTGCAAGTTCAGATTTGGGACAAAATATCTCTGGCCCTCTGCCCTCTTTGGGGCCCGTCGCCCACCCAATGCAAATTCAGGGGCTCAATCAGGCGTTTGCTCACCAAACTCCTCTCATGAACCAGGTGCCACAATTGTCTATGGTGCCGCATCCGGGGCAGCCGTTGAATTATGCGCCTCCCGCAACATCTTACTTGCAGCCCCAGCAGCAGTACAGCTATTCTCAAATAGCTCCACAGCAGCAAGCATATTCCCAACAGCCCCAGGCGCCGTTGCACTTATCAGGACCGGACTTTCCTCCAGCATATCAAAATCAGCCGGCAGCCCCGCCCGCTTTTCTCCAAAATCTGGCCCCATCGCCTGGAGGTGCAGTCGAGAAGGACAAGTTGGAGGAGCTAACCGAAATGATTAAGAAGATGTCCACAGAAATGACGCATTTGAAGAACCAGAATAATCAGCTGCAGGCCTCCCAACGCAGTTTTCAGGCCAATCTCAACAGGGAGAGTCGGGAGTCTCGAGACAATAGAGACAACAGAGATAACAGGGAAGCAGGCACCTCCTTGGGGCAGAATTATGAGAGGGGGCAGAATTCCAATCAAAATACAAAAAGAAGACCTTCTCAGAGACAAAACTGCACATGGAACACCAGGCCCAACAACGGCGGTGTCCCCACGCTATTCGATCAACCAGCAGGCAATGGCCGAACATCCAGCAGTGTGTATTTGGCCGAGGCAGCTTTGTCTGGATGGTGCCGACTTCACAAAACCAGCAGGCATTCTGAGCTAGACTGCCCTGAGTTCCAGACAGCTGCAGAAATCTTCTAAGTAGAAGTACAAAATGTCGTTGATAATGCCAACTGCAGGGACATCGTCCCATCGGAGCCCTACGATTCCTCATGTCTGGTGGTCAACCAGGCGCCGTTTCCACGGGGAGACCGCAATGAGCCCGAAGCCGAGCCTGCCCCTATCGAGGATGAAAAAGTGCAAGAGGTAAGCAACGAATCAACTCTAGCTCAGCTTTTTGATTCGGTAGATAACGGTCTGATGGATGAAGAAGAGCCATTCGTCGATGAGGTCCACATGTTCCATCAACGGTCAAGTCCCTATTTCCTTAGGAATAGGCAAGTCGATGGACCCTTCACCACTTCTACTCCACCAAACAACTTCGCCACCCCGCCTGATCCAAATGCCAGCAATAACCCGGGGCTCCCTCATATACCCGCCTAATATCTCAACAGAAACCAACCCCAAAACCAACCGCAAGGTCAGCCCCAGAGCCAACCCCAAAATCCGCCTGGGCAAACCAAGAGTCAAACCCCTAGTTCTTCCATAGGCCAAGCCTTTAGCTCTGAAATCGAGCAAATGGGTGAGTACGTGGCGGAGGAGTTCAAGAAGGTCAAAATTAGTTTGTCGGCCTTCGAATTGCTGAAGGTTCCTGCCATGAGGCACGCCTTTTTCAGGGTTCTGAATGGGGCTCCCTCACCTAGCATGACACAAGAAACCTCGGCCAAAAGGGTAACTTTTGAGGAGCCCAGGAAAGAATAAGAGATACAGGACAACACCGGAAGAAGGAATCATATACCCATCAATCAGTCGGCTGGTAGATACACTGAAAAGGAACCAGAGAGGACTGGTAGACAGCCTCCTAAGGACCAGCAATTTAAACAAACCCAGGGTACAGGCAGTGACAGGAACAAAGGCCAAATAGCTCAAATGGACACACCCATGGGCATCCTCCAAGGGAGACCGGAAACTCCCCCGTTCCTGACTACTATTAGGGTCTTTGGCAAGAATTTGCACAACTGCCTACTCGATTCAGGCACGTCTGCCAACGTTATGCCCTTGGCCGTGTGCAAGGCTCTTGGCATCACCCCCATGCCTTCAAAGAGAAAGGTCACCCAACTCGACAAAACAGAGATTAATATCGTGGGCGAAATAAATCGCATCCCCATGCAAATCGCTGCAGACCCTCGGATACAGCAGGTTGTGGACATCCAAGTGGCAGACATACCTGATGCCTATGGAATTATTCTGGGGAGAGTTTACCAAGGCGCTGAACGGATACACCGCCACCGACTTGTCTCACATGTGGCTACCGTGGAAGGGGCTGCCAAATCAGATTCGTATTGACCGTGAACCCTGGATGAAATATATGATCACAAAATACAATAATCTCAGCGAGGTGTTGTTCGCAGAGACTGACTTGGGGAATTACCGCCCTTTTGCTTACCAAAACGAGCTTGAGCTTCAGGAAGAACGGATAGATGAAGTATTGCTGGTATTATGTAGCCCCTCGGTGGGCTCCGAGCAAATGCCCCCAGATGAAGAAATGTTGGCAGAAGCTGATGACGAGCCGGTTCAAAGTGACGACTGGGGATTGCTCGATGGCTTCCAAGAGTTTATGGGAAAATGCGCAAGAGATCAGCTCAGCCTAGGAGCTAGGATGAATTTCCAAGACCTGTTATTACCGAATTGGTGTAGGGTTCACAACGCTGCTCACTCTGAGTTTGACTGTTACTTGTGCCAAGCAGCAGTGGAGCAGGTTAAGAAAACTACTGCTCCTCCAACGGAAACACCAAAGGAGGCACCACCCGGATCACCTGCTGGTTGTTGCCTCAACCAGGAAATCCTTCCTAAGATCACTAGGCCTGATGTCCAGCCAAAAGAGAATGAAGGCTCAATCAAACCCAAAGATAAGGAATCCTCTGAGTGCTGGACACTCCGGTTTGATGGATCAAAATCAAGACAAGGAGTTGGAGCGGGGATCAAACTCATCAGTCTGACGGGTAAGACATTTCTTGCTGCCCATCGATTGTAGTTTTATTGCACCAATAACGTGGCAGAATACGAGGCCTTGGTCCTTGGCCTTCTTATGGCCTTGAGGAAGAATGTGAAAGTACTGCAAATCTTTGAGGATTCTGCACTTGTGGTTAAGCAGGTCAGGAGATTGTACTCATGCCATGATCGAAGACTCACCAACTATAGACGCAGGGTGTGGGACCTCTTAGAGGGCCTAGATGCGGTCAACATACAGTTGATCCCTCGTGCTCAG
Organism: Sequoia sempervirens; assembly: GCA_007258455.2. Lineage (NCBI taxonomy): Eukaryota > Viridiplantae > Streptophyta > Pinopsida > Cupressales > Cupressaceae > Sequoia > Sequoia sempervirens. The sequence goes on from VDFB02000003.1 coordinate 183,751,907, forward strand.
AATCGCACAGCTGATGCCTTGGCTCAGGCAGCCAGCACATTACAGCCCCTCTCTTTGTCAGGGCTTAAGAAGTTCACTGTTGAGCTGACATCTACACCATCAGTCCCGGACAATGTCACCCACCTGCAGGTCTTTAATGATGATAAGCATATACTCCAGTTCATCACAAGCTCTGACGTCTTTGCTGCCCAAATAATCGATGAAGCTGATCCACAGGAAGCTGAGTTGGACATAGAAGGGGTTATCAATCTGAAAACCAACACGATCCCTAGAGGGATGGTTCAGCTGGAGTGTGTATTCGACCTGGATCAGATCAGGGATCAAGACCGACAAACGAAAAAGGAGACTATAAGCAGCCAGTGCAATGCTCACAACTTGGGAACGGCCGAGGATATCAAGAATGTTTTTATTGGAAAGGTATGCACGCCCGAAGAGAAGAGGGGAATCACGGATGCCTTGCGCAGATATCCTGACGTGGTGGCATGGAGTTACGAAGACTTGAAAACATACGACACATCGGTCATCACGCATACCATCCCTCTAAAGACTGAGGTGAGGCCATTCCGTTAGCGGCAGCGCCCTATTAATGCCCTGCTAGAACCTATTGTTTACAAGGAGGTGCAAAAATTACTTTCAGCAAGGATCATCTTTCCCGTTAGGCATTCTACGTGGGTGGCTAACTTGGTCCCGGTCAGGAAAAAGAATGGAGAGATCAGATTGTGCGTGGATTTCCGTAATCTCAACTGCGCCTCAGAAAAGGACAACTATCTGGTGCCCTCACTGGATGAAGTGCTGCAAATTGTCAACGGCTCCCAGATGATGTCGTTCCTCGACGGATACTCTGGGTATAATCAAGTAATGGTACAATACGAGGATCGCCATAAGACTGCATTCACCACTAAGTGGGGAACATTCGCGTACAGGAGAATGTCGTTTGGGCTCATCAACGCCGGCGCCACTTTCCAACGCGCCATGGATATTGCTTTCAAGGACCTGATCGGAAAATGTATAATCATCTATATGGATGATCTGACCGTATTCTCCAAGAAGCGAGGTGATCACGTCTCCAACCTATGCAAAGTATTTCAGAGGTGTCAGGAATTCGGGGTTTCTCTCAACCCCAAGAAGTGCATTTTTGGAGTGACCGAAGGTAGACTACTCGGGCACATCATCTCAGAGCAGGGAATCTCCATTGATCCTGAGCGCATTGAGTCACTACTCAAGATTCAGCCCCCGGGCAGCAAAAATGAATTAAAGTCTTTCTTCGGAAAGATTAATTTCGTCCGAAAATTCATTACCGGCTTCGCGGAAATAGTCAAACCTCTCAATGCCATGCTCAAGCAGGACGCCAAAGTTGAGTGGACACTGGAGGCCAAATAATCCTTTGAGGATATCAAACGAGCCATTGCTGAGGTGCTTGTGTTGGTCAGTCTAGATTATTTGAAGCCATTCTACATTTATTTATTTGCTTCAGAGCATTCTTGTGCTAGTATGTTGACCCAAAAGGATGACGAAGGAAATGAGCATCCTATCACCTTCATGAGCGCACCCGTCAAAGATGCTGAATTGCGCTACCACAACATAGAAAAGCAGGCGTACGCTCTCGTTAGGGGAGTAAAGAAATTTAGACATTACATTCTACGCAACAAGGTGTTTGCAATAGTCCCTGACCCAGCAGTCAAAATGCTTCTCATGCAAAACGAGTTTGGCGAACGGAGGGCCAAGTGGGTCACCCTGCTCCAAGAATATGATATGGAGATCCAACCAATGAAATTGGTAAGAGGGCAGGCACTCACCCGCACAATGGCCGAAACAGCAACAGAGGCCAGACCTGAACTCAGGGTGTAGCAATATCAGCTTGAAGATGTCTCCCCGGGAGAGTGGTATCAAGACGTCGTTTATTTTCTGCTTAATCATAAGTGTCCATCGCATTTGCAAGGAGTTCAGAAGAGGGCCCTCAGATTGAAAAGCAACGGTTATATGTTACAAGGGTCCATTCTCTATAAGAAGAATCATGAGGGTGTTTATCTAAGATGCCTCGGCAAGGAGGAAGCGGAACGTGTTTTGAGGGAGTTTCACGATAAGTTTGGTACAGGCCATGGATCAGGTTCTTCTACGGCTCATCAGATATTAAGGGCAGGGTACTACTGGCCAACTGTCTTCAAAGACGCCCATGGCCATGTCCGTTCATGCCATACGTGCCAGACCGCTGCCACCAGGGAGAGGAATGCTGCTGTCCCACTACAGCCCGTGTTGGAGGTAAGGCCTTTTGCACAGTGGGGTCTCAACTTCATCGGTCCGGTAAGCCCTCCATCATCTGCGGGACACAGGTACATTCTAACCGCTACTGATTATTGTACTAGTTGGACGAAAGCAATAGTTTGTAAGCATTGTACAACTGAAGTAGTTACTGATTTCTTAGAAAGTTTCATTCTAAATCGCTTTGGTTGTCTGTATGCTCTAGTATGTAACAATGGACCTGCCTTCGCTTCTTTAAAATTCGCTAGCTAGGCGTTTGACTATGGGATTGCCCTCAAATTTTCATCCAATTACTACCCTCAGGGCAATGGCCTTGCTGAGTCCACGAACAAGAATTTGATTACCGTGATCAAAAGGCTGCTAGATAGGAATCCCAAGGACTGGCATAACCAGCTCCGTTTTGCCCTTTGGGCTGATCATACCCGCCATAAGGCTGCCCTTGGTGATTCCCCGTTCCACCTTGTCTATGGTCTTGAGCCAATATTTCCCATCCATCTGAAAATTCTGACTCTTCAATTCATCAACGACTTTTATGAAGGAGGAGATCGTAGGGAGGCTCGTTTAGCTGAACTTTTACATTTAGAGGAAGTCCGAGACCGCGCAATAGAAAATTTCGCTAAGCATCAGGGCGTAGTAAAGAGATGGTTCGACCGCCGAGCCAAAATCAAGGCCTTTAGGATTGCAGATTTGGTCCTATATTGGGACAAGGCCCACGAAAGGATAGGGGGACACAATAAATTCGACAAGCTCTGGCTTGGCCCCTTTCAGATAGCTGAGATTTTGGGAGATAATGCCTTCCGCTTGAAAAATTTAACTGGTGAAAACGTCCCGTTGCTAGTCAACGGGCAGCACCTTAAGCATTACTTCCAAGCTTGAGCTCCTTTGAGCTCTTCGCTGTAAATACCTGTGCATAGGTTAGATTAGTGGCTTTCTTGTTTGTTACGTTTCGCTCGCGTCATTGTTTGCTTTCTCCCTCCTGGCAGTTTTGTTTGGAGAGAGGTTTCCCGCTCCTTTGTGGTGGCCGTGCTTGCCTAACAAGCGGTTCACTCTGTTGTCCGTTCTTCGTGTTCTCTGGCTAAACATTCACTCTAGACTATCGGTCTTTGCAGAGCTGTCCGTGAATGATTTCCCTGTCTGAATTCTGCTTAGAACTTGACCCTTCACCGGATCTTCTTACCCACATCTCGGATCTCGCACCAATTACATAATAATAAATTCTGAAGGACCATGCTGTGGTTATTATGACACCCAAGTAAGTGAAAAATCTTAAGTCTACTCCAGTGACCACTGCAGTCTCAAACCCATTGTAGGCTTCAATGCTTACCCAGTCAAGCTAAATGGTAAAAGAGAAATGAAATATCCAAGTAAAAGGAAGAGAAAAAGAAACTCTGAAAAAAGAAAATAAACGACCGTATGGGTGTTCGGATAACTCTACCGGGGCTATGGACGCCCGGCCGGTAGTAGAGCAATATCCATGAGATTGTAGCGACAACTCCGCCGGGGCTATGGACACCTGACTGGCAGCGGGGCAATGTCCAGGTTACTTTTGGTGTTAGGCAACTTATGTAGCTCACTTGGTTCAAGTAATAACCTTGGTTACTATCCCTAGGAAAGGAATGAACTCACTCTATGCACACTTTCGAGATGTCATGTAAGCTGACCCAATTAAGGATCTCGCTCTCCCGGATTCATCCTTGGAAGCCATTTCTGGTCTGTGAAACTAGAGATTCTGGGTCCCGAATGAATATTTATCCCTAGAATGCTCTGGAGTGTTCTCCAGCGGAGTCGCCATTTGTTGTGCCCTCAGCACACACGCCCTGTTGGGAACGGGGACCCTCTTTTCTTGTTGCCTTGTCGGGTCTGTCAGGGGCGCCTCATTTTGCGTGCCCCTCTTTTTTGGCATTTTGCATGGTCGGTATCACCCTAAGATTTCGTTCTAATATCGACCATGGTTTCCCTTTTTGTTTTTCCTGCCCTCCGGGGGCTTGTGCGTTCCTTGGGCCTTTCGCGTTCTGGGGCGGCCCTGGGCCCCTTCGGGCCCGGGCCTCCGAGGTTCCCCTTTCGGGTTTCCCTCCTGCATTTGCCGCGCCGGCGGCGTTTCCGAGGTGTCTTTCCGCCCCCCCGGAACCCGCCCGACCGTTTGCCGTTCGTTTTCCTTGCAGGTTTCCCGGCCGGTCTCTGCTCCTTCTGGGCCCCGGGCTCTGGAAGTCCGAGTCCAGACTTCCTTCCCAGGATCGCCGTCCGCGACGGCGATCCTCCGTCGGCTGCCCGTCCCTCGGGCTCCCGGGTCCTGTTCACTGCCGTCGTCGCCGAAGTGCAAAATCCAACGGTGGCGAACTCCTTGCGGCCGCCCGCCCTTCGGTCCCCGGGGTGTTGTTCGCCGCCGCCATCCAAACGAAGTGCGAAAAGTTTCTTCGGCGGTGAACTCTCCGCCGCGCCCCGACCTCTGGGCCCCGATCCTTCCGTCACCGCCGCAGTCCGTGGTCACCTTAAATATTTGCGGCAGCCGTTGTTGCGCAGCCTCCCGCCCACCGGGTCCCGAAGCCCTCGTCGCCGCCGCCGACTCCAATTTGAATCTCACCGACTTTTGGCGCGGACGTACGAGGCATTAAATGTGCCATTAATGCCCGATGGGGTATATAAGCTGAGGCCCGCCATTGTCATTTTAACTTGCGAATTTTGGCGGATTGGAGCAGCGACCGAGTTGGAGCCCACTACAAACTACACCATCGCGATCGTCGGCCCCAGCATCGTTCCATCAACTCTGCCAGTGCATCCCATCATCGTCCCGCTTAGCGAGTTGGACGTAGGCCATCGTCGTTCGCTCTCTCGTTATTTTTGATCATTTGGGGGGTTTAAATGAATTGAGCAATGAATTTAAATTGCATAAAATGAACATTCTCGGCGTTGCGCCCCAAACCCATGTCCTTGAATTTTCCGCGTCCCGTCGGAGTCCCCATATTTCGTCTCCCGGGACTTGTCTGTGTCGCGGGTGTTCTTCGCACAGGGCGAAGAACGCCTCCGGGCCCGCGGCCCTCCGTCACCGTCTGAATTCGAGCCATAAATCCCGCTAGCGGAGGTCAGCCCTTCCGGGCCCGGGCCTCCGGGTTTCCCGTCCCCGGCTGCTTCCTTGAATTTTCTGCCGTTTTAGCTTCCAGATCTTCCGGCTATCCCCTGTTTCTGCGTCCCCCAGATCCATCAGACCCGGCCGTTCGGAGTTCCGTCCCTGGAACTCCGCGGCTGTTCCGCCGCTGTACACGGCGGAACCATTCTGGCTGCCCGACCTTCAAGCTCCGGAATGTCCTTCATCGCCCCCGTCGCCCTACCTTTGTTGAAATTACACGGCAGCCCCCTCCGCGGATCCTTCCAATCGCTAGGTTCCAGTCTCCCCGACGCTGCCGCTGCTCAAATCATCGCAGAATCCTCGCGGCGGCCGTCATTCCTTGTCTTGCTGACCCCGAGCCCCGTGGTCCCTTTCGCCGCCGCCGTTTCGACCAGAGTAAGCATCTTGCGGCGGCCGTCGGGGCACGTCGGCCCGCCTTCCGGGTCTTGGTCCATCCTTCGCCGCCGCTGTCGCTCGTCCGTCCCTGGGTTCCCCGGCGGCCGTCCGCCAACGGTGCCCCGTGTCTTGGACCCCGGTTGCCTCTTCGCCATCCCAGCCTATTCATTTGCGGCGGCCGGTGTCTCCCGTCTTTCTGAGATCCAGGCTCCGGTAGTCTGCTCGCCGCCACCGTTCGAAACAATGAAAATTACACGGTGGCCGTCAGCTAGCAGCCTCCCGGCCACCGGGTCCCGGTGCCTCAAAGGTCGTCCGGTATAAACTGTTAAACTAAACCTAATGCGGCCGTCCTTTTTACCTCTCGGGCTCTGGCCTCCGGACTTCCACCGCCGGACTTCCGCCCGATGCCCGCCGCCGGCTGCCTTCGCCTGGTTGCCCTCCGGCCTGAAACCTCCGGAGCTCCTCAAATCGATCCAAATCAATCCAAATTGAAAATCTAACTTTGACCCACGTCCTAAATCATGCCGTTCTTCATCATGGGTCTCTTAGAACATTAAAACCCGGCCAACGGATGTCTCCGGGAGCTTTCGCTCATGTTTTCCCTTCCTGACAGCATTCCTGCTAGGGAAGTCCGGCCCTCCGGGCCCGGATTGGTCAAATGCTCTGATGTGAAATCAATGTCGTTAGAGAATTAAAATTATGATGCATTTGAATGGTTGGTTATATAATATGCCCGCAATACGGACTAACATTAATGTTTTCGGTGTTTTCTTGTGCTAACTTTGCCCTTTGCCTGTAGGATATATGGAATTGGCCGCGGGAACTTCAGGGGCCTCTACCGAAAAGGACAAGGGTAAGAAATCCGGAAGGGCTGCCCGTGGGAAAGACGACAAAGAACAAATGAAGTTCCAATTTCAGGGTGAACCGCTCCAGTCAAAGGTTTCGACTGACTGGAAAGAGATCTCGGACACCAACATAGGCCAGGTGGACATAGATGAGTTCACCCAGAGGGTCAAGGTCGATCCCAAGACAAAGAATGTATGATTGATACGCCAAAGTGGAATCGCTAAAGCTGCTGGCTTCACGCCGTCTCTAATAGCCCCTGAGCTGGTAATGCCTTGCCAAGAAGCCTATCAGACGGATACCCAGACAATCGTAGACAAAGAAGGGAATATCCTTGCCAACATATCTGCGGAAGGAATTAGAAAAACATTCCATATTCTGACATTCCCACATATGCAAATCCCCACTTTAGAGCAGTGTCAGGCGGCGTGGGATGCCAGTCCATTGAACATCAAGAAGTCAATCAACATTTACTGGTTGAAGGAGAAGCGGGGCAGCGCTGCAAAAGTTCCCCAAGAGCTGTTCCGCAGCGATTTTCAAGAAGACTATCACGACTTGGTGACTATGCTAAGCCGAGTCATGGGCCTCCCCATAGCTGCCTACTTCCAGGAGTGGATGGCTTACTACATTGAGCAAATCAAACGAGTTAATGAAGATGTGGAAACCAAGATCTCGTTTGACTGGGGGAGTATCATCAGCAACTGCTTCCACGAGCAGTTCGTAAATGTTAAGAAGAGCAAAAAGTTTTACATGACCTCGTACCTGGTGTACTCGTTGGCGGATAAGAGGTAATATAGTGGGCTCTTCATGGTGCCGAATGGAGATCACAAGCGAGGGCTTAAGCCTTTTGATAGGTACCCTCAGCTACAATACCGCTACTTCAAAAGGGAGTACCACCGGATCAATAATGCCTTCATAGGCCATATTATCAGACTGATAGCCGGGGACTTCGAGAGAAGGGTATCTCACAGCGCCAGGGAACTCCTGAGAGAGTATGCCTTCCTGTACATTCAGTTCCCTAAATTTACTTACATCTGTGCCCAGGGATTCACGGAATGGCCGAACAAGCTGCCCAGATACCCAAATGATAGGATTATTCTCCTGGAGCTTTCCCGGTAGCTCCAACATATTCAGGCAGTTTTCAGCCAGAAGCACATAGCAGGGATCCCTTATCCCATGATCCTCGGCCAAGGCCAGTATCGGTTGCAAACATCTTAATGTGCCGGTAACTCAGAAAAGGAACTCAAGGAGTACAACCTTGAGTGGTACATGGCTCGCCCACGAATGGATCCCCACGGCCACGTCAGGAAGGCGCTAGGGCCGGCATATGCCCACCTGTACCATGTTGAATATTTCTGGGCAGATTGTAAAGATGATAAGGAGGTCCGCTAGAGACACTACATGTGGATGACGGTGCAGTTCTTGAGAAGAGTACAGCTGTTTCCGGTGCCAGACCAGCTAGAGGAAGATGAATCCACACTGGTGCACCCGAGGTACCCTACGGTTGCCGACCTGGCGATCCCCTCCATCGACTGGGATGAACAAGAGGTCGAGGACCTGGGTACCATCACCTAGCCGATCATAACTCACACCAAGGAGTGGGTCGATGGGCAAGTGGAACAACTAAAGCAACAAGGGGTAACTCTTACATATGAGGCACTTAAAAGCGGGTCGAGTGCCATGGAGAACGTTGCTGCCTCCCCATTAGCTGGTGAGACTTCCAAGTCTGCCCCCATCACCAGGTCCCAGAAGAGGAAAGAAGCAGAAACGGCACAGTCCGGGGGCCCCAAAGAACAAACAACCAAGGATATAGGAGGCTCGTCTCCAAAGAAGCTTAAAAGGATGATAGTCATGACGGAGACGCAGCCTCCATTGCTCCTTCCTCCCCTGGCTGGTGTGCTGCCCACCTCTCAGACCACGGCTGCCTCATCTCCCCAAGCAGTGGACATTTCCGTTCACCTTGCTTCTTCGCCCCCGGCTGGATCCGTAATCAATATTGACTCCTCTAGCATGACCACTTCCCCTTCCTCTACTGCTGCCATGTCACCTATTACTTCCCTACCTCTGGCAACAATAGAAGCACCTGTTCCCATTTCCACGGTGCTAGAAGCCATTACACGGCACCTGCAGAGTCTTCCCCCGGAGTTCTCACAGATTTTAATGGATCCTGCTCTCCAAGCAGCCTTGGCCCAAGCACTCGCAACAGCTCAGCCTTCGCAACTGCCAACAGGGCCGCCAGCCATGGAGGCCACCATGCAGATTTCAAAAGAGTTAGAAGAGCAAGAACGAGAGGCTTCGAAGTCTGTGGAGGAGGAGGCCGATGACTATTACAAGCAACCCAAATACAAGCACAGAACCATTGACAAGGTTGCTTATGAAGAGGAAGAGACGGGCTCCTCCGAGGGCAGGGATGAAGGGGATGGCTCGGGAGATAAAGAGGTTGTCCAAACTTTTGATGAAGAGATCGAGGAAGAGTCGGCTCAGCAGCCGGGTGAAGAGGGGCAGCCACCGGAGGAGCAGCCCAAACATGATATCACTGAGGCAGAGACCCACATGGTAAGGAGTCCCGAAGCCGAGGCTGTTAAAGAAAAGGAAGAAGAGGTGGCGTGAAAGGAAGATCCTACTCAGCTATTGACCACCAGGGCACCCGTCAAAAGCCTCGTATTCTATCAAGACTCTGATGAAGAGGAGGATGCTGCCAGGGAGGAGGAAGGACTTGAAAAGGAAAATGAGGCAGAAGTCTTGCCCCTGACTGAAAAGGGTGAGGACAGCCATGAGGCACCCAAGGACAAGGCTGCCATGCCCGACTGGCTAGAAAAGCAACTTGAAAAGACTACTCCTGTTCTAAGCGACCCGAGGTCGAGATTGGAGGCCATCTTGGCTCGATCTCTGGCCACACCAAAGAAGGAAAAGAAGCCTAAGGTCCGTTCCAAGGTAACCATGGACGCTTCTGGCTCTCGGGCTGCACAAGTGGCAACGCCAACTATTGGCCAGGATGGAGTAAGTTACAGCATTTCCACGATCGACCTAGGGACAGCCACCAGGGAACAGAAGGTCAGACATCTGGAGGAGTTAGTGGCTACGGTGGTGCATCTGATTAAGCAGGATAAGATCACCAAGGACGAACTAAAGGCGCAGGTTGCTGCCTTAACTGACTACATCCAACAATGGTCTTCAATAGGCGACCTCCCCACTACCTCGACGGTCGTGCCACAGCTGCTCTCCAAGGAACAAATAGATAAGCTGGAAAAGAGAAAAAATCTAAAGAAGACCACGGAGGACTAGTTCCAGCAGGTTACAAAGGTCGAAAACATAGGGATCGGCTTGGCCGTGCAGATAGCCAACAAGTTCCTGGACCTAGTTCAGTCCTTGGAAAGCACAAGAAAGCTCTGCACTGACTTCCCTGCTATCTACGACTCTACCTTCCCGAAGGTTGAGGCCATCCTCCGAATGCCAGAAAGCACGTGGGAAGAGAAACTGGAATTGAAGAAGGAGGATCACTGGTTGGTGGACATATGGCACAGGGACCTCATCAATCGAAGGGAGCGGATGGAGCAGATCCAGAGCAAGGTGGATCCAGATATTGCATGGATCGAGGAGATCCGAGCGGAATGCGCCGAGTACCTCAAGCTGATGACAGGCCATGATATGCCCACGGTGCAGTTGGATGCGGAAAAGGTTAGGTCATACTTTGAGGAGAGGATGAAGGACGGGACAGCTGGAGATATCACAAAAGACTTCTTGGGTTTCGCTGCCCGTGCCTTCGATAGATCAGAGCTCTTCAGGGATCAAGGCTCAAAGTATGACGAAGACTGGAAGCGGCTGGAAGAGAATGCTAAAGAATGGAGCTACCAGGCATTGAGATGCAAAATCCTCAAAGTAGACAAGCTCCAGGTCGTAATCCTCAAGCATATTGAACACACAGCCTCTGAGGAGCAACCAGACAGCCCAGCTAAGGAAGAAGACCTCCCAGAAAGGTAGCTACATCCAAAGGAACAGCAATCAGCTACAGGATGAAAATGCAAATAGTGTCATCCACTAGATGACAAAATAGGGAAAAGATAGAACATGTTTTAAAATTGTAAATCTATTTGGGGGTAGGTGAAACCCTATTTTGTAATAAATCGTGGCCACACAATGGTAATGAATCTTGGCCATTCATTTGATTTTGGAAAAGCTATAAATAGAGCACTCCCCTCATTTGTAGAGTGAGAGTTGAGTTGTTGTAAAGACATGCTGCTGAAATATATGAGAAATAGCATTGACTTGGTGCATTTCCTTGTTTTCTCTCATGTTAATTGATTCATTTCTCCAATCTTAGATGTTTAACTTGGATCTATTTGCTGTTTAGTTAGCTGTTCATGCTATTTGATAATCTTAGGAATGCTGTTGGCTGTTCATGAAAATTCCTACTTTGTTGATAACTCCTTAGTCCATACTTTTTGCTGTTTGCTGAAGGTAGACAGCTTTGCAAAGTTAGCCTGGACCTGATTTAAGCTGCCTCAACACTTATCTTTAATTCATGCATGTATGTGGTGGATGAAGGATAAAAATCTGCAGCCCTTAGAAGATTGCACGATTCCCATGATACTGTGAAATCCCTGGTTAAGTGGGATATTGTTTTGAAGGAATTGTCCATTGCAGGGACTCCATTATCACTATTTGCAGCAAGCTTTAGGCTTAGGAACTTTCCTTCCCCTTCGCTCTTTTTCACTTTCTTTAGAAATTAAACAACACCAAGGTTCATTATACCTCATAAAGCTGAATCTAACAACTAAATGGAGTTCGAGATTGCTGTTTGAACCTACAGCCAACACCCAACTTCTTTCATGCTAAGAACTCCCCTTTTGAAGATCCTACTTCGTGTTTTACATCCACACTTTGTATTCCCGTAAGGCTGCCTTGTGATTCCAGAAAATCACATCAACTACTGAGGTATCTAAGCACTGTCATGACCTGACACCCGAGAGACCTTGGGATAGTGTTCTGCAATTCAATTGTGGGAGATTGTCTTTCAAGAGAGGTAGTGCATCTACGCACTGCCTGTGTTGAGAAGTGCATAAAAACACCATCAACAAAACTTAACAACTTTAATAATCTACATTTTAAATAATAATTTATATCTAAATGAAAGATAATTATCTATTATGAAAAAAATTCACTAAGACCAAATAAATAGTAGACTCTCTTGCAAGATCCTCTAAATTTATCTAATTTGTCTTATTAATGTACTTTAACTCTTGGTAAAATATTTTTATTTAACCTTGTTCTAAAATACTTGCTCTCATTTTGCTGCTAATTGTTTTCTTGGGTGTTTCCTTTTGTAAGCCTCATTTTCCAACCCCACATGTGATGCTCTTATAGTTGAAAAAAATGATCTATCATTCTAGATTTAAATTTGATCATATTTATTGATAAATTGAAATTTAAAATCATGTGATATTTTGAATCTCAATTAATTAATAAATATGATTAAATGTACATTTATAATAATAGATTAACAATATATCTATTTTTGATGGTGACAAAATCAAAAATTATATTTTTTATATTAAATCACAATAATAATTTATAATGATAAGAAAACATGAAGATACTTATATAATCATACTATACTTTTTATAACTTAATGTTATCTATGAATAAATATTCAACAAGCTCCCTTCAGATGTATTTTACTCTAAGTATCGGCCCGTGCATTGTAGGAAATCCACTTGGCCTTTTGTCAAGGTCTGCTTCCCCCTCCACATGTCTGCTTTGCACACCCCCAGGGTTTCGCTTCACATCTCGAGAATCCCCGCTATACTTCCATGTGTCATAGTTGTGGGCCATTTTTTATCATTCCTTTTTGCTTCCTCATCAAGCTCCGCTCGAGTGCCACGAAGCTCTCATCCTAAAGATATTTAGCAGGCCCCACAATTGTTGTCTATGATGCACTCTTGCTACATGTCTACTCTTCACAAATCTTTCAGTGAAAGGATGAAATAAAAATCACGAGCAGTGAAATGCTGCCACACGTCTCTTTTCCACCTAGCCAATGATCGTTTCCTCCACTTTTGGATAGAGCTCTACCCACTCAACACATGTAGCCTTAGTGCAATTCTTCATTAGTGAGAGATAAATGTTCACACAGGGAGTGAAATTCTTCTATGTGCATATTAAGTGAATCTGATATTTGGACAATGAATCAGGTGAACCAAATGTTGCAATTGGCCACCGCATGTCATAATCATTTGCACAAGATGGTGATACTTGTCTATTTAACCTTGTCAAGACCACTGCCATCATTTGGAGGAGATGCACTTGAGCCCGAAATGACTAGATGCTTGGTTTCAAATATTTTCTGTTACAATGGCTTGGGGAATATTCTTATTTTTGCATCATTGTTAGGGATCATGAAATATTTTCTGTTACTACTCTCTGAAGCGGTGGGAGTTTTCTACTATATATACTTCTCTTTGTTGTGAGAAAAGGGTTTGGAATTTTTAAGGAACATTGGTTTTAGAAAAAGATCCCAGGCCTTTATTACTATTTTATTTTATTGTAAAAGGCTTTCAGACTGTGCCAATTGTTCAACCTTTCTGTTCTTTCATGCTATTTGATTAAACTATAAATTGTGTTGGTATTGTCTAGACATTCCATTTGAGAACTTCTATATATATTGAATGCAAGTTTGTTAATCTAAATCATGTCTAATGACTCTTCTTGGCAATAGAAAAGTATGCAATGTTATTTTATGTCAATGAATGGATTGTCTATGCTTTAATTTTTCAATTTCTACTTTTCTGGAACACTACAAATACCAATTGTGCCCTTATATCTATGATTTATCATTCCTATCATTAAGTATTGGCACATCACCTTAGGTTATACTTTATTTTATTATATTTTTTCCTTTTCCCTTTCCAAAACCCCATTATAGAAGAAGCCAGAATCTCTAAACACCTGGAGGTCACTTAGTTTAGCACAAAAGGTCCCCCATAGACTAAGTTTCATATAAGACACTATTACCTTATCAAATTTTGGCATCAAAAATTTATTCTTTTTTTGGCACGCTTGGTGGGACTAAGCTTAAATGATTTTTTTCTTTAGAAGGGTGTATGAGCCATCGGCCTATAACTAGATCCCAAACCACAAGCAATCCCAGTTTACTAGTACCTCCACTAGGAATAGTGTAGGCTACAAATCAGTTAGTAACCATTCCACTCCTGCCACCCATTCCTCTAACCATGTTGCCAGCTACCAATAGAAATTATGTGGCATGGGACACCGAAAAACCCCTAGCAGCCCTAATAGCACCTAATTTTTGGGGTGCTATCCTTGTTTCAACTATGAATGCTATACCCAAGTTTATCAGAGATGGCTCAAGAACACCCTCACAACATCTACAAGATGTGGCAGACATGTGTTTGGTGCATGGGATCACAGCGCAGAATGTAACTCTAAGGATTATTGCCACGTCTTTTAAAGGCAAGGCACTAGATTGGTATTGAACAATATCACTTAGCACTATTCGCACCTAGGACAAGCTCAGAGATCCATTCTATGACAGGTTCTCAAATGACAAAGATCTCTCTTCATTGTATTATCAATTATCTATCATATAACAAGCTCCCCATAAGGCTATGACAGACTTCAATACCTGATTCCATATGAATTAGTAGAGGATCCCTGTTACTATACACCCAACTCCTAAGTTGGCGTTCATATTTTATCTAAATTCCATCAATCTTAACATTTCTATGATGATCAAGTCTTTGGGAGGAGCAACTCTACTAGATGCTTATAGTGTCACCGTCAAGCCAAGAATCATTTGATAGATTGCAAAAAGTTGCCTCCTCGGCCTATCATGTTGATATTTCTTGAAATATCGATACCTGCGCAAGATGTCACATCAACTAGCACACCTACAACTCCCCAATCAATGTACACATATGCGACAACACCACAAAATGTTGCCTCTACATCTAGTTCTTCCAAAGATGAAATGAACGATCTTAAAGAAATGTTGCAGACTATGGAAAATGATGTAACCACCCTCAAGTGGAACCAATCAATTCCTTTGAAGCCTTCTTATCAGAACTATCAAGGTGGATGACACTCATATTAGTAGAATTAGTACCAAGGTAGTTCCTGCACTAATCCACCAACTTTGACAGTCAACCAAATGGTGCCTGTGCCTACTCTACTGATAAGTGCTTCACCAAGTTTGAGTAGGGAATTAACTGTGGGGAAGAATAACCTCATTGATGACAACAATCTATGGTGCTTCCCTTACAGCGATACACATATGCCCTGGAACTATCTGCATGGAAACTTACAACAAAAGGTGGTAGAGCAACGTAGCTAGGGTGTGACATTAGACCACTGAGGTTATGTATATGCCTTGCCACAAATGGAGAGTGTGGTTCTTACTGTGCAAATGCAAAGGATTTCTTTAGAACAAGAATCTGATATCGCTCCTAATTACACACTCTTCTCATGGATGGAGGAAGAAGAAACGGTGTTTTCTTACAATGATACATCAATATCCAAAACACCACAAATGCAATATGAATATAACACTCACTCAAAGAGGAGATTTATCAGTGAGTTAGTCGTTCTACATCTAGCCAACCTACAACTTAAAGGTGCTTCTAATCAGATACCAAGAACTTCCACAACGTCATTGCAATCTCAACTGTGGAAGGAAATTATCATAACAAGAGAAAAGGAGCAGAAACCTCCAAGTTTTCCACCTTTTAATGTGGTAGAACAGTTGAAGAAATCATCTGCTAATGTGTCTCTATGGGACATTCTAGCTATCCCAAAGCAAAAGATGCTATATAGAAGGCACTTCAAGTAGAGATCAGTGCAACACCAACAAAGCAGTTAGCCAATGTAGAGGTTGTTAATCAACTATCTTTGGCTAAAGTCCTTGTGATCAACACAAAAGAATCCCTTGTCAAAGTTAGAGATAAGTTGAAGCTCCAACCCTTCTTCTTAACTCTCATTATAGGGAAGAAGTTATTTCACAATGCTATGATTGATTCTAGCGCTAGCACCACTATTAGGGCTGATGCAAGAAGTTGGGTCCACAAAAAGCTTAAAAAGTGGAAGTGTTTTTGATTTTTTTTAGAAGTTTTCACACTTGGACTAGAACTTTAAGGCACTTACATAATGAATCTTTAAAAAATTAGTACTATGAAATTTAGCATTTTGAATCTCGTTTCCAAATATGTAATTTATTCAGATACTCAAATTATAGAAAATATTTTTTTATAGGGATGTGTGAAAACCACTTTTTAAAAAGTCCCTATTTTTTTTACTATACCATGCACGTGTATGAACACCACTTTTTGACCTAAATAAAAGTATTTTGGTAATTCCTTTTGGTAAAAGAGATTTAACAACATGAAGATTGATGATAAAAATTTTTGTAATTTTTTTTAATATATATTTTTTATTGAATTTTTATTGGCCTTAATTGTTATTTTTAAAAATCAACGTGTACGGAAAGTATAATTGGACCTAAACTAAACATTTTTTGAATCTTTTTTTTTCATTGTGTAGATAATTATCTTAATATTGATGCCATATAATCTTTTTTACAAGAAATTTAACCAAAAAGTAGTTATTAAAAAACAAAAAAACCTAATATTTTAAGTTTAAGGAATAGTTTTCTTAGAAATTAATTAAAAATAACAAATATAATCAAATCTTAATAAACGTTATATATTTGGAAACTAGACATTGTTTTCTCTAATGGGTTTTAATTTTATAGATTTATTCATAAAATAAGTCCATCATCCATATTGTGAAAGTTAGTTTTTTCTCCTGAAATTGCCTTGACCTTCTACTTGTAGGTCTAAGCCTAGGTGTTGGGTTTCCATGTCTTTTCTAAGCCTAAATCAAAATGAAAAACATCTCTTGTGAGTTTCAAACCTTTTGGAACAAGTATGCACTTCAAAATGGGTGCCTATTTTAAAAAATGAATGGGTATTTGTTTTAAAGCTGAAAAATGACACTTCCCTGAATGTGGACCCAACTTCTTACTCAAACCCATTATGCCTAAACAAATAGCTAAAGCTTTAGGATTCGGATATGAACCTATGAAAAGGGGAGTAATGCAACTTGATGGGAACAAAGTTGAAACCATAGGTGTCATCAAGGCACTTCCTTTAACTCTATTTTTTTCCCCTAGTATCACAATGTCGCAAGACACCATGATCATAGATGTTCCTCTCATGTTTGGCCTCTGTCTATCCCGAGAATTTACTTCAAAGGTGGGCAGATACCTGTCTCTGGATTAGTCACATCTAATTCTCAGAACCAAGCACAACACAAACATGAAGATAGAATCAAAGGCTTTACATTCTAAACATGTAACGTATGAAGCCCTGATCAATTTTGAAGCCAAACATACCTCTATCACTAAGCAAGAAATGTATTGCATTGAATTACTAGAGGAAGAAAAGGTGAACAGATGCCAGGATAATCAAACCTTCGAGTCGAGAAAGATGTCTTGCACCATGATAAAGAAAGGGTCATCAATTTTTGTGAGAAATATGGAGTAGTGGCTTGGTCTTATGATTGTTTTAAAGGATATGATCCTGACATCATCTAACACACGATCGAGCTAACAGAAGGTGCAAAACCATTCCAACAAAAGTAGAGGCCAGTAAACCCCAATATTGAAGCGCTAATGGTGGAAGAGCTAACCAAGCTAATTGAGTTGTAGATTATCTTCTCAATCAAGCATAGTACTTGGGTATCCAATCTAGTCCTAGTCTGAAAGAAGAATGGAGATATCCACTTTTGTGTGGACTTCTAAGACCTAAACAAAGCATCCTTGAAGGATCATTATATGTTTCCTTCTATGGAGTCAATCGTACAAATAGTAGTATGATAAAAAATGTTCTCTGCTAGACGACTTCTTTGGTTACAATCAGATCTGAGTTAAGGAGGATCAACACAAGACTACATTCACTAAAAATTGGGGAACATTTGCATATGCTAAAATTCCTTTTGGTTTATCCAACGCAGGGCCAACATTCCAGCGGGCGATGGACATCGCTTTCAATAAGCTAATCAATAATTTTATTCTAATCTATTTAGATGATCTTATTGTGTTTTCTAAATCTAAGGATGATCATTTTGACCACTTAGAAATAGTTTTTCAAAATTTTGAGGAGTTTAGAGTTTCCCTGAATCCAAAAAAATGTGTATTTGGAGTGTCACAAGGCAAGTTGTTAGGACACGTGATTTCCAAAGAAGGAGTTTCAATCAACCTTGAGTGGGTGAAAGCTATCAAGGAACTTCCCCTTCTAGTGAACAAGAAAGGCATTCAGTCCTTCCTGGCCAAGGTAAATTTTGTTAGCAAGTTTATTTTTGACTTTGCAGGAATAATTTAGTAGATCACTTTGATGCTAAGAAAGGAACAAGCATTCAATTGGAAAACCTAAGCTCGGGAAGCCTTTGAAAAATTTAAGGATTTTATTTCCACAGCTCTGATACTAGTTAATCTATATTCATTTAAGGATTTTATAATGTATGTATTCAGTAGCAAGTCTAATATTGCTAATGTTTTAACTCAAAAGGATAATGAAGGAAAAGGAGAACATCCAGTGGCATTCTACTCTCAGACCCTGAAGGAATATAAGATGAATTATAATTTTGTCGAAAGACAAGCCATTGCAATAGTGAAGGAACTTAAAGGTTCCACCATCTAATTTCTTGCAATAAAGTGTTTGTTTATGTCACACATTCTAGTGTGCACAAATATATCATGGAGGGAGAAATCACAGAAAAAAGAGCTAATTGGATCACCAAGATCCTTGAACATGACATTGAGGTCAAACCCACTAAAACTATCCAAGGAAGAGGATTGTGTGAATACATGCTAGAAGATGAAGAGATACCCACCGAAGAAGAGCAACTAAAGCTTGTTTTGATAAATAAGCCATAATCTGAGGGTTGCTGGTTAACAAATAGAATGAGGTTTATGTAAACAGGAAAGTATCTGCCAAGTGTTTCCTCCCAAAATAGGAGATACTATCAGCTATAGAATTACAGATATGCACTAGTGGAAGGGGTCCTTTTCAAAAGGAATTTCAATGGTCTCCTCCTATGATGTGTTACTGCAAAGCAAGCAAAGGGAATCCTTTACACATTCCACAATAGCGTTGTGGGAGAAAACTTCTCCGCTAAGACCACTGCCATCAAAATCATGTGTGCAGGTTACTATTAGCCCACACTTTTCAACAACTCCCACTCTTTGGTAAAATCTTGCAAAAAATCCCAGTTCATTACAGACAAAAGGAAGAATTATGCAATGCCTCTCAAATCTATAGTGGCGGACAAACCATTTGCACAATGGGGCCTAGACTTCATTGAGATGATTAATCCCACTTCTAGCATCGGGCACAAGTGGATTTTGACTACCACATATTACTTCACAAGATGAACAAAGGTTGTTCTGCTTAAAAATGCAAGAGTGAAAGATAGTGGATTTCCTTGAAGAGTTGGTGAAAAGCTTCAGTCCTCCAAAGACTATCATTTCCGATAATGTCAGAGCTTTCCTAGGCACAAAGGTATGTCACTTTGCATTAACAAATGCCATATTTCTTAAGACGTCATCAAATTATTACCCGTAGGGAAATGACCTAGTGGAGTCAACAAACAAGAACCTAGTCCAACTCCTTAAAAGAATTGGTTCAGAACACTAGAGAGAATGGCATAAAAACCTTTGAGTGATGCTTTGGGAAAACTACATAACTCCTAAGCAATTCCTTAGGACTTTTCCTTATGAGTTAGTATACGAGAAAGAGGCGTTGTTGCCTATATCTATGGAGATTTCAGTGCTTCAACTATTGAAATCCCTCGAGATAGAATAAAATAGCATTGGCATGGAGGTTCGACTTGTTGAACTATTAGAGGTACAAGAAAAAAGGGAGAATTCCCTAATAGCCATGACAAACCGCCAACAAGTGGTCAAGCGATGGTTTGACAAGAAGGCTTCTGACCAAGGCCTAAAGTGTAGAGACTTAGCATTGAAATATGATGAAAGGGCTGCTAAGCCAGGTCAACATGGAAAATTTGATAGCCTATGGGAGGGCCCCTTTAAAATCATTCGATGTGAAGAGTGTAACACTTTCGAGTTAGAAAGTATGGAATAGGAACCCTTGGGAATTTTGTTCAATGGGATTCATCTTAAGTTGTTCTTTTCTTTGTGGAAGAGCTAACCAAGATAATTGAGTTGTAGATTATCTTCTCAATCAAGCATAGTACTTGGGTATCCAATCTAGTCCCAGTCTGAAAGAAGAATGGAGATATCCACTTGTGTGTGGACTTCTAAGACCTAAAAAAGCATCCTTGAAGGATCATTATATGTTGCCTTCTATGGAGTCAATCCTACAAATAGTAGCAGGATAAAAAATGTTTTCTCTACTAGACGACTTCTTTGGTTACAATCAGATTTGTTCCCTAATTTTCCCCTGGTTCTAGCAAACCCCCCTTTTCCCTAATTTTTTAAATTTTTCACACAAAAAACCTAAATTTTTACGCTTTGAAGCTCTGGTTGAGGATGAAAATGGGTGAATCTTTAGAAACAAAACTTGGAATTAGGTAGTCTTTAGAATGAGCTATCCAATGAATATAATTTTAATATTTTTTGGTTTTATTATGTATTTGTTTTTTAAGTTTTATTAAACATAGGTTTTTAATTGAAAATGAAGGTCTTTATTTTGTACAAGTGGAAAAATAGCAGATTATGAAAAAAAATTGAAAAATATGAGTGCACCAGATATTGAAGTCCTTGATCCAACAAAAAAAAAATTGAATTTTGATATATACAAAAAAGTTACGTGTTATACGGTCGCGCTATGTCTGAATTGTCATTGGCTTGACTTCGAAACTTGATTAAAGAAAAAATATTCAATAAAAAACTATCCAAGAAGTGTAAGCACTAGATATCAAAGTCACAAATGTAAATTTGAAAGAATTATAATTTTATCCTTCATGGAAAAAAAGTTATGCATTATACAGTGTGCGTCACTTTTTAAAAATGTTGTTTTATGAAAAAACTAGTTTTTGTGGGAGATGGAAAAAGAAGTGCAGTATAATTCTAAAAAAATTGTAAAAAATATTTTTAGAATCTATAGACAAAATGTGATGAGACTCTAGTTTGCATCATCTTCAAATTCCTCACTGTATAGCCGCTATAGGTGCCCGAATGTGAAGATTTAGTTAAAAATAAAAATTTCAGTGTCCAGTTTGGCCAAAAATTGTAAACCACTATTGTGGGATCACCCATCCTTTAAGCTCATGATTTCTATGATGATCTTATCTTATGTTTGTAAAATTTGTGGTTTCGGGTCCCTGTAAAACCCATTTTTTCCTCTTTCCAAAACAATGGCATATTAGTGGTACCCCCTCGACCTTGGTTGGATAAAGCTTAACTTTGACAGCTTTGCAAACATAACTAGGTGGTCAGATGGGTGGGGGTGGGGTTATTCGAGATAATAAAGGAAATTTAATATTGGCTTATGTCGTCAACTTGGGGGTCTAGTCATCTAGCTTTGTTGAGGTGGTGGTGGCTTTCCATGGCATACAGATTGCCACACGGGCTAGCTTGTCCAACTTAATCATATAGGGAGTTTCTCAAAACATGATTCTCATGCTAACGGGGAAGGCCTCTCCTTGTTGGACCCTCCAAGAACCCATGTCTTTGACTCACAATCTTATTATTAATCTAAAAAATTGTAGTACTACTCGTGTGTTTCAAAAAAATTTCCATCTTTAATTTCCTACAACAAGGTGTTGGTGTATGTCGCACATTCCAGTTGTTGACGCACTCACAAATCTTGGTGCCTTCACACCAAATTTAGCAATATGGGATCTAATATCCTCAATATCATTGGTCATGTGCTAGATTTAATTTACCATTATGCTAAAGCACTACCAATCAAGGAGATTGAGCTAGATATGATGTTATTTCTCATTGATATTTTCCACACTTTTCATTTATGGAAAATTAACCCTTCCATGCCACCTTTTTATAAACACTTTAACTAGCAGCTCTAGGTTTTATCTAGTCATTTCTACAGTCTGTTTGACCCTGTTATGAAGTTTGAGTTTTTTGTGATGGGAGGTGATTTGGTTCAAGAAGAGCCTACTATTTGTGACGTTTGGAAACAAGACAAGGAAGTATGGACCATCCTACAATGAGGCAATCTAGCCTCATTTTTGAAAGGTATGTAGGGGCATGACCTCAATATTTTGTTGGTGTTCACTATCTCCTAGGTGAATGGCACAATCACTATTGGAGAGATCTCATTCACAGTGACTTTTGAGTTAATTGTGGAGGTGACATGACTATCTTTGAAGGGAGTGTGCATCCCTCATAAATACAAAGTCCACTATCAAAAGGATATGGAACAATTTTTGAAAGATGACAAGAAGGTGAATCAACTCCAGAATGGCTTTAATCATGTGGACTTTCCTAGCATTTTGAGCAAAGTTGTTGAGGTACTCATGAGGTATGTTATGCTCGAGGGGAGGTTCCATCACTTGCATGCTCATTTGTTTCCAATGTTTAATCACCTCTGGTATAATGTTAAAATGAATTTCCCCTTTTGGATTTTGTCCTTGCTTGAGAAAATTGCCAAAAATATTCAAGGTAAAAACAAGAATGCACCCATTCAACAGGGTCTTATTTATCATATCTACAAGTAACATGGTGTTGTTTTACCCTCCCCTACCACTGTGAAAAAGAAAACTTTGATTATTCACGACCCCGCTGAACCCCCCACAAACCCTAGCCCCTCCATTACCATTGATGAAACCCCCTACCATTTGGTGTAGCTCCTAGGCCCATGCTAATGCCCCTACTAATAAGAATTCCACCCCTTGCCCCATCAATTGTATTCCCCTTTTGGAATCCATGCCTATTACTTCTGGTTCAAATGAATTGGAAAACTCAGATGAAGATGTGTCATGGAACCTCACCCTTGACAACTCTCCTAGGAACTCCCTTTCCCATGTGGAGGTCTCTGATGTCCCTACCATGCCCCCAATTTTAAACCCTAACCTCCAAAATTCCCCTAACCTCTGAATTGATTTGGAAGGGACCCCCGCCAAACTTAGGGTGGGTTTTAACTTTAGCACTTCCAATGAACCCCTCTACAAAAAAATTAATAAAATCTTGGAGAGGATTAATGTCTAGAATGATATTGTCAAGTGGCTACTGAGCTAGCTAGTTACGACCAAAGAGATGATCCAGACACTGGAAAGTAAAGTTTTGCAGTAATAGTTCCCATGGTTGGGTGAGGTGGAGGACAAAGCACACTAGGATCTAATTACCTCTTTGGCCAAGTCTTTTGAGAAGTGGTACATTTGGGAGGAGTTGAAAGAGTTGAGAGCCATTGTTGGTACGAAGGATGATAAAAGGAATTTACAAATAGAGATTGAGGCTCTTCATAAGAATCAGGAGAAAACAACTCAATGCCTCAGGGTAATCACTAAAAACAACAAAAATACCATGAAGAAGACTGCCCTCACCATTCAAATGTTTCAACAAGAATTAAGGAAGAACCAGAGTAAAAGGGTGGTTGATGATGGCAGGGATGATAGTCACATGTGGAAGAAGAAAGGTAAAATGGTTGAAACTTCAACCTAGGATGCCACGACGGATACTCTAGTCATTTAGAAAGCCCCCCTAACTTTTGAAGAGAAGCTCCAATTCCTATCTTAGGAATGGAATACTATCAGTGGTCTCAATTTTTTGGTAGACCTATAGGTGTCTGGTATCTTGTGTTGGCCTATGTTTTGTGTGTTTTCTTTGTTTCCTTTGTTGGTCAGACTGTTTACATTTAAGTTTATGTTTTAATTTTGGTTGGGCATCTAACTCCTCATGAGCTCCTTGATTACCTCTATGGTTATTTTGTAATGGGTACTGGTGTGGACCGAGGATTGTCAGTGTGGGTCAATTATGTTTGATCCATGATGAATTGAAGCATAACTTAGCCACTACACCTCAATCACAAACAAGATCATTCAAATTGAAAGTTAAACTAAGCATTTATTGAAATTGAAAGTTACAAACTATGAAAACAGTTAAATTTCTACTCTAACCCATTTAAACTTATCCTATTTTGGAATTGGTGTTGTGTTGACATGGAATAACAACCCTTTCTAAATCCCATGATTAGTGAGCTTGTTTCAATTGATTTTATGGAAGAGAATCAATGACACCATTGTGATAAATTGATGAAAACCTAATTTATGCTAAATTAAACTTGATTTATGCTAAATTAAACATGATGCAAGCTAAATTAACATGATTCTATGCTAAGATTGATCTAATTATATAATTGCTAAGCTAATCTAAGCTAATTCTAAGCTAAAACATTGAAACCCTAATTTATAAACAAACTAAGATGGATGCATGGAAGCCATTAATGGATGTCTTAAGCTATTATGCAACTAAAGTGAATTAAATTAAGCTAAAAGTGAGTAAATTGAGAGTATGAGTGTGAGTGAATTCAATAGCATGACTTTGTAATTGAAAGATGGATCTATTTGTCTCAAAATAGTGTTCTATTTATAGGAGAGCAAATGAGAAATGAAGGGTTGATATCGAAAAGATTAATCAATGGTCAATGATGGAAGGAAGAAGAGGCATGGCTCATGGATTCTCATCAATGCATGATGGATTTTACTCAAGGGATCATGTTTGCTCCAAACAAACACACTTTTGACCTACTCACATAGGTTAAAGGTGACTTGTTCAAAAGGTTAAAGGTTTAGCTTGCTTAAGAAGTCAAGTGAGTTGACTAGAGGAGAGAGAATATTCTTTGGAATATACTAATGGGTGAAGATAAAAGATATTTTGCATCAACCATATTAGTTACATTAGGTCTTAGATTAACAAATGCTAAAACTATAGTTCTTTTTCTAGATCTATAATTTTGGCACTCTTTGCTCCATTGCATCATTGCTCCAAGCACTCAACATATTTGTACTACATAATTGTTATTGATTTACACATTGGTTGTACACACTATTTATTGTGTTTTCTAGCATTTTATTAAATTGTTGAATTGATTGACTCAACAAGAAACAAAGGAGAAATTAGTATACATCCACAGCTTATCTTAGCTAGGTCTAACATATTCCTCAACACCAACAAATCCTCTTTGTAAATGCATGTCAAAATAAAAGTTTTGTGTAAGTGCTAGAGTTCCAAACACCTCAAATTTACAACCAAAGTAGAAGTTCAATCCTACACTGCTTCAATTAAACTACAGGTTTAAGATTAGAGTCGTAGATGTATAATTGATTAAAGTTTATGAAATTTCTCATAACATAATCACATAGATCTAAGATTAGAGTTATAGTTGTATGATCGATTACGGTTCATGAAATTTCTCAAACGTAATCATCTAAATCTAATCCTCTGTTGGGCGGTGATAAAGATTGAAGAACAACCTCTCCAGTGATGATAATGTTGAAGAACCTTTTGAATACAGATTGAAGAGCAATCTCTACGGTGGAGATAAGATTGAAAAGACAACCTCGTCCGTGGTGATTGAGGAACCAAATATTCGTTGGAAATAAAGTCGTGCTTTGAAAATTAACTCCCGAAAAACTAAAATATTCATTGTCGGTGGTGATAAAGTCGTTTTGAAAATGAACACCCGCATTACCTACCATATTTGATTGGAACCCATTTCTAACCTCAACAACTTTCACGAGACAATTCAGGAATATTTCTATTATGTTTTATATTTTAATTGGAAAAATGTTCTCTAAGGATTATGAGGTTATGTTGCGAGAAGTTCAATTATTTTAATTGTGAGATAAAAATGTTCAAAAACAAAAAAACATTTCCACTCGAAAAGGTATATAGATCATGAATTTTAAGAGTTACAAATATTATTAAAAAAATATAAACTGAATATTAAAAATATTAATTAAATTATATCATAATGAATAGAAATAAAGTTAAAGAGGAGAATAATCAATTTTTATTTAATGTATGTGTGATTAATAAAATAAAGTAATGAAAGCAATAATTAATTTGAATTGAATTTAAATATTTTTTTACATGTTAAAATTGATAAATAGGAATATATATTAAGATTTTTGTATGAGATGAGAAGTATTCTTTTGTGATGTACACTTAATGATCAAATAATGAAATTTATTATTTTTATAAAAACAAATTATTTACATCTTATTAAATGAATTGTAGTTCATCAAGGATGAAAACTAAATGAACACTTTGGATCTTTTATTTGCAGCCCAAAATCTTTTCATGCCCTGGTACTAGAATAGTGGTCTAAAACTTTGTGTCTTATTTCTTCAATAATGATTAAATAATGAAATTTATTATTTTTATAAAAATAAATTTTTTACATCTTATTAAATGAATTGTAGTTCACCAAGGATGAAAACTAAACGAACATTTTGGATCTTTTATTTGCAGCCCAAAACCTTTTCATGACCTGGTACTAGAATAGTGGTCTAAAACTTTGTGTCTTATTTCTTCAAAAATGTATTCACCTAGTTGTTTCTAAAATTAATAGTACTTAAAAGGACTATAATGACTTGTTATCAAGTGGAAAAATTTATAGCTTATATTGATTAGAATCAAACATTATGCACTAATTTAATGATATTAGAATATAAGGAAATGTTCAACAAATGAAATGTAGAATTTATATTTATCTATTCTTGTTTATGAATATGTTTATAGAATGTTATCCATGGTCGAACAATATGCTTGCATCATGTGTCGATGAAATCATTTAAATGGTTTGGACATTTTTCATATTCAAAACTTCACATTCAAATTTGAATATTTTGTATATCAATTACTAAGTAATAATTTGTAATGGGATCAAATTAGTTTGAGTCATAATTAAAGTAGAATTCATAAAATAGGAGTTGAGGCCACTTTTGAAGTCTTGTTTCAAAAATAGGAAACCCTAAATTGTCTCAACCTATAACTAAGAATGAAAGGATTAAAAACTAAATTTAGATCACTTCTCAATAATAACATAGTGTAAACTCTATTTCGTTTAAATTCCAAATCTTTTACATAAATACATAAACAAAAAGTTAAAATATTGCATTACAAACAAAGAGTCCAAACAACAAAACACTTTTACAAACATATTTCTCACCTCTACATAAATAAATAATATAATTTATTTATTATTAAAAGGCAAATTCTATGATAACAAAAAATACTTATCTAATTATTAATCTTTGTTAAATAAATTCAAACATTTTTTTTTGCTATAAAAGGTTAAAATATATTTTTTCAATATAAACATACAAATTTCTAACTACAAACACTAAATAAATCTATTCCACTACTTAAAATCTAATTCGATTAAAACTTTAGAACCTTATTCTCACCTGCACATTAATCAAGAAAGACCTTATTCTCACCTTCACATTAATCAAGAAAGACATTCATTGGTGTTGATGGCAACATGGCAAGTTTAATAATATAGTTTTCAAATATTAATATATATCTCAATGAAATCTAATTATTTATAATGCGAAAAATTCACTCAGAACAAATAAATAACGAACTCTCTTGCAAGGTCGTCTAACTTTATCTAATTTGTCTTAATAATATACTTTAAATCTTGCTAATTTTTTTCTTACATGATTCCTTTTTCAAGACTCATTTTACAATCCCATGTGTGATGTCCCTATAGTTGAAAAAATCTAGCAATCATTCTAGATTCATATTTCATCATACTTATTGATTAATTTAAATTCAAAATGTTATATTTTGAATCTCAATTAATTGATAAATATAATAAAATGTACATCTAAAATACTAAATTGAATATATATCTATTATTAATATTGACAAAATCATAAATTACATTTTTGTACTGCAATCATATCTATAAATTATAATGATAAAATAACACTGAAGTACTTACATAATCATACTATATTTTTTATTTAATATTATCCAAAACATTCCATATCCAAATATTGTAAATGCTTCTTATCAAAATAAACATTTTTTATTATTTCATGCATGACATCCATCACACGATATAATTTTAATATTGTTAACCATAAATTGAAAAGGGGTCATAGTGTATTCCCATTTAATAGTGTTTCTATTATTTTTCATAACATTCACATATCACTCTTAGTTCTACATCAACATTATTAAAAACATAAAATAATTGCTGCATAATAGATTCTTGATTGTTTGTGATGAGTTATCAATTATGGGTTTTTGTGATGAGTGGAAAGCCACCATCATATATATATGACATCCTTTCATCCAATTATAGTATGATGTAAGAAAAATTAAACCACTTCCATAAAATGACTAGGCTAATAAAATAAATGAGGTAATAATTAATTATAAATATATCCATTGATATAAACATTTTAATAAACATAGAAACATAAAATTATGAGAAAATTTAATTTTAGACTTCATGTATATATACATGTTCAAATTATATTGTTACGATATCATTAATTAACAATTTTATAATTATTATTTTAAATTTATATTGTTTATTTTATTTTAATTTAAGATATTTCTATTCATTTGAAAGTTGTTTTGTTGATTGGGTTTATTTTTTATTTTAATTTTACTTTATTTATTTATTTATATATTTTTAAATTAGGATTGGCACAGTGTGATGGTTTAAATGTTGTTATTTTTGTCACCTAGTTTAAACTTTGTTGGGGTGTAATTGTCGAGTGTTTACATTGGGGATCCCCCTATTTGTGTCATCACCAGTTCATATGTGTATATTAAATGTGTGTACCCCTCTTCAAAAAATAAATATAATTGTATGTTTTTAGTTTTATAAAATTAATAATTCTTTAAATAATATAGCAAATATTTATGATTAATATTAAAATATAAAATGGCCTTTCAATTTTAACGCAATCAAGTTGCATTATTTTGATTCAAATATAGTTTTAACATTAGTTCTAACCAACTATACTTTTAAATGTGTTGCAAAGTGATTAACAATCAATATTTGTGCATATTGAACTAATTATTATAAACTACACATTCATTCATTCATTCATAAATAGACTAATAAATCTATGACGCAACTTCAACTAGAGATGTTTATCAAAATCAACATCAAAATCAATTAATCAATCTAAGGAAAAGAATTTATTTTCTCAATAATAGTTAACAAGTATTGAAGCATGATTCATGAATGTGGTTTGTCTAATTAAAATGCAAGCCACCTATGGTCAAACTTAAATATCACACTCTAAGTTTTAACTTTCTTACATCGCTCATGTAAAGTCACACTAGTTTATCTAACAAGAACACACCAATTAGCATGATGTTAGATTAACCACTTAAGTCAAAGCTTCAAATGTGATGGTTAAACATAAGTCAATACGTAGAATATATGGTTTAAATGAAACAGCCACCTACCAATTCAATAATGCATGAACTTAGAAAATAAATACCAAGGAAAGCTTTATATTAGCAATGAAAATTTCTATGTAAGTCCATTAGCCTTGTCTTGTTACTCTAAAATTTAGAACTCTGACCATACCGTTAGCTTTGTTTAAGTTTTTCTATTTAGTTTTAAGAAGCTTTGTGTTGCAGTATTAGGTTATAAGGCTTGGATGGCTGGTCTCAAGTTTAAGGTGAGAAGGAAAGAAGCTACCCTAGTGGCTCCTTCTTTGCCCAGTCCTAAGGAGCCACTGTATCTTTCCAACATTGATGATCAAGCCGGGTTGAGATTTCACATCCCTGTGGTTCAGTTTTATCAGCATAGCTTTCTGAAAGAGGACCAAGATCCTGCTAAAGTTATCAAAGAAGCACTAGCAAAGGTTCTGGTGCATTACTATCCATTTGCTGGAAGGTTGAGAGAGGGGGCTGTTGGGAAGCTCATGGTGGATTGTACAAGAGAAGGAGTTCTGTTTGTGGAAGCAGATGCAGATGTTACCCTGGCTGAGTTTGGAGATCTTCAACCACCATTTCCTTGCTGGGATGACCTGTTGCACGACATTCTCACCCCACAAATTCTCATCAACTCTCCCCTCCTCCACATTCAGGTTTGTAAATCTTATTTTTCTATCAAATAGTTGTTCCTTGATTCTACTTTTGCGCAATGGGACTTGATCTGCAGAATTATATATATATATATATATATTGAAAATATATAACATATTTTTTTTTATAATTGGTAGTTTTGAAGTTTTAACAATTTTTTGTTTTTTTCTTGTTTAATGACTATCTTTTGTTGTCTTTTTGTTCTCACTGTTAATATTAAAATTCGTAAAGTCTAGTTCATGAGGGTGCATATTTGTTTTCTTTTTTTATAAAAGTGGTTGAGTCACAAACTTTTATTTATTAAAGAAGTTTTACAGAATCCTAGTTCAGTGGAGCATACTGACAAGAAAGAACTAGGAAGAAAACCTCCAGTTATAGCTCCAAATTGAGAAAGAACAACAGAGTACCATTACCAAAAAACAAAACCAAAGAAAGATCACCACCCCACAGAATGATAATCATAAGGCCCATTAAAACACCCCATTAGCATTTGAGCTGGGACTAGCAACAAAGTAGGACAACAACCAAAGATGATCCAAGGAGAGCTTGTTCCACAACTTCTTGAAGGATGGAGAAACATTATCTGACCTAGTAGCAACATCAAAGAGGAAATGAAGAGCCAAGAACAATTGTACACGCACCACCAAGATCACAAAAGACAGTTTATCAGAAAGGAATTTGTAACCCACAATTGATTCCTCAAAGATATCATAGAGAATGCCAAACCTAATTAATAGTAGGAAAACTCCAAAAGAACCGTTAGCAATAAAAACTTTTTTTTTGAAATGAAATTGGTAATGGGAAAAGATCCATTACCAAAGAATACGAATCCATAACTGAACCTAGAACCAACTCAGATAATATGACATAGCTTGAACAAAACTGAAACCATGCATTACCAATCACCTTGCAGATCATTGATGAAATGTCAACATCAACTAAAACAAATACCTAGCCAAGCACTTCATTAACACTTGGATTAATTTTAAAGATCACCTTGTAATTCAAAGAAAACTGAAACTCTAAACCAAACCACGGTAGAAGCCATAATTGAACCGAATACCATACAACTGATTGAAGCCACAACAAACCAAACCCACCATGAGGGTTAAATAAGTGTATATATAAAAAGTGGAGAGGCCCATCACTAGGGAGCCACCATAACAGTCATTTTAGAGCTAAATTCAAATAGGTGACAACTGACCCAAGGCACCAAGTATGAACCAAACAAGAAATGCAAATAAAAATGACCATATAGAGCCAAACAGAGGTGGTAATGAACCATATAATAATGTGCAACAAGAATATAGCTAGAAGTCAAGGCAACAGAGAAGAACCACCGCCACCCCCATAAATCAACCATAATAGAAAACTAAGAGAAGCAAGCGCCACACAAAAACTGAAGAGGCCACCGACAAAACAAAAGACTACCCCAGAACGTAGAGATTAGTAGTTAGCTGAATAGAGCTTTCCAAAATAAGGCACAAGCCAAAACATATGTGTAGTAGAGTGCTATTGAATAAGCCAAAAACAAAGAAATAGATTGAGATAGCTGACACAGTAGCTCAAAAAGGTAAATCTGATTTGTTCAATTCTGAATAAACTAATTGATCATCAATTGCTTTATTTGCCAAATAATTAGCAATATAATTTGCTTCCTTGTAGCAATGAGAGAAGAGAAAAGAATTAAACCATTTCAATTTGAGAAGAACTCTCTCAAGAAGGTTTTGCAAGTGCCATATATTTATCTTTTGACTTGATATCACATGAAAAATAACCAAAGAGTTACCCTCAATAATCAAAGATTCAATGCCTAGGGATCTTGCTAATTCTAGACCCATATTCAAAGCTTCCAGTTCTACCCAATTGTTGGTGACATTAGGAAGCAGTTTACAAGTAGCCCTTACAATGTTTGCATTCGAGTCTGAGATAACAGCACTCGCCCCAGAGATGCCAGGGTTTCCCTGTGAGGCCCCATCATAATTTAATTTAAACCAATTTTCAGGAGGCGAGATCCATTTGGCCATTTTTTTGTGCCAAGGCTTTGTCCACCTTATTGGAAAAGGATCCATGAAAGGGAAGATTTTGGAGGAAAGACCAATTCCTGATTATAAAGCCATCCCTTGATTGGAAAAATATTTCAGATATTCCAATTTTTTAAATATATGGGATTAAGCCACTTCCGAGATTGAGGATTCAAGTGCAGGGAGGACCTCCTCAAGAGAAGAACACTTATTTCTGAAAATTCTATTATTTCTTTCTTGATCCAAATCTTCTAGATGATTAAAGAAGGAATGATTTTCTAGAGACAATGAAAAAAGGAAGAGCTAAACAAGAGAGGCCAGGATTTGAATTGTAATATTAAAGAAGGGCACAACAAAGAACTCCAACCCAGTTTAGCAAACACCTAATACCAACAATGTTGAGCAAACAAACATAGAACAAATAGATTATCCATAGATTCAAGTAAATGTCCACATAAGGCACAAGGGAAAGCAGTAATGAGGCCCAACATGTCAAGTCTCTTTGCAGTTAAAACTCTACCATTCACAACAATCGAAGCAAAAACACCCGCTTTAGGCAAACAAGCATCATCCCAGAAGAGAACATGGGGAAGATCAGATTTGTTAACCGACTCCAAGAGGGAATTGTACCCATCTTTAATTGTTTAACACCCAAATTTTGATTTGGTCCAAATCAAAACATCTTTATTAGAAAAAACAATGCTTCTTTTTCCCAATTCTTTTGTATATGCTTGTTTAATAGGAGAAGAAATGTCGAGATTATCAATAGATTTCCAGGAGACAACAGGTATGGAGTCAATAATTTCAACATTGAAGTAGTCAGCAACTGAAGAGCCCCGAAGGATTTTGAGTACCATTAGATCACCCTTGCAAATAGAGAAGCAAGGATAGGGTATCCATCCCAAGCATCATCCCAAAATTTTGCATTTCTGCCATTATGAATAAGCCAAGAAAGATGTGGCAGAATAACTGATCTACAGGAGGAGATAAAGTACCAGATTGCAGACCCCTTGGGTAACATAGAAGCTCTAAATAATGATTCCCTTGGATGAGAGAATAAGTATTTAGAAAACATAATTTTACCCCATCTTGACTGCGGATTTTTATACAAATGCAAAAAGAATTTAGCCCCGAGAGCAGTATTATGAAGTTTAAGATTTTTGATACAAGTACCCCCAACTCTTTAGGTAAATAGACCTTTTTCCCACGCAATTAGAGGGAGCTTTTCTTTACCCCCCACATGATCATTCCATAAGAACAAACGAAGTACCAATCTTATGTGATTTAGAGTAGAGCAAGGAGTTCTCAAGACTAACATCAAATATATCGAGACAACATTTAAAATAGATTTGATCATTTGGATTTTACCAACGAAAGAAAGCCATTTGAGTTTCCAAAGAGAAATCCTGTCCACAATTGTTTTACAAATTCTTTCCTAGCAAAAAAAATCCAAATTGTTCCCAAGAAAAAAGGGGATACCAAGATAAGAGCAGGGTAACTTTCCCACAGGGAAGCCCCAAAAGCTTATTAATCTACTTTGAATAAAATTTGGAACATTTAGTAGAAAGATTTTAGATTTGGCAAGATTCATCTTTTGACTCGAAGCCAAAGAGAAGTCAGTTATTACCCTTTTTATTGCCTTAGCTTCAGGGATAGAAGCATGACCAAGAAGTAATGTATCATCAACAAATTGGCCATGTGTATGATTATATTGCAAATTTGGAATCTAGATGCCTTTCCATAAATTTAAAAGGTTAGCCCTTTTTACTGCCCAACTTAGATCTTCAGCCATTAAGATGAAGAGAAAAGGTGATAAGGGATCACCTTGCTTGATGCCCCGCGAGGAAGAGAAAAAACCCCACGAAGAGCCATTTACCAAGATTGAAAACCTAGTAGAGGAAATGCAAGAGTAAATCCACTTCACCCAACTTGCAGAGAAGCCTAATTTGTGCAAGACAAGAAGCAGATAATTCCAGTTAACCCTATCGCAAGCTTTCATCATGTCAAGTTTTAAAATCATAGCAGGAATCTTATGAAACTTGATGGAATGCAATAATTCATGAGCCACAATTGCCCCTTCCAGAGTCTCCCTCCTAGGAACAAAACCACCTTGTTCCTCAGAAATGATTTGAGGGATGATCTTTGCAAGGCGAATAGAGATAGCTTTGGTGAGGATTTTATAAATTGTGTTGCAAAGCGAAATAGGCCTGAAATCTGCAAAAGTGCAGGGAGAATCCATTTTCGGAATAATTGTAATAAAAGTATTATTGAGTTCCCTAAGAATTTTCCTATTACACCTTGATTCTTCAAGTGCCCGCCAAACATAAAAACCCAGAAAATCCCAACATTTTTGGAAAAACATGGCAGTGAACCCATCTGGTTCCAGGGCTTTCTCGGGGGACATGTCAAAAATAGCCGCTTTCACCTCTTCAAGTGTGAATGGTTCCATTAAGGTAACATTGTCATTTTGCGAAACAAGAGAAGGAATAGCATCTAGAAGAGAATTATCAACTGAAATAGGCTTAGTAGTGAGCAAATTTTTAAAAAAGAAGATGGCTTCTTGAGCAGTGTCTTTTTGATCCACTAAAAGCAATCCATTACTGTTTTTAATTTGAGAAATAATATTCCTATGTCTTTTAACTTTTGCAGAAGCATGGAAGTATTTTGTATTTCTGTCCCCATCAGCCAACCAAGTATCCCAAGATTTTTGCCGCCAATAACATTCTTCCCTACGGAGTACTTCCTCATATTCCAAATCAAAAGAAGCGGAATTCATTCCATTCAGTATGATAAAAGCATTCAAAACCTCTATCTCTTTTTTGAGTCTCAATTTTTCAGAAAAAATATTTTTGAAATGTTGCTGATTTCATTCTTTTATCCTTCCCTTTAAGAATTTCAACTTCTTGGACATCTGAAACATACCAGATCCGGGGAAGAAAGGAGCATTCTGCCACCAAAATTTGACAAACGGAATGAAGGAGATGTCCCTGGACCACATTGGTTCAAACTTAAAAGGGACCCGATTAGGGGCTGATTTTCAATGATATTAAAGGATAAAGGAAAGTGATCAGACCCAGCAAAACCAAGGATTGTAAAAAACACATCTAGATCTGAATCCAACCAACCTGAAGATAATAAAAAATGATCCAACCTTACCGCAATTTAACAAAAATCCTTTCTTTTGTTGGTCAAGGTAAAAGAGCCATTCTGAGGTTTACAATCAAATAAATTATTTTCAGAAAATAACTTTTTAAAATCTTCCATGATCTTCCTGTTTGGAATGATACCCCCAAGTTTTTCTGAAGAATCCATTATAGCATTAAAATCCCCGCCAAAGACAACCAAAGAATCAGATAGAGCTTGGAGAATCAAAGATAAAGAGCCCCATAGACGCTGTTTATCAGAAGCAAAAACAGGCCCATATACATTAAATAACCAGAATTTAATGTCAGAAAATTTACTCTTAACAAGGAAGATTCCCCAATTTGAAGATGAACAAACAACTTTTAGGGCCACAAACTTGTCATTCCATAAGACATCTAAGCCCCCAGAAGCACCTGAGGCAGCTTGGGAAAAGAATTTCCATGTAAACCATTTTGAAAAAAGAGATTCCGCATTACTAGTATTGAGCTTAGTTTTTTGAAGAAGAGCAACATCAAATTTTGCTAAAGCTAACTGACGCCAAATTAGATGCCGCTTGTTCCAAGAAAGAATCCTCATTGTTCTCGAGGGGAGGAAGCCTCTCCCGTCATACCCTGAATTTTTTTGGGGATAGTTGGCCCTGCAGTAAATTCCAACTGCAAATTCCGTTTGGCTGCACTAGATCTTGTCATAGGGGGATTAAAAGTTCGCTTCTTCTTAGTTGGTGAAAGTAAGGTAGTCTGGATACCAGCATCAATCTCAGCTTGGATTTTGACCAGATCTTTCATTCAAAATTAATTTTGAGGAATGTAAAGGGGAGGACAAGTTTTTCCCCAAGCCAGCCCCCAAAATATCAGTAGAGGGGGGAACCACATCCGAGGAGACAGATTTAGCTTTAGACCCAGAACCCCTTTTTGAAATTGGATTACCCAAAGTAGACTTTAAAGAAGCCTTAAGAGAAATGTTGGTATTTGCTTTCTTCGCTTTACGACCTTTACCCATAGGAGAAGAATTTGGGCACTTTACTGAAACCGTTGTCTTCGAAGAAAGTAATTTGCTATCAGATCGAGGACTATAAGCCCCACCAATCTCAGTGGAAAGGAGCTCAAAAGGATTCTGAACAGACACCCCGCTTCCAGACAGAATAGTCTCATCATTATTGAGGGGTTTCGGAGAAATCTTTAAACTACCTAACGACCCATTCTCTTGGAGAAACAATTTCACAGCAGAATTAACATTAATATCCACAACAGCAACCAGCTTTTTTCCCGCCGACAATGACCTTTCATCACTAGGGGAAGATGCGACACCCAACTGCTTAGAACTAGGGTTTGAAACCCCAGAAGAATTGGGGTTATAGGCCTCAGTTGAGAGTGCATTTTTCCCAGTCAAATTATCATCAGAAGTTTTATTTACAGGAGGGACATCCGAAGATCCCAAGCCCACCTTAGACCCACACTGGATTTGGGGGAGATAATTTTAAACGTTTAAACAATGGAGCATCCATTTCTACTGTGGCTTTGTGAAACCAGTCAGAATATTTAGTCAAGGGCTGTATCCAAGTACCGTCTAAAGATTTGATAATGCAACTTCTAGGCAAAATCTTTTCAGGGTTAACCAAGACACAGATTCTCACATTAAGGGTGTTATTGATTATCAACGAATCCGAAAGAAGAAACTTCCCAACAGAATTGCCAACGATTCCAAAATATCAAGGTCAGTAAATTCTAATGGGATAGCAGGCAAAGTAAACCAGGTTGGAACGGAAGGGGAAAGCCACGAATCAGGTTGCAACAAGGGTTTCCATGGAAAAACAAGGACCAAATTCTTCCCAAACCAAACATATCAGATTCTAGCACTTTATTTTTTGCTTGCCAAGAATCCAACACCAAAATCAAAGTGTTCACAGATAAAACCTGAAAAAACAGAGTACCAAACTACTGAGCATGGACCTTTTCATGTAATTTGGATAGCGACAAACCTTCCCCCCAAATCTGGAGAATGACCGCATATTTGCACAAATCCTGCCGTTTTTTATTCAAAGGTTGTTTCTCTGTATTGATTAATGGAATCGGAAGCCAGACTGTCGCCTTAGCATTTACATCAAGAGTTTCCCCCACCGCCGGGCACTTCTTAGGGTTCGGAGGGAGCGTTCCAGACACATAGGAAACCCTAGGGTTCCCAGATCTGGTCCCATCAGAAGACTCCAAAGGGTTTTCAGATCCTTTAACAGCCATACCCAGATCCGCCTCAATCACTCCTTGGAGACCTTCGGAGAAGCAATCTCTGGCTTTGAGGAAAGTTTAATGCCTTGGCATAAGATTTGCCTCGACCTAGAAGAATCGACAAATGGAGCATGGTCAATAACTCTTTCCAGAATTTTATCGTCATTCTTACTGAATTCCCGGATCCCCTCATGCCCATTTCCACGAGTTTGAATGGAGGCAGAATCCTGCTGCCCAGAGTAGGAGACTTGCATTCTAGCCCGAGGAACCCTAGAGGAGTCCTCATTACCAGATACCCGAACATTAACTCGCTTCTTCGAAAAAACCCTATTTGGATTTGCAAATTTCCAGAAGTAATCCGACTGTGGATAATACCTTTCCAGCTTAGCGTGAGGAGGAATTTCATTTTCCCTCAGAGCTTTATCAACCCACCTACCTTCACAGAATACCCACTGCGGAACATGCCCAGAGCCATTCCTGAATGAACCAGATCCGTCCACCCATTTTCCACCGCGGAATACCCAGAGCGGCACATGCGAAATGAAGGCACAGTTTACCCCGGGCGTCGGGGGCTCGCAGAGTGCTTAATCACCCCAACGACCAGGCGCCGCAGAATGAAACCCTACATTCCCATTCACCTCTTCGCGCACCATTACTAACCACCTGTCGCTCCCGAAAAAACAAAATTGTTATTTGTTAATCTGTGTTATTATTACGAGCATTTAGAAGGCCTAGATGCCTATCAAGCACTAGCTCTTTTGGATTAATAATGATTTCTGCAATGATCTCTTAATTAACCAACAATCTATTTGGTGATCTTCAGTTTGATCGAATCAAGATCATCCTGGATTCATGCTTTCTTTTTCCTTCAGTTATTGGACATACAATTTCCTCACGATTTTGTATTTGTGATGAATTTGCAGGTAACGCGATTGAAATGTAAAGGCTTTATATTCGCTCTGCTGTTGAACCACTGCATGGCAGACGGGATGGGACTGGTCCAGTTCATGACTGCTCTGGGAGAAATAGCCATGGGAGCAAGCGACCCGTCAATTCCACCAGTATGGGAAAAAGAAACCCTAAAACCTCGCTCGAAGCCCTCAATAAATTTCCCTCTATACGAATACGATCAATTGCCAGGGAAATCATGTCTATAAACGAATTGAGCCACGCTTCCTTCTTCTTCGGGCCAAAAGAAATCACATCACTGAAAGAACAAGGGCCCACGAACACCTCGACTTTCGACGCATTATCAGGGCACCTGTGGCGTCTGAGAACCAGAGCCCTCGACATGGCGGCAGAGCAGGAGGCACGGTTCATATTCCCATTCAACACCCGCTCTAGATTCGAACCCCCGCTTCCGCGCGGTTACTATGGCAACGCAATCAGCTCGACTTGCGCCAAGACGACGGCCGGAATGCTGTTGAACAAACCCTTGTCGTACGCAGTGGAGTTAATTATGTAGGCTAAAATAGCCGTTGACAACGAATATATGCGTTCAGTGATAGACTTAATGGAGATCAAAGGGCGTCCAAATTTTACTGCGGTGGGGAGTTTTTTGGTTTCTGATGTGACCAAGATTGGGTTTAGAGATGTGGATTTTGGATGGGGGAAGGCGGTCTATGGCGGGCCAGCCAAAGGCGGGGTGGGAGTTGTGCCGGGCGTCATTTTCATCCCTTACCGAAACAGTCATGGAGTTGAAGGAAAATTGGTTCCTATTTGTTTGCCCCATCAGGCCATGAAAAGGTTTCAACTGGAAGTGGCACAGGCCATGGAGAAGGTCGGTCTTCCTTCTAGACGATCCTCATTGGAAATTCTACAACCGGTATGTTTTACTTCCACCTGTATAATAAAGATCAGTTGTATTCTGTATTTAATTATTGCTATAAAAGCTTGCGAGTTTTTGTATTTATGTTTTCAATAAGAGTATTCATCATGGAATAATATATACTTTATCATTGGGCGAGTTTTAAAGAGAGGATATGTATTAGGGAGAGGGTTTAGTAGTGGGGTTGTATTCTTCGTAAAATTGTAGTTGTTATAAATATTATAGTATTAGTAATCACATTTTAGTATGTAATATGTATGTTGAAGAGGTTTTTACAGTCAATTGTCAAATGGTAAAGCAAATGATATGATGTGCTCAATAAATTTTTTTATGGATAGTTGGTAGGTTGGGATTTTTGGTGTGCAATTGTATCATTATCTTTTGATGAGAGTTTGATAGATGGATCAATTTGCATTTGACAATTGTAGGTTTGTAGTGCACAAAGCCACATGCAATACTATTTATTACTTGTTGAAACACATTATTTTAAATTTTTTAAGTCAATACTATGTTTTCACTCTGCATAAAGAGTTTGTGGTGTTGGTACTTTGATAAAATGCTTATGAAGTGTGATCTCATGGAATTCCGTAAGTGTAGGTTATGGAAGAAATGTTTCTTGTTGATTTTATGTGTCTGAAAATAGGTTGGTGATAAAGCATCAAGAAATATTTTTTTGTCTATTTTCTCATCGTTTGGGATTCTAATTTAACTTGAAAACATGCCATAAGGTGCATGTTTGTTTTCCACCATTCTTCTACATTTATAATGCCAACTTTTTTGTGCATTGCACTACATTGTTTATTTGTAACTAATTGAGTGAACACGTGTATTAAATATTTGTTCTTAAGTACCAATTTTGTGTTACATGACAAAAAAATGAATTGTACATTATATATCAACAAAACAACTTCAATAGTAAATTTTATGGATCATCTTTTATCTTTCAAAATTTCTTGTGTATGAATGTATTGTGTTATTTGTCACTCATAAGTATTTTGTTGTATACAACTAGGTTAGTGGTAGCTGATTTTGGGGAAGATAAGTAGATTTTTCCAACCAAATTTAGATTGTTGGTGAGAAGGAAGTAAGCAAAAGTCAACTTATTTGAGTTTAGATGCCAAGTGCTAAAATTTAGATGCATGATCACAATGTGTGAACCAGATGATTGAATTATATAAGTAGTGTGTGCTTCATGGTATAAACTTTCATGACTTCTCGTGTGAAAATTGATGGGCATAGTCCTATGTGTATGACATTCAAAGCTTGTGAGAATACGAGTCTATACGTGTAGAGATAAGTAGACCCACGACTTTGCTTTTCTTAATGTTTTCTTTGTTGAGTGTAATTTGCTTTCACTATAAAGAAGATTGGTAGGCTTTAGTGAGACACAATTTGAAATTATTTTTATTATTTATAAAAGATTAATAGTAGCAATTATGACACCAATAAACCAAATATAAGAATAATTATTGATTTCTCATTGTGGCTTCTTAGTATCTTTGTGTTTCTTCTATTAGAGTTTTGTTACTATAATTTTATTGTACCTGTACTTTTGATTATTTATAGTCATTTTACATTTTCATTGAGCATAAAAGTTCAAGAGGAGTTTTTTTGTGCAATACCTTTGTATTGATATGCATTGGAGTAGATTTTTAGACCCATGTTTATTATATAGTGAAAGCTTGATCTTTTGTCAATAATATAGCCTTTTAAATAGTAGCATGAAGGTGGATACCAAGTGGTGTTACATGATTGGCCATACTTGATTTCTAGTATGATTGTCTAATTTCTTCCTTTCTTTTGAGTTAGTTTTCTTTATTAAATTGATAGGCTCTAAGCAAGTGTGGCAAGTAGGAAAAATATTTATGAAAATAATGTGTTGACTTATTTTTCTAGATGATGAAATGTAGCTAATTAGTGGGAAAAGGAAGAATACATTGATTTATAAAGTAGATTTAATGTGGATGAAGAGAGAACTTTCAATGTTCATAAAACATTACAAATAAATATTGAACAAGACAATGTACATGCAATGCAATCTCAATGGATGCATTTTGACCTCTATGGAATGAATATGCACCTCACACTTTTGGACTTCTATGCCACTTTACTAAATGAAATCTAAGAATTTTGAATGGGGAAAGAAGGAATATGGATGAGAGGCAAAATTATTTTATCTTTTGAACATGAGTAGATACAAAATTGACACATGGATGGACACTAATAACCATAGAATTAAACTACTTAATCAAAATTTTAACTAGTCCCTAGAGGATTAATTTTATTTTATGAATAGGTATTAATGGTCAATTTGTGGGTCCTTCATCAAATTGTGTGTTGCATCAATGTAGCTCAAAATAGACAATCCTACTTTTCTTAATTATCTATATAGATTACAAGTATTGATTAAAAAATAACAATCCTTCATTTACATTAAAGAGGTGCAACACTTCATAAAAATACATGTAGGTACCTTGAGAAGCATATGTAGTGGAAGAAAATTCTCTTATTT
Organism: Sequoia sempervirens; assembly: GCA_007258455.2. Lineage (NCBI taxonomy): Eukaryota > Viridiplantae > Streptophyta > Pinopsida > Cupressales > Cupressaceae > Sequoia > Sequoia sempervirens. Next base: position 183,793,303 of record VDFB02000003.1, read on the forward strand.
TTTTATTTACTATAGGCTAAAAAATTAACAATTTTATCTCTTCTATTTGTGAGAATTAATTAATTATATTTTGTTTTCTCATTGTGGCTTCTTAATACTTCTAAATTTATTTTGTTCAAAATTTTATTATTGTGATTCTACTATACCTAGCTTTATGTTCATTGATAGTCATTTTTCATTCAAAAATATGTAGTAATTTCTTAGACCCATGTTTTTCAAGAGTGAAAACCATAGTTGAAACTTCAATTGTATAGTGAAATAGTTAGTCTTGTGTGAGTAACTTGCTCTTTTGAAAGGTGGCATGAATGTGGAGACCACATGGCACTATATGGTTGACCACACTTGATTTATAGTCTATTTGTTATTTAATTCCACTATTTTAATGTTTTCCTCAAGTTAAATAGATTGCTCATGTAAGTAATTTTATCTTGTAGTGAAAAAATATGAATAATATTGACTCATTTAATTTTGTAGGTGATGAAATACATGCAATGAGTGGGAAAATGATGCAGTCACTATTTGATCGAGTACATTCAATAAGAAGGAAGAGAGAAATGCCAATCTTCAAAGAACATTGCAAGCCATTGGGAAGACTTAACTTTCCTAAATCTTTTTTATCTTTTATGAAGCAGATCTTCTTCAAGTAGGGTGATATATTCCAAAAAAATCACTTAAGCATGATCTCACCTTTATCTCTTATATTTTCTCATGTTTTACTTACCATGACTTGATATTTATTGCATTCTTAGCGAGCCATTCAACTTCATGAACAAATTAAGGATCACGTGATGACATAAAATAAAATTAAAAGAATAAATGAATACATCAAATATATACATAAGTGTGCAATCCGTTTTAGTAGGGTCCCATGGAGCTGTTTAGATATTATTTGAATAAAAAATACTCAACTATTTATATATTCTTTATGATTCAAGAAACATTTTTTTTTTGTTATTCAAAGGAATTTATAACTTGTAAATTATTTTTACTAATAAATATTCAAGATAAAATCTAAAAATGTATGAAAAATGTAGGAAACACAAAATATATAAAACCAAGTACACACAAATATTATGATTAAATTGTTGTTGCATAACTTCAAAATATTTTTTTGTCTAAAATGGATATTTTAAATTGCATGCATGTTGATATATTTTGTCATGTTAGTGCCTTAGAGGCTTAAAAAAGTCAAAAAGAGGCATAAAATTTTAATGTTTTAAGTATGGTTAGAGTTTTAGAAAAAGTGAAAAATGAGTCTTTAGTATTCTCTCATGCCACTCACCAAAGAGAAATAAAAAAATAGGTTTTTATAAACCACCCATGTTGCGTAAGAAGTTTAGGGTTTTCTTTATCTACATTGAAGATGTTCTTATGTTTTGTTTGTGGAAGCATCACCTTTTTGTTGTAGCTTCAACCATGTTGGAGAAGATAGACATGTTGAAGAGAGGTAAAAGAGTAATGAAACAAAGTAGGGAGCTTAGAAAAAGAGGTTGTAGGATATAAGAAAGTAATCACAAGTCATTACCCACATGTTTATGATCCTTCATCTATTGGATCTACGTGGTATGTCTTCCATTTATTACCATGGATTGTGTTTCTTTTGAATAGGACAACTGAAAATGGAGGGAGGTGAATTAGTTGTCATAGAATTAAACCTTTAATTCAATCCCCAGAACTAATACTTAGTACTGCTTAAATGATTAATCATCAAATGCTAATGCATAAACTCAAATCTGATCCATAAACACAATAACACCGGATTTATGTGGAAAATACAATGAGGGAAAAACCACGGTGAGGATTAACTCACACTATAGAGAATATAAAAACTAATTACAAGAAGCTCACTGCCTGAAATAAGGCTCATTGCTTGAAACAAGGACTCAATGTCTGTAACAAGGACTCACTTTCCAATAGGGTTAACAAACCGAAGGGCTCACTACCACATAGATACAAGGAAGAAAAAGAATACTTGTTACAAAGAGACTACAATCCCAATGCAACAAAGGATTCCACCACAGTCACTTGATCTACTTGCATGAATGATAGAGTTCACTTTCTGCTCATTGCATATGGAAACTCAACATTAAGATTCACACTGATATTCCACACTCGCAACACACACACTTACTGAATAGAATCAAAGTCATACCAAAATGCACTTTCTCTTTTCTCATATTACTCTTGTTCTTTGCTCTTGTATATTTTCCATCACTTAACTCATCTTGCATTTATACCATCTCCAACTTTGAAACATATCCAAAGTCAGCCATCCAAATCCAAATTCAAGTTAGGTTAGTTCCAAAATATTCTAGGGTGGAATTAGAATGAGGGAAACCTAATCAAATGCTTCATAGGGAACCAAATAGATTCAACACGTTTCATCAAGCTCCAAAGTAGTATTTCACACAAGGTTGGCCAAACCAGTGTAAAACACATAGAACCATTAAGCACAAACTTTCCAAATGCCAAAATTATCTTCAATACAATCAGTAAAACTCAATTTTAGAACCGCAAGTCATAAGAATTCATCAAAGAGAAATTCATACCAACAACATTTCCCCCGGACCTCAACTGGAAACATAGAAAATCATAGTTCACAATTGGTGAAGAAAACTTGCACTAGGTACAATAAATTAACAACCAAAAATTTGGATATAGCATCTTCTAACAACCATGAACAACATGTCTGAACCATGCAAAGCACTGAACACTTGAAACATATCTTCATTACAATTTTCTTAATATCCTCAACATATGCAACCAACAACAACTAGTTGATAACTAGTTGACTGGTTGACATCAATGAAAACACCTTCAATCTTTCCATTTTTACAACAATCTCCCCCTTTGTTATTGATGGCAACACATTATGTGAAAAACCATCATTGAAGACAACATACAATATTTGAATACACTTTTCTGCTTCTTTCCCTTAGTAGATAATTTATTATACACTTCCTTTCCTTTCACATACTTCTTCTCCCATTCTTCCTTTTCTTTTGGACATGCTTCTTCTCCCCCTTTGACATCAATGGAAAAGGGAAAACAATATTTTACATTGATTTCTCCTTTGACATGAAAAACAAAATACTCATAATGACAACACTTCATACTACCTACTCCCCTTAATAGGTAGCCACCAAAACATCAGCCCTGAAGAAAGATAGATCCATAGATCCACCAGGATGATGCATCTCCATATGCATCTAATTTGAGAAAAGTTAAATAAAAGTGGATGTGTGGCAAGGAAAATGGGGCAAATTCAAATATATAGTTGATATCAGTAGGAAGAGAGTCCAATAAGCAAGAGTAAAGTATTTGATTGCAAGTATGACATCAAGTTAAATGATGAAAGAAAGGTTAGAGAGTATGAGGCAGGTTAGTTTGCAAAGAGGCAGTTATATCAAGTTGAAAGGAAAGCACTAGTGGATAAGTTTGAGTTTGTTCCAAGGGTGAAGATAAAGAAACTTCAGTCTCAGATTTGTAAGGTTGTGTTAGGAAATGAAGGAGCAGATAAAACATCAGTTCTAGACTAGGGAAAGATCAAAGGATATCTACAAGGATAGTGTGAGCATATGGATCAAGGACTAGGTGACACAAAGTGCAAGAGAGCAAAGCATGATGCAAATTTCTAGTATTTAACTAAGTGGAAGGGACTACTAGATGGAATAGCCTATGGAGAGTATGAAGGCAAAGTGATCAAGAAATGGAGTGAATTTTTCAGAGGTGGACAAGTAGGAAGTTCATTTTCCAAGAGACTTGAAAAAATTCCAAGGTGGGTTGTATGGTGCAGGTGCACTGAGTTGCACAATTTGAGTCCATAAGGTCATGTGTTAGGTTGTAGGGGTTTTTTTGTCATTTTTTTCAAAAAATAAGGTCATATAGACCATTTTTCATGTAATTAGGTTTTTGAGAGGGTTACTGGGTTAAAATTGTCAATTTGTGTGAAAAATGTAAATGTTGTCTTCAAAAATTGCAAAGTTGTCAAGAAAAGTGCAAAATTGCAAAATGTAAGGAATACCAATTCTCATAAGTATTCCAAAGTTATTTTTTGTGGGTTTTTTGGTTGTAAAAGGTCTATAAAGGCTGGAAGACACATTATGTATGTCCTCTTGAAGATTTGAAGGAAGATATCCATCAATTTATCTCTATTTTTCTCACATTTTTGTATTTTCTCACTTTGTAGCACTTGTATGGTACCGTACAAAGGTTCCCTTCTATAAAACTATTTGGAATTCATTGAGTATATGTGGTATCTCTCCTATGCATTTAGTTTGAAGGGTTTACACTGGATTTGTGGCCTTTAATCCCTGATTTTCTATATTTTGTCTGTTAACCCTATTCTAGGGGTTTGAAAGTGTCAAACTTGTGAATGGACCCATTCCATCCTTTGTAATCACTGTAACTAGGTGGAATGGGCTTGAAATTATAGGGTTAGGTATTTCCTTGGTTTTTGTGAGCAATGCTTTAAGTTTGATGGTGATTGGAGGACTGTCCCAATGAGTTATTATGTGATTTTTACATGAAAATGGAGGTTTGAGCCTAGGGTTTGATAAAACACAATTGGAAAATGTTTTTAAATGAAATTTTGAGCTTGTGTAGGTCTAAAGAGAAGATTTTGAGGTATTGGAAGGGTTAGATAAGCCCTAGGGATTCATTTTTCAATAAACCTGGAGGTCACAAAAATCCTAAAAATAAGGGTTTTAAGGTTTGGGGTATTAGAGGTCCATACACTTGAGGAAGATTGTGGATTTATGGGTTTTGGAACCTAAGGAATGCTACCTCATAGGTTTTTTGGGTTGGTGAGACATTTGAGGACTAGTTCCTTTGCAAATTAGGCCTAATTGGCTAATTAGGACAACGTTGGCACACCTATTTGAGTGTTTTTCTCCAAAAGAGTTGTATGTGGAATTAAGATATGTTGTGTAACTCATAAATGGGAATCTAATTCAATAAGATTTTTGTAATGTGGTTTGGAAAGTTTCATAATTAAATCCCTAAAACTAGGTCTGCAGACCTACTAGGAAGCCTAGTGGAAAGGTGAAGAGGTGACAAGAGAAAAGATTTTTGATTGAAGGTTTGTTTGAAACTCATCTAATTGTGATTTTTTGAATATTTCTAACCCTTGCACTACATCAATTGGTATCAGAGCTATAAGGAGTAGGTATTTTGATTGAAGGTTGCAAGTTTGTGAAGGACAAGTGGGAAGTTGAAGAGACATAATGCATCTAGGAAATATTATGAAAAAGGAGATCAGAGAATTCAAAGAGAGACATGCTAAGTTGAAGGAGATGACACAAAGGAGGGAACTATTCAGGACAAGATGCAAATGCAAAATCAATGTATGTAATGTGATAATAGATTCATGTTCTATTGATAATAGTGTGTTAGTTGAAATGGTAGACAAATTGGAGTTAGAAAGAATTCCACATGAAATAACATATAAAGAATTTTGGTTGAATGTGATCAGTTAGTTGTCATGAATGAATAAGCTTTAGTGGAGTTTTAGATTGGTGCATATAAGGATAGCATTATGTGTGATGTTTTTCCAATAAGTTATTGTCACTTGTTACTTGGAAGGAAGTGGTAGTTTGACAGATATGCCTTACATGATTGTAGGGATAATGTTTATAAAATTGAGAAAGATACAATCAAGTTAAAACTAACATCATTGCAGGGAGATGATAGAGCACAAGATAAGATGGCAAGGATAGTGATGATAGGGAAAAAGGAGTTTCTAAAGCATGCAGAGGATAGAAACAAAGAAGGTGCAACCACTACAACAGAAGAGGATGTTGAGACATCAAAGGTGAAGAACGGTGCAATGTTGAAGAGTAGAGAGAAAAATAAGATAGAGAATTTCAAGGATGAATTGACCTTGAATATTAGAGATAAGCTTGAAAAGCATGATGAAGACATGAGAGGGGAAGAGTTTTGTTCATTGAAGGAAAAGGAGATTAAAGAAAAATCTTATGTTGTCAATACAGTGATGTGCAAGTCTGATGGGACAATGGAATAAGGGGCAGAGACCCTGATGACAAAAATTAGAGAAGAGGATAAAGCAAGTAAGAGTAAGTTGCCTATGAAGAGGCAAGATGGGCCTAGGAAGGTCACCGTGGAGGAGGTGTGTTGTCCAGTGATGGGACAAGAGCATAAAGTGCATTAGATTTTTGATAACAAGGGAGACAGAAAGAAACAAGTGTTTGATAGTAAAATTTTTGGAGGACCTAATGGCAAAGAGGTCTTAGAAGTAAAGAGAATGAATGCAGAGATAAAAGGTCAAAGAAAAGAGAGTAGATGGATGGTGGAAAACCATGAAGGGCTTGAAAAGAGTGAAAACATCATGGTGGGGGTAGTATTGTGTCCCTTGAAGGTAACTAAAGGTAATGGGAAGTCAAGCACTGCAAGGATAGAGGTTTGTATGTCTAAAAATATAGGGATAAGAGAGGTAGACAGTCTAAGAGTAAATGGTGAAAAGAGCCAAAGAAAATGGCAAGTGAAAGAGTGTAAGATGGTTGAAGTGAAGAAATGTGAGAGCATGGTATTTAGAGAAGATGGTGGGTAGTCATATTGTGTTTCTAAAATTGATAGGACATAGATCTGTGGGATAGAATATTAGATGCAAAGTGTGGAAAGTCAAGGTAAAGAAATGAAAGGTAAGATACAAGGAAGTGTGGCTAGATTTGAGCACACCCAACAAGTTGAGATGAAATTTGTAGTCACCCCAAGTGGTGAAGAGGTTCAAACAATGAGTTGGAAGGAGGTATCAATGATGGAAAAGACCAGGGATGCTATAGGCCAAGATAAGGCCAAAGATAGGTTGTTTGAGAGAACTCCAAATGAGTTGGAGAAGTGTGATGAAGGTATGGATGGGATAATGCTATGTCCTTAAGGAAAAAAGAGGTTGGAAGGTAGTCAGAGGCTGCTATGACAAAGATTTCAAAAACTAATTTCATAAAGGTTCCAAGAGTGGAGGACCTAAGACTGAGCGAGAAGACAAAAGGTGAAATAAAAGTGGATGTCTGGCAAGGAAAATGGGGTAAATTCAAATATGCAACAAATATCATGAGGAAGAGAGTCCAAGAAACAAGAGTAAATCATTTGATTGTAGGTATGACATCAATTTTTGATGAAAGAAAGGTTAGAGAGTATGAGGTAGGTTAGTTTACAAAGAGGCAATCATATCAAGTTGACAGGAAAGCACTAGTGGATGAGTTTGAGTTTGTTCCAAGGGTGAAGATGAAGACACTTCAGTCTAAGATTGGTAAGGTTGTGTTAGAAAATGGAGCAGATGCAACATCAGTTCCAGACTAGTGAAAGATCAAAGGATATCTACAAGGACAGTGTGAGAAGATGGAGCAAGGACTAGGTGAGACAAAGCGCAAGAGAGAAAAGCATGATGCAAATATCCAGTATTTAACCAAGTGGAAGGGACTACCAAATTGAAGAGCCTATGGAGATTATGAAGGAAAAGTGAACAAGAAATGAAGTGAATTTTTTAGAGGTGGACAAGTTGGAAGTTCAGTTTCTAAGAAACTTGGAAAAATTCCAAGATGGATTGTATGGTGCAGGTGCACCCAGTTGCACAATCTAAGTCCATAAGGTCATGTGTTAGGTTGTAAGAGTTTTTTTTCATTTTTGTTAAAAAAAAGTCATATAGACCATTTTCATGTAATTAGGTCTTTGAGAGGGTTATTGGGTTAAAATTGTCAATTTGTGCAAAAGATGTAAATGTTGTCTTCAAAAATTGCACACTATAAGGAATACCAATTGTCATAAGTATTCAAAAGTTAGTTTAAGCAGGTTTTTTGGCTGCATTTAGTTGTAAAGGGTCTATAAAGGCTAGAAGACACATTATGTACATCCTCTTGAAGATTTGAAGGAAGATATCCATCAATTTATCTCTGTTTTCCTTAGTTTCCTATATTTTTCTCACTTTGCAACACTTGTATGGTACTGTACAAAGGTTCCCTTCTCTGAAACTCTTTGGAATTTGTTGAGGATATGTGTCATCTCTCCTATTAATTGGGTTTGAAGGGTTTACATTGGATTTGTGGCCTTTAATCCCTGCTTTTCATATCTGCTCTGTTAACCTTGTTCTAGGGGTTTGAAAGTGTCAAGCTTGTGAATGGACCCATTCCACCCTCTTTAATCATTGTAACTAGGTGGAATGGGCCTAAAATTGTAGGATTAGGTATTTCCTTGGTTTTTTTTAGAAAGGTTTGAAGTTTGATGGTGATTGGAGGACTGTCCCAATGAGTTATGTGATTTTTACATGAAAATGGAGGTCTTAGCCTAGGGTTTGATAAAACATAGTTGAAAATGTTTGAAAATGAACTTTTGAGCTTGTGCAAGTCTAAATAGAATTTTTTGAGGTGGTGGCGGGGTTAGAGAATCCCTGGCGATTCATCTTTCAATAAACCCTCACAAAAAGCCTAAAAATAAGGGTTTTATGGTTTGTGGTATTGGATGTCCATACACCTAAGGAATATTGTTGATTTAGGGGTTTTGGAACCTGAGGAATGCTACCCCATAGGGTTTAGGGGTTGGTGAGACAGTTGAGGAGTAGTTCCTTTGTAAATAAGGCCTAATTGGCTAATTAGGACAACATTGGCACACCTATTTGAGTTTTTTTCTCCAAAAGAGTTGTATGTGGAATGAAGATATGTTATGTAACTCCTAGATGGGCATCTAAATCACTAAGCTATTTGTGAGGTGGTTTGGAAAGTTTCAGAGTTGAAGTCCCTAAAACTAGGTCTGCAGACCTACTAGGAAGCCTAGTGGAAAGGTGAAGAGGTGACAAGATGAAATATTTTTGATTGAAGCTTTGTTCAAAACTCATCTAATTGTGATTGTGTGAATATTTCTAAGCCATACACTACATCAAAAACATAATGAATGAAGGTCATGAGAATATTAGTTATCCCTTACTTGTGATTAAGTCATTTTAGAAGAACCTACCTTTGAGTGTCATGAAAATTTAGTTGGTGGTTCTGTTAAAAACTCTCCTCCTAGGGAGGATATCATGGTGCAAGAAAATATAAACATTGACACATGTAATGAGGCTTCCTTAGGTGAAGTGATAGTAGCTTCTTCTTCACTAAGACATCACACAAATAAAGAAAATATTATTGAGGTTCTAACAACACAAATTGGATCTCCTTTAATTAGTGAGCTTCCTAAGTAACCTCCCATTAATGAATCACATAAGAAACTAAGAGATTTCTTGAAATCTACGATGCAATATAATAATGTTTTGCAGCAACCAAGATATAACACAATTGCTCAAACATGTAGGGGACCACAAATAGCTCCCACATCATCACCATCACCTCAACATATTTTTCCTAATGCTCTTCATTCACCTTTTCTTAATATAGTTGAAGATCTTAAGAAGACCCCTGCTAATATATCCATATGGAAACTTATTAATCTATCACCTACATACAAGTGCCTGTTTCAAGAAATGTTACAAATAAAGCAGGAGGAGATCCAAGCTTCTATGAAATTGAATAATGTAACATCCTTGTTTCATCTCACACAAGTCACACAATAAAAAATCACATTCCCTAAACATGAATTTACCTCACTTGAGACCCAAAACAAGAATGAATCCTTGATGATAAAGGTGATCATTAATGAAACTGTAGTTAGGCACACTCTCATAGACAATGGAGTAGAAATCAATGTTTGTAGCATTGACCTCTTAGACAAAATTGGAATGTTCAAAAGGTTCATTCAACTTAAGGATGTTCATATTCGTAGCTTTGACAATGTTAATAGGAAACCACTAGGAATGATCACATTACCTATTGAGGTCAGACCTATCGTGTTTCCTACTCCTATCCATATCATACAAGGACCCCTTTCATACAATCTTCTCCTAGGGAGACCATGGATTCATGCTATGAAAGGAGTCCCATCTACTCTCCACCATATAATGAAATTTGAGTACAAAAACAAGATATACACAGTTGAAGCAGATGAAAGAAGCTATGAATCACATGATCACAACATTTCCAACTCTCCTAATACTTTCATTCGAAAATCAAAGGTTGAACCTATACAAGTTGATGCTAATCCTTCACCAACAATAAACCTCTTTAGTGATAATTGGGGGTTGTTATATTTTACACCTCCTTTCAATAGAGAATCCAAAATCTCACCCTTGAAATCCAAAGAGTCATATACCAATGATTCATTTTCAGATATGAGTTCTAATGATGATTGGGGTTTTACACATCCCTTTATAGGAGAGTGGAACATCTCACAATCTAAAACAAAAAAACCTTGTGTTGCATTCACTCAACTTAATTCTACAACATTACCCCATGGTGGTGATGGGGGCTATATATCACCCATCCCTGATGAAGGAATGACACATGAATTTAAAAAGGATTTTTGTTCTCGCGAAGAAACTAATCCTTCTTAGAAGCATAAATCCCCTTCATTTGAATTGGAAGATTGTTATGGTATCGGATACAATCTCCCTCCTACACATGGATACAATGAATATACGAAGCAAACTGACATACCATACTCTTTCAAGAAAGATCCAGGATTACCACCTTTATTTCCACTTTCATCTAAAGCCTTGTCATTTAGTGCGTGTATGACATCTTGCGAAAATAAAGGAGCACCTTCTACTATTGACCAAGAGAGTATCTTGATGAGACTCCTCCAAGATTGTCTGATCTCTCTCCCTCTAAGAACACAAAATAAATTCTATTACAAGAGTTCATTTTGCACATATCATAGAGTTCATGGTCATGTTACTAATGAATCTAAGGCTTTAAGTAAAAAAATTCAACATCTCAAGGAGTTTTGTGCTCTTCCTTGTATTGAAGCACCTAATTCCTCTAGCTGATACTCATTTTCATCTAATTTGACTCACCCTTGTCCTATACTAAGTGGAGGAAATTGGTTAGGTATCCTTATCCTCACATGTCACTTGTCATTGCCTCTTTTGGCTAGTTGATTGCATTCCATGAATATGTAAGAGCAAGCTTGGGAATTGGATGACATGCCTTAAGTTGGATTGCATGTGACATACTAAGTTATGTATTTTGGGGGAAACCCTCTTTTCCTTTTTCATTTTTGTCTACTTTAAAGTAATGGCTCACAACATGGTGCTAGCAATTTCTTTAAAGTGGGGGCATACGTTGGCATTATTTTGGCATGATTCCATTTGCATTTTTTTCATGTTTCGTGTGCGATTTTCTTTCTTCTTGTGATGCGTCCTTTTCTTGGTGGTGTCATTGAGTTTGATTTCCTTTGAGAGCGTGATATTTCTTTGACTTGTCATCTCTTGGAAGCACTAAGCAAAATGTTCCCTAAGAAGAGACCTTACATGAACTAAGAAAAATCCCTTTGAACATCTCTCTCTTTCTTGTTGTGTGCATTTTTCCTTTTTGTACCTTATTAAAGTCATGGAGGTATGGCTTTGATATGGTCCCCTGGGGATCCACTAGTGAATAGCTAGCTTCACTAGCCCTTGTGAGCATGCAATTTTCTTTGTCCTTATCATAGTCATGGGGGTATGAGGTATGATGTTGATATGGACCTCTTGGGGCTCACCTAGTGGACAACTAGCTCCCACTAGCCCTTGTGAGCATGCATTTTGTTTGCATAGTGGACATCACATTCCACTTGTAAACGTTTTTGGAAAAATAGCCTAGACCTAGTCCACTGCGTTGGACAACCACTTGAAGCTTGATCCATGACAACTTCCTTTTTCCTTTTTCTTGTCCTTGATGGTGTATGCTGGTGATCTGATTATGGCTTCATATATCATCTGCATGTGTGTTTCTTTATGCCTATGTTGATTTGTCATAGGATCTCGACCTTGGGGGCTTGAGTGTATCTCTTGATCATTTTCATCCTATCTTACTAACACTGGTACATTCAAACCCCTCTTGATTGTGTGGTTGGCTACTTTAATGTGAGTTTGAAGAAAGTTCCTCCTCTCACTAAAGTGGGGGCTAAATGTAGTGTATCAAAAATCATACCCTTGCATTTTCAAACTTGTTTAGGTCCTCCTTGCTTTGTTTATGCTTATTTATGGCTTAATTGGTCCTATTTTGCTTCCACAACCCTAATAAAATCTATATTTTTATGGAAAATCCCAACAAACATAAAAAGATAAATGATCATTTAATGTTTCTATTTGTGTGTCCTCGATTTGTGGACTAGGACTAAAACTTCACCTAGGGCGTCTTTTTCCTCCATGGGTCTTGGGACCTTAATATTGAAAACACCAAAATAGGTCCCTTTTTTGAGTTTGTGCTCCAAGAATTGAGCCTTGGGACTAATATGCCACCTAGGGCGTCTTAGTCCTCCTTGGCTTATTTTTAGGATTCAATTTCAAATTTGGGAGAGATTTTTCCCTCCTTTATTTAATGAATTCATATGTTGGCTTGGTGTGGTGTAATTTTGGGATATTAAGCATGAATAAGTATAAATACAAAGTTCCTCCACTCATTTTTCATAAGAAAAATAACAAGAAGCCAAGTATTCATTCCTAAGGCAAGTTTATGCATTCAAGATCAATTCATCAAGCATTTGAAGCCATCATCAAGATTCAAGCATCATGTCAAGGTTTTAGTGTTTCCATTGATGTTGTTGAGCCAAGACTATGGATGTAGCATTAAAGATCTATTTGCAACCATTTTTCAGAGGGTATGTGTTGGATCATCATAGAAAAAATAGGGCCTTAAGTGGCAAAAAATTTAGAAAAATTAGAGTTAGGAAACTTGGCGTAAAAATTTCAATAAGTTATCTGTATTATTTCAAAAATATGTAAGAGTAGAATTTGTAGCAAATTGAATGTAGTTTCTAAACTACTAGGTCTATTTAAAAAATATATATATATCTATTTGGTGAAAAATTGAAATTTCAATTGAGTAGTACTTAAATTTCAAGGAAAAAGTAAGAAGTAGGTGTATGTCTGACCACCCTAACCACAATAAAATGATAATATTTTCTTATAATATTTAAGATATAAGTAGAGGCCTCATGTCTAGATGTGATGCATATTTTTTTGTAATTTTTTTCCAAGTAAATAATTAATTATGAATTTTTTATTACAACTTTTAAAAAATATAAAAAACTTGTATTTTTGACAACCTTAACTTGGTCAAAACTTCATGAATTTTTTTTTTTTTTTAAATATTATAGTGTGAAAAGCATAGAATGTGACATAGGTTTTGGATTCAAAAAATGTGATACTGTTTGAAATCTATAGATGTTTTTCAATCAACCTATCAATCAGGACTTTAATCGTAATTCAAATATAAAATAAATAATAATTATTTATTTAATTCAAAGTAAAGCATAATTTATATTGGTGGAAATCCAAGAATCTCCTTTAAAAATACTTTTTGTTTCATCAAATTTGGATAAAAAAAAGTCATCAACTACATACCCTACACATACCCATCATATTGCCACTTTTTGGCCCATCATGATCTTGCACATACCCCACATCATATTCCAAGATCCAAGATCTACATTCTTCATGGAAACTACATGGTATATTGCATATTTTCTTCACAAAACATCATACAAGGTGATATCATTTACATATTTCATGTTTCATGCTCCATTTCATTCATTTCATCATTTGGTTTAGTTACCCACAAGGGGTTTGACCAAGGAAAACCCTCATTTACTAACAATCAACAAGTTTTCCCCCTCTTGTGTGTTCGTATATGCAGATCTAGGTTGAATACTTGAATATCACTTGAAGTGCAAAGTTGCATTGCCAATGTTGTCATCTTCATAGAAACTCACCTGTAGGCCATATTCAAAAGTTTTAGAACCTGAGATCAGAAAGGAAGCAAATGCAGACCTTGGAGCCTAGGACCACTTTCAGAGATTCCAAAAACTTAGAACCAGATTAATACACTACCTTGGGTGTCTTAGTCTTCCACAAGGTATTTTTTAGGGATTCTTCAGGATTCTGTTTCGGCATTAGAAGACTCAACATCTTCCCTCAAAAACAACAACATGACTAATATGCCATCTTGGGAATCTTAGTCCTCCACAACATATTTTGATAGCTTCTTTACATTTCTATAATCCTCATAACATCTCTAAACTTCCTAGGTACACATACCCTAACTTGGTGTACCTTAATTTCATCCTTTGTATTCATTATTTGGCTTGCATTGCTTGATTTTGTGATTTGAATGTTCATTTGTCTTTTCCAAGCATTTTCTTGGTGGCGAACCCCTAAAAGCTGAAAGAGGCCCCTCCTAGGTCATTCCTAGTTGTGAAATTGACTCACCTTGTGAGGTTGTTTTTCAATCCAATTAGGACTCCTAGGACATTAGTGAATGATTAGTGGAGAAAGAGTGATATTTCTAGATATCCATTTTTCTATTCATCAATACTGCTTAATGATCAATCATCAAATTCCAATGCAAAAACTCAAATGCAATACATAAACACAATATAGAATATCAAAACCAATTACAAAAGGCTCACTACCTGAAATAAGGCTCACTGCCTGAAACAAGGACTCGCTATCTAGAACAAGGACTCATTGTCCAACATGGTTAACAACTCAAAGGGCTCATTGCCATAAAGATACAAAGAAGACAAAGAAGAATTGTTATAGAGAGACTAAAATCCCAGTGCAACAAAGGATTCCACCACAATCACTTGATCTACTTGTATGAGTGATACAGTTCACCTATTGCTCACTGCATCTGAAAACTCAACATTAAACTTTGCACTGATCTTCCACACTCGCAACACACACTTATTGAATAGAATCAATATCACACTAAATTGCAGTTTCTCTTTTCTCTTATTTCTCTTCTTTTTTGCTCTTGTATGTTTTCCATTGCTTAACTCATCTTGCATTTATACCATCTTCAACTTTGAAACATATCCAAAGTCAACCATCCAAATCCAAATTCAAGTTAGGTCAGCACCACAACATTCTAGGGTGGAATTAGCATGAGGGAAACCCAAACCCACGCTTCATAGGGACCCAAATAGATCAAACATGCTTCATCAACCTCGAAAGTAGTATTTCACACAAGGTCAGATAAACCAGTGCAAAACACATAGAACCGTTAAGTACAAACTTTCCAAATGCTGAAATTATCTTTAATACAATTAGGGTAACTCAACTTTAGAATTTCAAGTTATAAGACTTCATCAAAGAGAAATCCGAACCAACAACATTTCTCTCGGACCTCAACTAGAAACATAGAAAACCATAGTTCACAACTGGTGAACACAACTTGCACTGTACAATAAATCAACAACCAAAAATTTGGATATAGTACCTTCTAACAACCATGAACATGTCTAAACTACACAAACATAGGAGTAAATCTGAACCAAAACCAAATCAACCACTGAACACTTACAACATATCTTCATTACAATTTTCTCAATATCCTCGACATATACAACCAACAACAACTAGTTGATAACAAATGGACCAGTTGACATCAATGACAACACCTTAAATATTTCAATTCTTGCAATAGTTTCCTTTAATAGTTGACTAGTGACTTTGAAAATATTACATTTGAAATAAACCTATATGTATTTTACTTGTGATTTTTGGATGGTTGTCAATTTTTTTCATGAAACCTTAGTGTATCTTCCATTAAAAATTACATTATAACTATTAGAATGAAGTCTCCCTTGTTGGAAACACAAGGGAAGATAACTGAGAGGGGGGGTGAATTAGTTGTCACAGAAAATCAAAATTATTGAACTTGTTAACCTTATTCTTAGATTTGATTAATAACCATGAAAGCATAAATCATCAACACATTAGAAACACACATAACACAAAGATTTTTATGTGGAAACCCTATTAGGGGAAAAACCATGATGGAGGTTAGTCCATAAGATTATACCTTGTTAAAAGTATAGAAGAATAAATGAGAATGCACATGCATTTAGGCACACTGCCTAGAGCTCACTGCTCAAATACAACAAGGCTTACTGCCCAAGGAAGACACACTGTCTTACACAAAGATTCAAATTACATCCACAAGATTGAACGGAGAAAATAACATCTGCTCATGCCTGATTATAGTTTCGGTTAAGCACATAAACTTTGCTCACTCTTCTTCACACTTAAATTTTTCCTTCGAATGATTAGAACATTATTGAAATATAGGACTCACACACCTTTCTTCACAACAATCACAGACCATACATCATACCTTCAAACGATAAGAAAATCACTCATATATATCCACAACTAAGAATAACATCATCTACATATCGGCTTCAATGAAATAGAAAATGAATACAAACTATCAGCCCAAAACATAAATAATTATCAATCTGAATCAACCAAGGTTGGCAACAATATAGTGAAGACCCAAAATAACATCCTCAAACACAAAAAACCTTTAATAATTATTCCTCAAAGATCCACAACATGCTGCAATCACCCTGTCAGCCAAGAACATGAAAACCATGAATACGCAAGAGAAAATCTCCAATCACAAACACACTAATCAATGCGAACATGAAACAAAGATAGAACATGATATATAAATTTCCACAAGCATCATGAAACACTAGATAAGCATTTGCAACACTTTTCATTACTAGAATCACAACATCTTAATTCAAGAACACCAACTAAAGCAACATAAAAACTATCGGAACACAGATACTCATAACTTGATCAAATCTTCATGCAGATCTCTAAAACTCAACATGGATAAAATAGATATACTAAAAAAAAAATCCTTTAATCCACAAGCTCTGATTATCAACATATTGAGTTGTTCATCATCATGAACTCCACTGCACCACTGACAACCTGTAACATATTTTATTACAATTTTCTTAATATCCTCGACATATATAGCCTTGAATACATTAATGCTAATAGTGTTGACATCAATGGAAACCACATATCAACACCATCTAACAATATCCCCCTTTGGCATTGATGGCAACACATGATGTGAAAAACACCATCAACCCAACTTTCACTTGGCACTTTATCACGCTTAGATTTTGACTCTTTTCTCCTCAACTCTTTCACATGAATCTTCTCCCCAAAATTTTTTTCACATGAATCTTCTCCCCCTTTGACATCAATGAAAAATATACACAATCTTTGAACCACATATCTAAACATCTGACTACTCCCCCTGAGTAGTATCCCACCACAACATCAATCTGGATCAAGATATGACTATGAAATACACAAACTGATGTAATTCAATGCATCTTAGTTTTTATTAGGAGGGTTAATCAGTCCTAGCTTCCCTGTAAGATACTCAAAAGTATCCTTAGGCAAAGGCTTAGTAAAAGTATCTGCAATTTGTTCCTTAGTAGGCACATACTCCAGTCTGACTTCCTTTCCACTCACCTTCTCTCTCAAAAAGTGAAACTTGGTAGATATATGCTTGCTCTTTGAATGCAGCACCAGATTCTTAGAAATGTTAATTGCACTTGAATTATCATAGAATATAGCAATAGGTTCATCATACACAACTTTGATATCTTTCAGTATTAGTTTCATCCACAATACTTGAGTACAATTGTTAGCAACAACAATGTATTTGGCCTCTGCAGTAGATAAAGAAATGGCATTCTGCTTCTTACTCAATCATGAAATCAACTTATTTCCCAAGCACCACCACTGGTACTCTTTCTATCATCCACATCTCCTGCCCAATCAGCATTAGTAAAATCACTCAAAGTAAAGTCATCTTCTTTAAGATACCATAGGCCAAAATCAACTATCCCCTTCAAGTATCTAAAAATTCTCTTCACAACAGTCACATGAGATTGCTTAGGATCAACTTGAAATCTTGCAATAATGCATACAAAATTCATGATATCAGGTCTAGTTTGAGTCAAATAAAGCAATCCACCAATCATGGATTTTATCTAGTATGGTTTTCTTTAAGAGAATCATCATCTTGTGTCAACTTGCATCCGGTCACAATTTGTGTACCAACTAGCTATGAATCTTCCATACCAAACATCTTTAGCAGTTCTTTCACATACTTGGACTGAGATATAAATATCCCTTTGTCTAACTGAGTGATTTGCAATCCCAAAAATAATTTCATCTCTCCAATCATAGACATCTCAAACTCACTTTGCATCTCATCAGCGCACTTCATGCACAAACAATCATCTCATCGAAAAATGATATCGTTAACAAAGACTTCAACAATCAAATAGTTATCATGATCAATCTTGAAATACAGATTACTATCAGTAGTACCTTTATTAAATCTAAGTTTTAGCAAATATTTATCCAATATGGCATACCAAGCTCTTGGGGCTTTCTTAAGTCCATACAATGCTTTCTTCAACCGAAAAACCATATCTCCCCGATCAGTCCATTGAAATACATCAAGTTGTTCAATATACACTTCTTCTTCCAGTTCACCATTTAGAAAAGCTAACTTGACATCCATCTGATAAAGCTTGAAGTTTTTGTAAGCAACATAAGCAAGAAATAATCTCACAACTTCAATCCTAGCAATAGGGGAAAAATTTTCTTCAAAGTTAGTTCCTTCCATCTATGAATATCCTTTACACACCAGTCTTGCTTTGTTTCTAACAACTTCACCTTTCTCATTCAGTTTATTCCGAAAGACCCATTTAGTTCCAATTAAATTTTTGTCTTTAGGTCTGGGAACAAGAATCCATGTATCATTCTTCTCAATTTGATGTAACTCTTCTTTCATTTCTTCCATTCAATGTTCATCTTTACATGTTTCATTTACAGTACTAGGCTTAGTCTTTGAAATCAAATGGTATTCTTTTGCAATTCTTCTCCTAGTTTGAACACCTTTGTTCTTATCACCTATAATATGATCTTTTGAATGATTCAATCTTACATACCTTGGAGTCTTAGGATGTTCTTGAATTTTAGGCTCTTGTGATCACACTTCTATACTTTCACTAGCTCCTTCCTCTTGGCTTTTCTAATTGACCAAAATGATTTGCACTTGATTTAGAGTCTGAATTGAACTGACATTCTAATATCTAAATCATATCCACAAGTTCTGGATGGTCTCACTATGTCTTCATCAACCTTGACATTTGTACTTTCAACTACTTTCCTCAATCTCTTGTTGAAGCATCAGTAGGCTTTACTTTTAGTAGAATAACCAAGAAATATACCTCATCACTCCTAGCATCAAACTTTCCTATATCTTCATCTCTTTTGATATAGCATTTACTCCCAAATTTTTTGAAGTATCTAACAATAGGCTTATGACCAAACCATAGCTCATAAGGGGTCTTACTAGTATCACCTTTGATATGCACCTGATTGAGAGTGTAAACAATAGTAATCATAGCTTCTCTCTAGTAGATATGAGGGACATTTCCTTCAAGCATCATAGTCCTAACAACATCTAGAACTATCTTGTTCTTCCTTTCCACAACTCCATTTTGCTGAGGGGTCCGTAGGGTAGATAATTGTCTCTTTATCCCATGTTCTTCACAAAAAGATTTAAAATCACTAGAAATGAATTCACCACCTCTATATGATCTTAGACATTTAATTTCAAACCTATCTTTGTCTCAACCTTAGCCTTAAAAAACTTGAATTTCTCTAGAGCTTTAGATTTTTCTCTTAAGAAAGCAACCCACAACAATCTAGAATAATCATCAATGTGTAACATGAAATACCTGTCTCCTTGTAAAATTCTGACTCTAAAAGGACCATACAGATTAGTATGCACAAGCTCCAATACTTCATTTGAACAATGTTGTTCTCTCCGAAACAAAATTCTAGTTTGCTTCCCCAACTGACATTCCTTACATATGGTATTAGTAGGCTTTACCGACTTAGGAAGATCTCTCATAGCTTAATTAGAACTTATCTTGATTATATTCTCAAAGTTTGCATGACACAATCTCGTATGCCATAACCAACTTTCATCAACTTGAGCAACCAAACAACTTTTACTAGCAGCATATAGGTGAAATATATTACCTTTTTTTTTTGTACCTGATGCAATCATATTTCCTGAACTCCCCAATATTCTACATTTTCCATCATTGAATTGAAGATTGTATCCCTTGTCAACCATCTATCCAACACTTAAAATATTATGCTTCAAATATTCAACATATAGAACATCAGATCAATATTATTCTTACCATCAAGAGAAATGGATCCTCTTCCATGGATTACACCATCTTTATCATCACCAAATATTACAACACCACCATCATAATTTTCAAGACTCACAAATTTACTTTTATCACCTGTCATGTGATGAGAGCATCCACTTTTAATCACCCATTCATCCTTTTCTCAATTATGACTACCAAAACTTTCTCCACATTCATGCAACTAGTAGATTCAATAGGTACCAGATCATTTTCCTTGATAGCAATAAATACCCATTCATCTTCACTTTCATTCCCTTTATCAGATTCATCATTTGTCACACCTTCATCAACAACATAATAACAATTTCTCTGGAATCTAGGCTTGTTAAGTCTTGGCTTAGGAACTCTTTTTGGACAACTTGATGCAAAATGACCTATCTTATTGCAAGAAAAAAATTTAAGAGGAAATTTACCTTTGTACTTACCTTCTCCTCTGGGTACTCTCTTGCCAAGAAGTGCTTCAATCTCATCTAAATTTCTCTCTTCTTCTTCAATCTCTCTCATTTCTTCCTCATACTTGAACACCTTTCTAGAAGAACTTTCTCTGGGATCATATCTTTACTTATCTCTTATGGATGTAGTAGCTTTGAATGCAGACTCTATCTTAGAAAGAGCATCGCCAAACTCACTTAACTCAAAAGAAGAAAGCTTACCAATCAACATGTCTCTGGTTACATTTGTCATAGTCTAGATCTCCTCAATAGCAACAAGTTTATGTTTGTATGTAGAAGGAAAGGATTTGAGCACTTTAGCAACAATCTCTGATTCTTCCAATGTTCCACCAATAGAACTGATATTACATACAAGTTCATTCACTCTCTCCATAAAAGTAGTAATGTTCTCATCTTCACCCATCTTCAAAGATTCATATTTCCCTTTCAGACTTTGTAGTTTAGCAATATTCACATGAGTATCACCTTCATAGAAAGTTTCCAACTTTTTCCATATCTCATAAGCAGTCTTCAAATCCATTACATTTGTCATCTCAGAATCAATCAAAGCACTCAATAAGGCTTCCTTAGCCCTGATATTGTATTCAAAATCTTTGATCTCAACAAAAGTAGGACTATTCTATGGAATAGCATATCTATTCTTTGTAATGTTCTAGTAGGATTCACCAATGCATCTCATATGACACTCCATTCGAGTCTTCCACAAAGAATAATTTGTTCCATCAAATCTTAGACTATCCTTCTTGTATGTCACCATCCTGGATCACCTCAAGCTATTAAAATTCTTCCAAGGAACTTGCTTTGATACCAATTGTTCGCAACACAAGGGAAAAACTAGGAGGGGGTGAATCGATTGTCATAGAAATTCAAACTTTTTAAAATTGTTAACCTTATTCTTAGATCTGATTAATAACCATGAAAGCATAAATCATCAACACATCAGAAACACACATAACACCAATATTTTTACATGGAAAAACCACGGTGGAGGTTAGTCCACAAGATTACACCATGTTAAAAGTATAGAAGAATAAATGGGAATGCACATGCATTCAGGTGCACTGCCTAGAGCTCATTGCTCAAATATAACAAGGATTACTGCCCAAGGAAGACACACTGTCTTACAAAAAGATTCAAATTACATCTACAAGATTGAACTGAGAAAATAACCTCTACTCATGCCTGATTACAGTTCTGGTTAAACACATAAACTCTGCTCACTCTTCTTCACACTTAACTTATGCTTTTGAATGATTAGAACATTATTTGCACATAGGACTTGCACACTTCACTTCACAACACTCACAAACCATACATCATACCTTAAAATGATAAAATAATCACACATATATATCCGCAACCAAGAATAACATCATCTACATGTCAACTTCAATGAAATATAAAATGAATACAAAATGTCGGCCCAAAACATAAATAATTATCAATGCACGAATCAACCAAGGTCAGTCACAACATAGTGAAGACCCAAAATAACATCCTTAAACATGAAACACCTTCAATAATTATTCCTTGAAGATCCACAACATGCTATAATCACCTTGTCAACCAAGAACATGAAAAAAATGAACACGCAAGAGAAAATATCCAATCACGAACACACAGATCAACGCAGACGTGTAACAAAGATAAAAAATGATCTAGAAACATCCACAAGCATCATGAAACACCAGAGAAGCATCTAAAACACTTCACATTACCAGAATCACATCATCTTCATTCAAGAACACCAACTGAAGCAACATAAAACTATTAGAACAAAGATACTCATAACTCGATCAAATCTTCATGCGTATCTCTAAAACTCAACATAGATAAACTAGATATTATAAAAAACAAAACCTTTAATTGACAACCTTTGATTATCAACACACTGAGCTGGCCATCATCATGAACTCCACTGCACCACTGACAACTTGTAACATATTTTATTATAATTTTCTAAATATCCTCAACATATATAGCCTTGAATACATTAATGTTTTTGATAAAGGAAAAAACGAGTTTTATAGGGACCCGAAACCACAAAGTTTACAACATAAAATAGGAAAGGACAAAAAAGTCCAATGAATTAAACAGGTTGCAATAAAAGAAAAATCCTGAAAAAATAGTAGCTAGCCAAAAAGACCAGGAAGGACAACCAAAGAGCCTATCGAAGCATAGACTAAAAGACCAACATCAACTAATCTAGAGTCTTCAAAACAATCTCGGTCTCGGTCTCCAGATTCTGCATTTCCTGGACAGCCTTCTTGAAAGTTTGAATCATCTATGGTGTGGGGGGTGCCTTCCTTTTCATATTGGCCCTGGTTCTCTTTGAAATCCCTATATCCTCCTCCTGGTTTTTATCTTTCACCTCTTCCAAATCAACAACCAAGGACCCCTGTTGAGCTTTATCTAGTTTTTCAGTCATTGCGTTGATAATGATAGCATTATGTCTTGCCATTTTGTTATTATGTTCAGTAATTATTTTCACAACATTTTTTATTTTTTCCAAATCCATTTCTATCCTTCTGTCCTTACCCGCATTGTCCTAGATCTCTTTACTAGCCATGCTCACATTATGCTCATCAACCTTCTTGCTTAACGTGGAAACCTTAGCTCCCACTTCTTCCAATTTACTCTAGAGGGCCTAGTTTTTTATTTTCAGGCCATTAATCTCATGAAAGACCCATTTTGACATTCTGAAATATTCCACAACATTATTCCTCACAATCCCTAGAAAGTTAGTGGTAGGTTCCCTATCAAGATTGAGGAAACTTTAAGCAGGGTCAGAGGCTCCAGGGGACCCAATTCTAACATCTCTGTCTGTTGATGGGATAGAAGAGGAAGAATTATTATTTGCGCTAGAATCCTCAGAGTCAGGAGAATCTTCAGAATATGAAACAAGGTTTTTAACAGGGAAATTCTTTCCAGCACCTTTGACTTTGGGAGTAGAACTTCCAAGCTTAGAAATAGGGAAGATTTTAACAGGCTGGGGATTATGGATTTGGATTTTCTTGCCAATCTGGACAGAGGGCGGATCTAGGACTATCCTTACTGGACTCAAATTTGGTGTATTCCTCGAATAGCTAGGTTCAGTGTCATCCTCCTCAAATGCCAAAGAGGCATCCAAGTTAGCAAGGGTCGGTAGATTTTGGAAATGTTCAAAAATTAATCTTATCAGACCAGTATGTAATATTGGATATCTTTTAAGGTTTTTCTTATGGTCTTCCAGACTCTTTCTTAGGGAATAGAGTAAATAGTAGGGGAGAGAAACCCTGACCTTATAGCGAAAATGAGTAAGGCAAAATGATAGCCATAGACCTTAGTGAACCAAGCATCCAGGGTGATATACTCCATAATGACGCGAATAAATTTTCTCCAGAGAGCTTTAATGGTATCGACCTTGAAGTAACTCTTGGAAACTTTCACAAGTTTCAATTTTTCCTTGTCTTTCTTCAGAAATCTGACCACTGCTTCATCAGAGAAATTCTTGTCCTGAAAAAAATTGTGTCCTTCAGTGGACATACCAATCACTTCAACAATGAGATTTTCATCAAGCTTAACTTTCCTTCCAAAAAGGGTAATTTCCCCATTATCCCAATTCTACTCAAAAAGCTTTGTTGCTTCCTGATTAGACCCATGGAGTTTCTCTAGAAAAGGGAGTAAACCCCCACTTTTAACTTTGTTCCAAGATTTAGTATTTCTTGTGTGCATCTCGAAGTTGTTCGGCTCAACTCTTTTTCTTTCTCCTCCCATTTTAGCAAGCACAGTGGTGCAAAAAAAAATGAAATCTTGGTTCGAAATGGTCCCGCCAAACTTGTGAGCCCACAAAGCATTCCAACCAAGTTTACAAGACAAGCTAATTAGCTCAGCCCCATGCAATCTAGTGATAGTGATGTACTTACCCCATTCCATCATTATGATTGAGGTGACACACATCTTTCCCACGTGATGCATCAAAGTTCAATAAGGCTCGGACATCAACACCTAAATCACTGATATTCAACCATGTGCACTGTCCTTTAATTTTAACCCCTTCATTCGCAAAAAATCCTACCACAACATTGGCTTCTCTATAGGCATGGGATATCTTTATATTATCAAACTTAGCTAAGGTCGAAATAGCATGATCAATCTAAGAATTTATGGTCCACGAGGGGGGGGATCTACCTAGAAGACATTCAATAATATTTTTTGAGTCCCCTTCAAGACAAAGGTTTTTAAAATTCAGACTATGAGCCAAATTTATTACATGAAAAGCTCCAACAGCCTCAACCAAGTGATTGGTTTGTGAGCCAAGGGGGGTAGCAATCACACCTAGAAAATTTCTAAGAGAATCCCTTATAACTCTACCACATCCCGCCACACCAGGATTGCATTTCACTGCCCCATCAAAGTTGGGTTTGATCCAACCGCTAGGTAGAAAATTCTAGAAAACACCCTCCCTATCCTTCTTAGCATGTTTAGGAGCACATGAAATATCATAACTAATTTTCCATTCCTTAGCAATCATTAGATCATAGGAAGAACAAGCCACTTTCTCAAGATTACAATCCTGCTCGGGGATTGCATTGAAATTTTCTTTCATTAATCTAATTATTTTATCAAACACTATGATCTTCGAAGATTCCTTATCTCTGTAAATTCTATTGTTTCGTTCTTTCCATAGACCCCAAGCAACATGATGGAAGGAAAAATCCCACAACTTCCGTAGTGTTGGGTTGTGAGTAGGAGCTTTCCATTGGATGAAAAATTCTTCAATTGACGAGGGGAACACCCAAGATAAATGCTAGTAATAGAGATTTTTTTCCCAAATCGATGCAGGAAATGGACAATGAAGAAACAAATGACAAACTAACTCTACCTCCATCTTGCAGAGATAACATCTATTGGGTATTTGAAAACCTCGCTTGCAAAGATTATCAACCGTGAGCACTTTGTTGTGAAGTAGGATCTAGAAGAAGATGTTGACTTTGGGTACAAGGTGTTTGATCCAAGCATTTGACCAGAAAGGGGGGGGAACCTAGGTAGAAGACATCCTGACAAAAGCCGATGAAACAAAGTAGTTGCCCGAGGGTTCATATTTCCAAACAAGACAGTCTTTTGTTTGATCATGGCAAAGTCTGACAACCAACAAGGAGGATTGAATAGGAGCAAGAACTTGACTAACAAGACCCAAATCCTTGATTCAATAGTCACAGTACATGAGAATATCCATTCCTTGGTTGATTCAAAGATTGAAGGTTTCCTCTTAAAGCTTGATATATCGAAAGCCTATGATAGAGTTGACAGGAAATTCTTATTTAAAATTTTAAAGGCATTTGGGTTCAACAACAGGGTTCTTTAGTTGGTGGAGTAGCTAGTGTCTATAGCTTCAATCTCTATTATGGTTAATGGATCTCCCTCGATTTTCTTTCAAAGCTCCAGAGGTCTAAGACAAAGAGATCCTATTTCTCCTATTTTATTTACTATTATGGTGGAAAGTCTTGGAAGAAATTTGAAAAGGTTGATAGATCAAAGTTCCCTTATTGGTCTAAAACCGTCTTCTAGCAATTTGATCTATTCTCATCAATAGTACATTGATGATACCATACTCTTGGGAAAATCTATTTTTTCAGAGGGAAGGACATTAAAAAATATGTTGGATGCGTATGGGAGGGTGTCTATCTAGTTGATTAACAAATAGAAAAGATCTCTCTTCTTCTTTGATACTCCTGAACATAGAAAAAATAAAATTTCCAGAATCCTAGGTTGTAGGGTGGAGTCTTTACCTACCACCTATCTAGGTTTACTTTTAATCCTTAAACCCCAGAGTCCTTTTGGATTTCGTTGGTTGAGAGGTTTAGCAAGAAGCTTGCTAGATGGAAAGGAGCTTTGCCAAGTCAAGCTGGTAAATTACAACTCCTCAAAGCTACTCTTCAGAATTTTTCGATTTATGCATTAAGCCTTTTTAAAATCCCTGCCAAGTTTTTAGATGCTATTGAAAAGATTCAAAAAATATTTCTTTGGGGGTGATCCCACAAAGTTGGTTTACAATTTTTGGGAGGAACTGGTTTTTGCTGAAATCACATATTTTTAGAAAATATAATGATTTAAGCCTTAAAAGGTTCCATTTAAAGAATTCCAATTGAATAGGGTTTGATCAAACTACCTTAAATCAAACCCCCTTGGATATAACCCCGCTAGTTTTTAACCATACCTATAACAGAGTCTCCTTTACACCTATCAAAATGTTGATAGAAAACCACTTTTTATTTACCTTTTGGAGGATCAAATGAATTCATCTAAAATTTATTTTTTGCAAGTATGTAGTCCTTATTATAAGCTTCCCAAAAAGTATAATTTTAAATATATTTAATTTTATTAAAATATATTTATTTTTTATTTCTCGTGAATGTAGGGTTTTCACCAAAAATCAAGCTCTATGTTTTATATATGTGGAAAAATAGCAGATTATTAGAAAAAAATAATTTAAAATATTAGTGCACCAGATATTGAAGTCCTTGATCCAACAAATAAAAAAAATTGAATTTTGATACATACAAAAAAGTTACTCATTATGCAATCGCGCTATGTTTGAATTATAATTGGTTTGAATTCAAAACTTGATTAAAGAAAAAATATTCAATAAAAAACTATCTAACCAAGTGGAAGCACTATATATTAGAGTTACAAATCTAAATTCGAAAGAATTAAAATTTTATCCTTCATGGAAAAAAAGTTATGCATTATACGGTGAGCGTCACTTTTTAAAAATGTTGTTTTCTGAAAAAAACTAGTTTTCGAGGGAGATGGAAAAAGAAGTGAAATTTGATTACAAAAATTTTGAAAAAAATATATTTAGAATCTATAGACAAAATTTCACAAAAATCTAGTTTGCATCATCTTCAAATTCATCACGGTTTAGCCGCTATAGGTGCCCGAAAGTGAATATTTAGTTAAAAAAAATTATTTTAGTGTCCAATTTGGCCAAAAATTGTAAACCACTATTGTGTGATCACCCTTGGTCAAGTGTTGAAGAAAGAAAAATATTTCCTTTAATAGGGTGGCATCTGGTGTGCAGACCGAAAAAGGTCGGTGGTTTAGGTCTTAGAAAAATCAGGATGGTTAACAAGACTCTTCTTGCTAAACAAATTTGGAGACTATTTTCGTCCTCAGGGGAATGGACTAAAATCCCAACAAGAAAATATTTGGAGAATAATAGATCTCTTATAATCATGAGGGAATCCCATCTTCTACCCAGAGGCTCAACCTGTTGGAATAACTTGATTTCTAGTAGAAAAGTGGTTGATATAGGAGTGGGTTGGCAAGTTAGGAGTGGAAACCAAACAAGATTCTGGGACGATAGATGGTTGTTCAATGAGCCCCTTGCCAAAATTGAATACATTAATGTTAATAGTGTTGAAATCAATGAAAGCCACATATCAGCAACATCCAAAATCCCTAAATCATGTTAAAAATAATTTCATTCCTTTGAATGTTAAAGAACAAGAATATAATCTATGAGGTCCTACTGGTAGTAGCTAACAATGGAAAGGGAAATATGTCTCATTAATAGAAGATTTATAAACAATGGATGATAGTTTGTTAGAATGAGAAATCCACAAGATGGGTTTGCATAATTATAAAGTCTAATTTTAATAGTGTATGGTACTATAGAAGACAATCAAATGGCGAGGATGATAGCTATATAATATAAGATAGTGTAGTAATGGAAAATATATCCCATTTTCCTCAGTTTGGGAATGAATAATTAATATTAAAATGAACTTAATGTTGCCTTAATTTAGTGTTATAATGTGTTTTACTCATTCACACTAAGTTTAGGGCCCTTCTAAACTAAATGGACTTAATTTTTCCTTATTTAGGATTTTGTAAAGTGCATCTTTAAACTTTCACACTAATCTAGGGATTTATTAATTAATTGAGGTTAATTTTCCTTAATTGACCCCTTTAATTCAAATCCAAGGCTAATTAAATGAAAATTCTAAGGGCTAAAACTAGACATTCATAAATGATATTACACAACACTTAATTTTTGAAGGTGTGTGTCTTATCTTAGTGACCTAGGACCCTATTTTTACATGATCTTTCACAATCCCCGAAGTGTTTCCTAGCTAAGTGAGCTAGGACCCATTCACCACATGGTGAATGGGTCAACACTTAGACCTAGGACCCCTCCTTGAAATATTTTTTTTGGTGGTATTTTAATGATTTCAAATGCTAGATTTGATGTCATCTTGTGGTATTTGAATTTAAGGATTTAATGAAAATATATGTATAAATAAAAGGCTATTTCACTTAGTTTCACTTATAAAATTGAATTTATCATAAGAGTACTTTCACAAGAGCATTATAGAGCATTCAAGGGAAATTTATAAGGCATTTGAGGGTAGATTATTGAAGGAATATTTTAGCAATAAAGATTCATTCATCATGTCAAAGGAATAACATATCATGCATGTGGTTAAGCTAATGTGTTGATGTAGCATTGGATATCCCATTAAAGCATTGTTTCATATCATAGTTCAAGTTCAAGATCTACATTCATTGAGGCCACTTCATGCAATATTGTTGATTTGTACTCCAAGGTTTCAATTGAGGTTTGGTGAGTTGTTAAATATTGTTGTTAATTCATCATTCCTTTTATGAATTGTCTCATTTCAAGGTGTAATTACTAAAATAGGGTTTGAGAAAGGAAAACACCTATTCCCTAATAAAACAACAATTTTCTCCTCTTTTATGTGTGATTTCAGGTTTTAGTTTGAAGATCAATTGGAGAGAAAAATTGGAAAAGTTGTAAAAGTTGCTAAGAAAGTTGTCAAATCACAAAAACTGAGCTACAAGATTTATTTTTGGCTTTCCAACAGTGCTCAACTAGGATCTAGAAGTGAAAACTGAGAAGAACAGAACCCATAGACAAATGGGTATGTGCAGGATCATGATGGGCCAGAAAATGGCAATATGATGGGTATGTGGCTGACGACTTCTTTTTATCCAAAATTGATGAAATGAAAAGGGTTTTTAAAGGAGTTTCTCAGCTTTACACCAATATAAATTATGACTTACTTTGAATTTAATAGTAATTATTATTCATTTTCTATTTGAATTACGACTAAAGTCTTGATTGATAGGCTGATTGAAAAAAATCTATAGCTTTCAAAGGGTATCACATTTTTGAATCCAAAACATGCATCACATTCTATGTTTCACATAATATAGGATTAAGAAAATAAAAATTGAATTTCATAAAGTTTTGACCAAGTTAAGGTGGTCAGACATACGAGTTTTTATATTTTTTAAAAGTTGTAATAAAAAAGTCATAATTAATTATTTACTTGGAAACAAATTACAAAAAAATATGCATCACATCGGGACATGAGTCCTCTACTTATATCTAAAATATTAAAAAAAAATATTATCATTTTATTGTGGCTAAGGTGGTCAGAGAGACACCTACTTCTTATTTTTTCCCTGAAATTTAAGTACTACTGCATTGAAATTTCAAAATTTCACCAAATAGATTTTTTGTTTTTTTTAAACAAACCTAGTAGTTTAGAAACTACATTCAATTTGCTACAAATTCTATTCCTACATATTTTTGAAATAATATAGATAACTTATTTAATTTTTTACGTCAAGTTGCCTAACTTTGATTTGTCTGAATTTTTTGCCACTTAAGGGCCTGTATTTTCCATGATGATCCTGCACATACCCAAATTTTTGACAGCCCTAGCTAGGACCAATTTTTCATAGGGTGAATGAGTTCTCAATGAGTTCCAAACAAACACTTGTTGTAATCGATACACAAAATTTAACCCTCTTAAAACTTTCCTTTTGATTGGTATATTAGTTAGGTTTGTTTTTTGATATTCAATTACACATTATAGCCCTCATATTTGAATGAATTACTAGAGAAATTAAGCTCATTTTGATCTCATTTGGTGAACCTCATTTTCCTATGTTTCATTTTGGTGAACCCGACTTGAACCCGACCTTTTCAGCATTGTATATTTTTGAATTTGAAATCATTTTCATCCTAGATTTAGATATTGCATTCACTTGCATTCATTTGCATTGAATTAGGTCACATTTAGGGTTTCGAGTTTGTATTCAAATTTAAATTGCATTAAGGCTTTTAGGATTGCATTGTTTGCATTCTTTAAATTTGAAGAATACAATAAAAATAGTCATTTTGCATATCATTTACATCATATTAACTTTCATTTGAAAATTGAAAAAAAATTGTGTATCAAACTAGGTATTTTAAGTCATTATTTTGTCACATTAAATTGCACTTGCATTTCACATTGCATTTATAGAAAACTAAAACTAAATATTATTGTTGCAAATCTGAATATGAAAACCATTTGAAAACACCTTAAAAATTGTAAAATTAGATTCAAGAACCTCATCTAGGACCCGTTCACCATAGGGAGAATGAGTCCCTGATTAGATCCTAAAACACTTAATAAAATAATTGAATCTTAATGTTACAAACCTGAATCTAAAAACTATTTGAAAATACCTAAAAAATTGTAAAAATTAGTTTCAAAAATCTCCTTTAGGACCCATTTTCCATAGGGAAAATGAGTCCTTGATCAAGCTATAATCTACATTTCTAGAAATTAAAATCTTAATTTCTATGCTTCTATTTGTTGCTTTCATATTTCTGTTTCAGTTTGCTGAGTTTTTGTTTCATCAATTTCATTATCTAGCTTAATTTGGAACATTTAGTGCATTGTGTGATTTCAAATTTTCATTTACAAGATTTCATTTTCATATTGCAGCAAATTACATTCTTTAGAATTTGAAAATTACAAATTTACACATTACATTTCAAGTCATTGCATTGCATTTTAATCCTCTTTCCATTTTTGGTTTGCACACTAAGTTTGTGAACCTTATATGAGCATTACAACTTGGTGTCCTATTATTAATACTATTTTGAGATGTAGTTTGAGACTCACGACATCCCGTGATACACCATTCACCATGGATCTTGGGGTTTCTAACTCTCTTTCTAAAAGTGTTGATTAGTAACCCCCTATGGATCATAGCATGCATACCTCATTTCCCATGACTTCCCTTCCTATAACCAATGTGCATACTATTAACAACACCATCCCTACCATCACTATTTAAACAAAAGATTTGGGACATACCAAAATCCAAGGTGGAACTTCAATTCCTCCTTCTGCAATACCAATTTCCATTTGTACATACACTAGTACTCAAGTTACCACAACCATTGAGCCTACTAGCAATGTCAAAACCTCCTTGGGTATTTCCATAGGGAATCCTTCTAGCTTTCTCCATTCACATACCATATCTCCTCAACCATCCTCCTTCAAAAATTTGCAATTCACTTTCCCTCCAAATACATACACCACTCCACGTTATTCCCCCCCACCTTACAATAATAACAATGATTCCATCCTTAACAAACTTTTGCAAAGTGTGTCATCCATCCAACAAGTCACAATCCTCACTAAAAGAAAGTAATAGTTAACCTTCACAATACATCAAAACCAACCTATTATCTGTAGAGATATTGAGAACACCAATTCCACAAGGTATAGAAGTTCCTCTATTTGAGAAATATGGTGGGAAAGGAGATCTTGTTAGCCATGTTTCTGCTTATGCAAACCTATGTAGTGATTTCATCTTTGAAGATAAGCTCTTGTCTAAGCTCTTCCCTAGATCTTTGAAGGATATTGCTTTAGGGTGGTTTCCTTCCTTACCAAATAACTGAATTGGTTAATTCAATGAGCTTGTTGATTCCTTTTACAACCAATCCCACATTCACATGGGTCCCAAGATGACCCTAGCTGATTTAATGATATGCAGAAAAAAGGATGATGAGAAAGTGACTGATTTCATAGAAAGACTCCATTTAACACTTTATTTATAAATAAATATTAAGATTTCTAATGCCAACCTTCAACAAATGTTTATTTCCAATTTAGAAAGTAAAATTGAAACCAAACTCGAGATGTTGAAATTCCCATCCTTTAGACAGTTATGTATAACCTTCATGATTATCAAAATTTGGCTTATAATCATGATGTGAAACATCCTTCTAGCCATCATGAAAAGTTTGAATGTGCACCTCAAAATAGTTACTAACCTTTCAAGAAACGGAATAGGGGATTTTTACAACTTAATTCCCCTCAACCAAATCAACAAGTTGATAACCATGTGGGTGCTATAAAGACAACAAATTCATATGCCTTTGAGAATAGGAATAGAAAAATTATTCCTCTACCCGATAACCTTGATAATATCTTGCTACAACTCACAGAAAAGAATATTATTTCCTTACCACCTATCAGATATCTTGATCCTAATAAACCATTACCCATAAACTATAGACAAAACTCTTATTTCCTTTATCACTGATAAAATAGACATGACATGGCATATTGTAAGCATCTTAAAAATATTGTGTATGACCTCATTAATTCTATTCATCTTCTAATTTTAGGTGTGAACGATCAAGGTAATAAGTCTTTAGCTCCTACTAACCAAAATTTACAAATCTTTACAAATCCCATGCCAAAACATACTATTTCATTTATCAAATGTAGCAAAACAAGGAATGATGTGATGAATATTGACACAAATGACGAAACTACAAAAAATGAGAACATAGACAAACCAACTAAAATAGTGGAATTTATCAAAGCTAAACCTCGTAAGGGCTCAACCGAATTCCTCTTGATATTTATTTTTCATAAAAAGACATACTTAAATATGCACCCAATGGTCTTCTTTACATAGCTAGAAGAATCAATGACAAACCTACTAATGGCATATTAATTGATCCCATCTGTGTAGAGAATGTGATTAATGAAGAATTACTATTTGTGCATGAACTTTATCAAGATACATATGACAAACCAAAGGCATGGATCAAAACACATAATGGTTTAGCTTGTCCTGCCATGGGCTTGATAAATCTTACTTTAAAAGTTGGACCACAAAAATAAAGTGTCGCATTCACCATCATTCCATCATCAGAAAAATTTCTTGTGAAGTTAGGCTATCCATGGCTTCACTCCATGAATTTTGTCTTGTCGATTGTGCATTAATCTTGTGTCTTCCCGAGGGAAATTTTCATTGGATTTATTTTGGTGTAAGCCTATTGAACCTATTAGACCTCATGAGGAATTCTTTTTCAAATCATATCAAAAGTTTAAAACAAAGAACATAGACGAATTATCCCTTAAAAATATGAATCAACCCATGATTGAGCTACTTATCCTTGAAAAAACTATGATTGAACCAAAATTCCTTCCAAATATACAACAACAATCTATGAGAAATCCTGCTACCCTAATCTAGAAGAGACCACAAGATAACCAAAACAATCCCATTGTGCCTCCTAAAGTCAAACAAGTTTACAAAGCCAAATAGAAAGTGGTGGATAAACCTCTTATGGTTCCTTCCATTCCTCCCCTAAGGGAAGAGAAGAAACCAATGATTGAAAAACCTATTGCTACATAAACTCAAATTGATAACAAATTGAAGAAAATTCAAAATGCTAGAGAGCATAGGTGTAGATGTCATCCTATTGCTTGTATGTTACAAAATCAAGAAGAGAAGAAAAACATAGAAAATAAAAATTTGAAGATTTTTGAAGCAATGCATGATGATTCTATACCCTCACCACAATGCAAACAAGAACCTTCTATAGACATTATCATTTGACTTCCTATTGTGATTAATCTAGATGATGACATTGACATTGCAAAGATTGATCAACAAGTGCATAATGAGTTGAATTCATTGTTCTCCTCTTCCATGAGCTTAAATGACAAATCTCCTAAAATGAGTGTTGAACTTGGTATGTGTCCTAGTTAAGAACTTGATGTTTTCCCTTTGACTAGTTGTACACCTTATGTATATACCGATTGATATTGGATGTAGATGACCTAATATAGCTTGAATCACATTTTCCTTACTAGTCTTTTGCATTGTTTTATTTTTCATGTTTCTTTAAGTGATTGCACGTACGTAATGTGATCCCCCTATGTTATTTTGTTTAATGTATCTATCTTTTTTTGTGCATTCCTCTATGTGTATCTACATTCTTGTCTATTTCATAAACATTTTATCCTTTTTCTCTTTTCTTGTGTTTTCCTTTTGGGGATGACTAAAGGTTTCGAGAAATTTAGGTCTCTTCCATGTTGATCCGAAAGGATTTGTATTTGTTCTCACTCTCTTTGTGTGATTCTTCCTGTTCTATGAGTATTTGAGGAATGATAACGTTTTCGAGCTCTTAAACATTGTAGAAAAGAAATACTGACCTCGAATCCATAGATCACTTATGTATTTCTGGGGGAAACCCCTCCCTCCTTTTTCATGGTGTAGCTTTATTTCAGAAACATATGACTTGGCATAGGGATTTTTGAGGAAGCTCTTATGTCTTAGGATTGAACATTGGATACTTTAAAGCAATTTCTCACATTAATGATTTTAGAAACCACTTTAAAGTGGGGGCATACACTGATGATATCTTTTCAACATTTTGCATGTTTCATGGTGTGATTTCCTTTTTTCTTGTGATGTGTCCTTTTCTTCATGGTGTCATTGGGTTTGATGTCCTCCAAGAGTGATATTTCTTAGAATACTACTTTCCTCTTAGTGGTGACGTGGCACACTACATTCCCTAAGTTGTGAATCTTTTACTCTTGACTTGTCATCTCTTGGAGAAATTAGGCATGATGTTCCCTCAAAAAAATTCCTTACACAAATGAACTGAAATCCCTTTGAACAAAAACTTATACAAAATGTTCATAAGTGTTTGGTATAATACAACTTTCTAACCTTGTGAAGCTTGAAAACCTAATTCAAGGCCACCTAGCATAACAAACCTTGCTTGCCTATGGATCATTTCTATGTGCATAGGTGCTTAGAATAACACACCTTGTTAAGCATGAAATAGGAATTTCAATGGATCCCTATAAAAGTTATCAGAGGGGTATCTTTGGTAGGGTAAGTATAGTGAGAGCTAACACAAAGGCATGACTTGCTCACTAAGCCGCCTTCCTCAAGGAAGACTAACCTAGTACATAGTCTAAAGTTCCACTACCCCAGAGGGAGATGCATGCCATTTGCATAGTGGACATCAAGTTCTACTTGTGAATGTTCTTTGAAAAAATAGTTGAGATGTGTTCCACATCGCATTGGAAAATTAAGGCTTGATTCAGCTCCCTATTCTTCTTTGTCTTTTATGTTGTATGATTGTGTATCTTAGTCATTGTTGCATACATAAGTGTCTTGAATGTCTACTTTAGTGTGAGTTTGACAAGGGATCATACTCTCACTAAAGTGGGGTAAAATGTAGTAATGGAAAAAGTATCCCTTTCTCCTTAGCTTGGGAATAATTAATAAATTAAAATGAGCCTAATGATGCCTTGATTTAGTGTTGTAATGAGTTTTACACATTCACATTAAGTTTAGGGCCCTTTCTAAACTAAATGGACTTGATTGTGCCTTATTTTTGGTGTTGTAAGGTGAACCTAAGTTACACCTTCACAATAATCTAGGCCTCTATTAATTAATTGAGGTTAATTTTTATTAATTGGCCAGTTTAATTCAAATACAAGCCTAATTAAATGTAAATTTTAAGGGATAAAATCGGATGTTCATAAATGATATTACACAACACTTAATTTTTGAAGGTGTGTGTCCTAGGTTAGTGACCTAGGACCTATTCGCCACCTAGTGAATGGGTCCTCACTAGGACCTAGGACCCTATTTTTATATGATCTTTCACAATCCCCGAAGTGTGTCCTAGCTAAGTGAGCTAGGACCCATTCACCACATGGAAAATGTGTCCTCACTTAGACCTAGGACCCCTCCTTGAAATATGTTTTTGGTGGTATTTTAATGATTTCAAATTGCACATTTGATGTTGGCTTGTGATATTTGAATTTTGGAATTTAATGATAAGACATGTATAAATACAAGGCTATTTCACTTAGTTTCACCTAGAAAAATCAAATTTATCATAAGAGTATTTTCACAAGAGCATTATAGAGCATTCAAAAGCAATTTATAAGGCATTCAAGGGAATATTATTGAAGGAAATTTGCAACAATCAAGATTCATTCACCATGTGAAAGGTATAATGTGTAATTTGCATGTTGTGGAGCTAATGTGTTGATGTAGCATTGGAGATCCTATTCAACCATTGTTTCATATCATAGTTCAAGATCAAGATCTACATTCATTGAGGTAACTTCATGCAAGATTGTTGATTTGTACTCCAAGGTTTCAATTGAGGTTTGGTGACTTATATATTATTGTTCATTCATCATTCAATTTATGCATTGTTTCATTTCAAGGTTTAATCATAGAAATTGAGCCACACTTTCTGATAGTGCCCGACTAGGATTTGGAAGTGCAGAATGAGAAGAATAGAACCGAAAAATAATTTTTCCAAAGCCCTAGCCAAGACCCATTTGCCACAGGGTGAATGATTCCTCAGTGATGTGCAAAAATGCAATTTTTACAAGTACACAACATTTAACCCTCTCAAAATTTTTCTTTTGATTGGTATATCAGTTCGGTTTGATTTCTGATATTCCATTACAAATTATAACCCTCATATTTTAATGGAATACTAGAAAAATTAGGTGACTCATCATTTTGATCTCATTATGGGGAACCTCATTTTCCTATGTTTTATTTTGGTGTTCACCTGACGTGAACCCAACATTTTGAGCATTGTGGTTTTCTAATTTTCAAGTCCTTTTCATCCTGGATTTAGATATTGCATTCATTTGCATTGAATTAGGTCTCATTTAGGGTGTCTAGGTTGCATTCAAATTTTTATTTCATTAAAGGTTTTAGGAGTGCATTTTTTTCAATCTTTAAGTCTGAAAAATACAAAAAAAGAAGAAGTCATCTTACATATCATTCACATCATATTAACTTGCATTTGAAAATTGCAACAAAATTGCATATCAAACTAGGTCTTTCAAGTCATTATTTTGTCACATTTTGCACTTGCATTTCACATTGCATTTATATAAAGCTGAAATTGAATTTCTTTGTTACAAACCTGAATCTGAAAACCATTGGAAAACACCTAGAAATTTGTAAAAATAAGTTTCAAAAACCTCATCTAGGACCCATTCGCCATAGGGTGAATGAGTTCCTAATCAAGTCCTGGTCTAAATTTCTAGAAACTAAAATCTTCATTTATGTGTTTCTATTTGCTGCTTTAAGATTTTTGTTACCGTTTGTTGAGTTTCTATTTCATCAATTTCATTATATTTAGCTTAATTTGGTTCATTTAGTGCATTTTGTGATTTAAAAATTGCATTTACAAGATTTCATTTTCAAATTGTTGGGTATGTGCAGGATCATGATGGGCCAAAAAGTGGCAATATGATGGGTATGTGGCTGGCAACTTTTCTTTTACCCAAAATTGATGAAATGAAAAGGGTTTTTAAAGGAGATTCTCATATTTCCACCAATATAAATTATGCTATACTTTGAATTTAATAAGTAATTATTATTCATTTTCTATTCAAATTATGACTAAAATCCTAATTGATAGAATGATTGAAAAATATCTATAGCTTTCAAATGGTATCATATTTTCTGAATCCAAAAAATTTGTCACATTCTATGCTTTACATACTATAGGATTTAAAAAAAAAATGAATTTCATAAAGTTTTGACCAAGTTAAGGTGGTCATACATATGATTTTTTTATATTTTTTAAAAGTTGTAATAAAAAAATCATAAATAATTATTTACTTGGAAAAAAATTACAAAAAAATATGCATCACATCGGGCCCTGAGTCCTCTACTTATATCTAAAATCTTATAAAAAAATATTATCATTTTATTGTGGTTAGGGTGATTAGAAAAACACCTACTTCTTTTTTTTTCCCTGAAATTTAAGTACTATAGAATTGAAATTGCAAGTTTTCACCAAATAGATTTTTTTTTTTAAACAAACCTAGTAGTTTAGAAACTACATTCAATTTTCTACAAAATCTATTCTTACATATTTTTGAAATAATATAGATAACTTATTCAAATTTTTACATCAAGTTTCCTAACTTTGATTTTTCTGAATTTTTTGCCACTTAAGGGACTGCCTTTTCCATGATGATCCTGAACATACCCTGTTACATAGTCTAATTAGAAAATTACCTTGTTTAGAACCTAAAAATTGCATTTTAAGCCTCTTTGCTTTTTTGGTTTACACACTAAGCTTATGAAACTTGTATGAGATTTACAACTTGGTTTCCTATCAACAATACTATTGTGAGATGTAGTTCGAGACTTACATAATCCCATAATACAACATTCACCATGGATATTAGGTTTTCTAACTCTCTTTATAATAGTTTTGATAATCAACACCCTATGTATCATATCATGCATACCTCATTTCCCATGACTTCCCTTCCTACAACCAATCTGCACATTGTTAACAACACCATCCCAACCATCACTACTTGTACTCAAGATTTGTGGTATACCCAAGACAAGGTGGCACTTTAGTTCCTCCTAAAATACCCATTTCCATTCTTACATACAATATTAGTCAAGTTACCACAACCATTGAGCCTACTAGCAATGTCAACACCTCCTTGGGTATTTCCATAGGGAATCCTTCTAGCTTTGTGCATTCACATACCATATCTCCTCAACCATCCTCCTTCACAAATTTAGAATTCACTTTCCCTCCACATACATACACCACTCGACCTTATTCCCCTCCACCTTACAATAATAACAATTATGCCATCCTTAACACACTTAAGCAAAGTGTGTAATCCATTCAACAATAAGTCACAATCCTCACTCAACAAAACAATGGTCAACCTTCACAATACATCAAAATGGACCCCTTATCTTAGGAAATATTGAGAAAACCAATTCCACAAGGTATGGAAGTTCCTATATTCTACTTATATAGACTTATGTAGTGATTTCATCTTTAAAGATAAGCTCTTGGCTAAACTCTTCACTAGATCGTTGAAGGATTCTACTTTAAGTGGTTTTCTTCCATACTGAATAAATCAATTGGTTCATTCAATGTGCTTGTTGATTCCTATTAAAACCAATTCCACATTTGAACATGGGTCTAAAGATGACCCTAGCTAATTTAATGACACACAAACAAAAGGATGATGAGAAAGTGACTAATTTCATAGCAAGATATCAAACACTTTATTCTCAAATAGACATTAAGATTCCTGATGTTAACCTCGAATGAATTTTTATTTCCAATTTACAAAGAAAAATCCAAACCAAGCTCAAGATATTGAAATTCCCATCCTTTACATAGTTATATACAACTCTTCATGATTATCAAAATTTGGCTTATAATTGTGATGTGAAAAATCCTTCTATCCATCCTCAAAAGTCTGAATCTATACCTCAAAATAGTGACAAGACATTTGATGCGACAGTGCAAGTTTCAAATATCTCTTCATTCATGCTTCAGCTGACATATTAATGGTGCGACGGGATATAACAGGGTAAGTGTAATCAAATGCATTTGTGTTGAATTGATTACAGAAGAGTCAGCAGTGTGAACAGAGAACTAGGGCATCTTCTAGCTTGAGGAGCTTGAGCAATACACTGTAAGTGACTGCATCTTAGCCTTCTAAATTTTAACTTCTAAAATCTTGAAGAATGGAGTCCCCTAGTTCTGGAAAAGTCAAAATTAGAAAACAGGGTGAAATTAGTCAATCAAAAGGGAAGAAACAAAAAATTGATATAGAACATGAGGGCACTAAACAAAGATTAAACCAGGATCTCATTGATCAGTTTCCTAGTTTAGGGCCTAGATCCAGAAGGTCTGCACAACTTAGGGTAGAGATTGATAAACTAGATGACAAATGCAAATTCATAGGAGAAATCTGGACTACCATAAGGGGGTATGAATTGTTTAATTTCCATTATCATAGAAGAAGTCATTTTCAACCAGTTTGCAACCCATGGAAGCCAAATTTGGGAAAAATGGTGTGCCCTAATGTGTTTGTGAATGTTGAATTGGTAAAATTGTTGGCTGATAACTGTGACCCAAAGCATAAAGCTATATGTGATCCATCTGGAAAGCTACAAATATATCTGTCAAAAGAGGAAATTGGGCAGGTTTTCAATTTAGAAGGGTTTTGCAATGAGGAGATCATACATGAGGAATTGGAGAAGGAATTCTCAAGAATGGATACAATCTATAAGGGTTGGAGGTTGCCAATTCACAGAGTTAAACAAGGCAGCAAGCCAGATCCTCTACAGAATAGTGAGGGGCCCCCTTATTATGTGGACTTGTTTGACCCCTATATGAAATACACCTATTTTTCAGTGTGTCGGGTATTGGGAATGGATGCCCCAGAGTATATGTAAATTGTGCCCATGATTATCACAGCAGATATCCAGTATCATAATTCTTGACCATTTGACTATGCCTCATACATTTCTAGGGGGCTTGATTCAGGATTGATGGCTATAAAAGGTGGATCATCTACTTTTTATCTTAGGCATTATTCATTGTTGATGCACCTGGTACTATATTTTGGATAGGAGTTGGGAGTATGGCCCCCAGAAATGAGAATTTCTTAGCTTGGTAAAGATGGTGAAGCATTACCTGTTCAATTTTGGATTGCTATTTAGGATAGCAGGTTTGCTATTGCTAGTTTCATTCATTTTGAAGAATATTTTGTGAAAACATTGTACAGATTGTATAAATATCCCTATAATTATTCATTATGAAATGAGATTAAGAGATTTCTTTGGCCAAAAGATTTCAATGGGCCAATTGATCATAACTGGGGAGATTGGTATTGTTTGGAGGGAGCTACAATGATCATAGTCTATGGGTTTGAAGAGGCCCCTTTCATTCTGCCAAAGACAGTTCCAAATAGGATTGCATATCTGGAGATTGTCAGGCAGATAGATTATTGTAGTGTAATGAATTTCAATTCTTTTGGGAAGCAGACTTTTATGCCTAGCCCATTGTTCTTTGGTGATTTCACTGTG
Organism: Sequoia sempervirens; assembly: GCA_007258455.2. NCBI lineage: Eukaryota > Viridiplantae > Streptophyta > Pinopsida > Cupressales > Cupressaceae > Sequoia > Sequoia sempervirens. Next base: position 183,834,921 of record VDFB02000003.1, read on the forward strand.
TTGGCCAAGGAAGGATACAATTTGATCCTTGACAAACTGCTTTAGTACAACATGAAGAGAGGATCACCAAGGAAGAGCTTTGAGCCAGAAGGATATATCAATTCTGCCAAAGAGAAGATACACTTTGGAAAGTATCAACATGTGCCCTATCCCTTTGATGATATGATTCAGAATCTGGAGGAAGATGAAGCTGAGATGGTGGTTGAAAGATATAACCAAGGGCTGCATGATGTAGAGCAATTGTCTTCAGGGGAAGAGACACCACAAGATAATGTGCCACAAAGCCAACCAGAAAAGGTATCCAAATTGAGAACTCAATAGTATGTTTGCCCAACTAGAGAGCTGAGTGTTGAGAGTAGTGATGCAGATGCAAGGCATATTGAGTATAGATCATTTGTTTTAGATGATGAATTCATAAACTCCCCAGAATTCAAAGCATTTTTGTATAAACAGAAGGGGAAGGAAATAAGAGAAAAGATTGATGATGTCATTGCAGGAAATGAAGAACAATTGTTGAACTAATTGAGGAAATGTGTGGATGATGAAATGACAAATATGACCCCTGAAAAGGGGAGGGAAATGTTGCAAGATGCTCGTGTCATGATCTTTCCCAGGCTAGATCTCAATTCGGCCCTTGTTTTTGATAGTTTCTTGAGGGACAACAATGCTACACATAAGCTTGGCAAAGAATGTGTAACAAAGGTGTACGCTGGATCAAAATACAACACTGATGAAGGGTCATTGATGATCTGGGCCTTATACCCACCCCACAGGAAATCAGTGGTCATTAACACTGAAAAGGCATTTGGCCATGTCATGAACCTAAAGGTTGGGGAAGTTGATCCTGTGGCTATTGTAGAAATTGGAGTGAATATTGCAAAGCTGGACAAGGCCCAAATTCAGATGTTGTTAAAAGAAAGGGAGATGTACAAAGCAAATAATGAAAGAATGTTGAGAGAAAATGATAGACTAAAGGATTTAGTTGGTGTTACAATGAAGACACCCAAGATGCTCACTCAAGGAGAAAGCTCCCAGACAAAGGATCATTGGGTTGGATCAAGTGCTTATTCCCAAGGAAAGCATGATGCAATTGTTGCAATAATCAAGAAAAGGCAGGATAGTTTAACACCTTGGTTGAATAAACTTTGGGGAAAACATTCACATACTCTTGCTGCATTAAAGGAGCATGAAAGGATGGATGGATGGATTATGGAGAAGTTTCATGAGATAGATCAAAGAGATGCTTCTAACAGTGCAACAATTGAAGCTGCAAATCATATTATAAATCAACATCAAAATTTCTACAATGAGTTGCAAGGGGACGAATAGGGTTTGATAAATGCTACCAAGAAAACATTGATTGCATTCTTTGATGACAAAGGGGAAATGAAAGAAGCTGCCAGATGGAAGAATGAAAGTGAATCATTGTTAAATGAAGTCATGAGGATAGCTTATGTGGAGAATACAATGTTAGAAGAAGTGAGCAAGCAGAATGAGAAGATGATAAAGATGGAAATCACGATCTGGAATGCGGTTGGAGATGCGGATACATACGCGCGTCGAGATTATTTGGATCATCTTGCTAAAACTCACTTGTGGCTTAATAGAGCTTAATTATCCTCTAATCTTTTGTTTTGTAAACATGTGACATTTCAATTTCTGAAAGGACGCGTCATTTCGTATTCTCAATGTATAAATATCCGTTTTGAAAATGAAATGAAGGAGCGATAAGTAGAATATGTTAGAGGATAGAAAATATAGAGTGTAATACAATGTTTTGCCAATATGAGACTATGCTGCATGTTTCGAATCATGGAGATATCAATTGAAATCTAATAATATGGTGCAGTTGTTTCGGGTATCAGTTGTTTATGGTGTTTGTTGAAAGTATTATTAAAGTTGTCTCCAATATGGTGTTTTCTGGTTATTTAAATTGTTGTAACAAGTTTACATTTGGTTTTTCAGTGCACATTTGCTGCATCTGTATGGTCAATTGATTGGTTCTTTCCAGTAAAGATCAAACCCTTTAAATTGATCATAGTAATTAGAGAATGTTAATTGGATCACTAAGAAGAACTCGGTAATCATAACCTTGCATGTTTATACAAGTTATAAACTAAATCAAATGCTAAACAACTTGAATGTCTGCCAAAATGAAGTACTTTTTTTAGATTTCTCTTGACTTTGCATACCCAATAAGGCACTAGTCTCTGCATTTTCATCATTAAGATTCATTCATTTTTCTTTACATCTATTAACTGAGCATATTAGGATTTAGTTTTGAATATTGCTATACGATCTATACCAAATTTGATTTCATTTTTCCACTTCCATATGCCATTATGGACAAATCACTGCAAGAGAGAAGATCAAAAGTCAAGTTTGCCCAATTCACATAGGTACACCCGCCTAGGTCTAGCAGCACCTAGAGAGTAGAAAGCTTAAACCATTTGGCTTTGTCTGTTACCCTAAAACATTCCAAGAGACTGGAAACCTCTTGAGGTATTCTTACCTGCATTTTTGAGAGCTAACACGAGGCTTTTAAAGTCCTCGTCAGTTGGTCCAGGTCCTTCAAGCTGCCTTCGATTGGAATTGGTGATTCCATAGGTATATTAGAAGACAAACCTGGTTACATTGTAAAAAGAACCAACATACACGTCAACCACTGAACAACCACCTCTACAACTAACTTTTTAATCTTTTATGATCACATGAAACATAAAACACACTAATTTCAAGGTTGTTAACATCACTATTGAAATGTTTTAATTTTTTGACCTTTCAAACATTAAAAAGTACATCATTAAATTAATTATGTAATGGCATATTAAAAACATCATGAATTAATTATGTAACCACATAAGTCAAATATAATTCTATCAAAATTAATATCAAATAGATAATATAATTATAACTTATACATTTCAATGTCATTGATCTTCTTCTTCATCCAACTCTTTGTTTGTATCATCGATCTAGATTCAACATTGTAAGGATTGGTCATATCATCATCATCATCATGATATCAATTTTGATAATGTCATCATCACCACGGATGCCATCTTCATGAACATTAACTCCTACATCATCATCATCTAGTTCCTCCTCTTGACATCTTCATCAAGGACATCATCAACTAACTGTTGATCCTGATCATCATCTACATCATCTTCAAGTTCTTCGGTATCTTCTTCTCCACCACATTATACTTTATCGGCCTTCCTCTTGGATCATGCTAACAACAAATGACCAACCCGGTTTACTTGGAACCTTTGAGTAAAATACCTGCTCACATTGGCTTGGAAGAACATAGGGCTCATTTCCAAAATCGCTCAATTAACCTTTTATTAACCATGGTATATCCATTATCATGTTCAATAACAGTTCTCGGGATCATTTTCATTCAATCGTAGCCTGTACCATAGGACGACGAACAAAATTAATCTGAAGGACTTAAAGTCACCTCAAGAATATCATCCAAAATCCCATAGTATCGATTTTCTGAGACTTCTGGATGTATGTCGCTTCTAGATGAAACATTAGTCACCTGAAAGACTGAGTTATACCAGAATCACAAGTTTTCTTCATGTCATCCAACATTTTGATTCAAAATTTACAACCATTGTACCCATAGCCTTGTGGTGTTTCACGCAATATGTCAAACATGTAAAAATTATTGCAATATCGTCAGTTGATAAACATATTTATTCTTGGCCGAATGTATGCAAAGAAAATAATCTCAAGATATATATACATCAATAACTTGAAAATAATTAAAATAATATGGGTGATTAATATATTTATCGTGCCTTTTTATCTCTTAAACCATATGCTAAATCAATTTCACTTTGGTAACATTGGAATCTCCATTATGATGAGCTTCTTTAACCAATGAAGCCACACCTTCCCATGTTAATGCGTGACCAGATTGTTGACATCGTTCAATCCATACCATCATCCAATCAAGATTGTTGGCGATGTACAAATGTAGTGCATCCCACTCTCAACCAACTATACCAAAATAAATTAAAATTCACAAACAACGTATAATTAGTTAAATACCACAGTATATGACCTTAATTTATAATTGATGTATATTCAAGATTAAAAATTAAATAAGTACAATATACATAAAAACCATATGTAAAATGCATTCCAATTAATCTCCATGACCATCTTATAATTACCTCTCACTTTCCTCAATCTACCTTTCCCCAACAGGTACTCCCCTTCAAATTTGTTAGTGGAGTTGGGATCCCAAATGCAATCTAAATGGATCTTTGCTGCAAGCTTATGAAGATATTCACTAATGTACACCATGGTCCGGTATACCATATATCCCTCCACCATAGAACCCTTAGGATGTGCTCTTTTTCTAACCAAAGCCTTCAAATATTTCAAGTGCCTCTCAACCATCCACATTGAACTTGTGTGTACAGGTCCACAATTCAATCTCCTCAACTTGGTGTATGAAGTAGTGTTCTTGTGCATTGAAAAATGTTGAAGGTAGACACTTTTTCATTTCACACATTAGACGATAAATTTTTCTCTTCCAATAATTTATATCTTCTTTATGGATTTCTTTAGATGATAGCCATCTACAAGTGATTCAAGGCACAAATATATTAACGATATTTAACAAAAATATATAGTATATTACATAACAAGTAAAACAAATGATAATTATAAGATGTATACAACAAATTGAACAAATCTCGCTACTTACCTCATGTATTTTCCAAGATCATATATAACTTGTTTGAAATTGTTGTCAAAGTTGTCTAGGAGAGATAGAGGTAGAACGTACTACAACAATTATAAAATGATCTTTTCATTATTTTTCCAAAAGTAGTAAACACAATACACTGAAAAGTACATGCATTATACAAGTGTATATAATATACCAGAATAATTACCTTAATGAAGGTATGCCAATCATGCTTTTTCATCTCTGACCCAAATTCACCTTTCTCTGTTATTATATTGTTTATGTTTGCAGCAAATCCTGTGGGAAATCAATTTTTTTGTATGACTTCTTTTATAGCATTGCTTTGCTGCTCTGTTAATAACCAAGGAATGACACTTATATTAATTTGGTCTCCATCACTATTTAATTGAGTGACATTTTTTATTGCATGATTGGCTTCTTGAATGTTACTACAAATTTTGATAATTTTTTCTTTGTCATGCCTTCCATCCAATATTTTCTATAACGTTTCTGTTATATTCTTTCCGATATGCATTGTATCAAACAAATGCACAATTTGTAGCTGTTCATAGTAGGGCAACCTACTAAATTGTCTGGGATAACTTTTCGGTCCCTATGGAAGCCGACCATTAATGCCTTGACGACCTTCATGAAGCATATAAGTTAAAAAAATTAATGACATTCATTGTCAATTACAACATGAGTAAACACAACACAATATAAATATATAAATTCAAAACATATCATATATGATAGATAAACAATCTGATCCAATGTATAACCTTGATGATTAATTCTATTATATTCCAACTTCCATAGGGGAGGTGACATTCTTCGTGGTTTTGATGCAGTCCCCTCTTTCCCATCAAAAAAATGTTTTTCAGTAATTCGATACTTATGATTTCTATGGAGGAAGTGCCCATACTCATCAAACACCTACTTTCCTAAACTTGTTGAACGATGAGATTTCATCTTTGGACCATAAATTGGACATGCAAATTTTCCCTTTGTTTGAAGACCTGCAAAATGATATATAATTGGATTAAATATTGTTAAAGTGTAGTCAAATGATATAACATACCACAAAAATGTGTTAGCCCTGGGGCATCATGAATTGTCCATACAAACATTGCATGGAATTTAAATTGTCATTGTCCTATTGGTCTGGAGACGTCATACATAGTGACGCCATTCCATAACTTTAGTAACTCATCGATAAGAGGCTCGATATATAAATTCATATCTTGAACTTGGTACTTACCTAGTTGAATGAACATAAACATTGCATAATTATTATAACCATTTTACTGCAGTATATATAAATTAATGTACATGACTATTGAATAAAAAAAAATGTCATTATGCAACAAATAAGACAAATGAGATGCTACTACATTAAATAAAATTGATGTAAACAAATACTTGGAACAATCATTGACAACATTATGTGCTCCCCCTTTATTGACATTCATGGAGGAATGTTATTGTTGATAACAAAAATAGGCCACACTGAGTAAATAGATCTCAGCTCTCCAAATGGATTGACACCATCCGCTCCCAATGAAATCCTGAGATTACGAGGTTCTTCTTTAAAGTGTGGCCATTTTTCCTCCATGTCCCTAAATGCAGAACCATCTATAGGCATTCAAAGAATGTCATCTCCACTTCTATTCCATGCATGTTAATCCATCAATTGCACTAAGCTTTCACACCAAAATAATTGTTGCATACGTGGAATAATGAGAATATAACGAAGAACCTTGCGAGGCACTTTTTTGTCAGTTGATCTATTCGATATCTACTGATATGACATTTCAGGCATTCTGTTGTAAATTTCTGTTGTTTATGATATATAATATGATCATTGAGACATGCATCTATTGCTTGATACTCCATTCTGATATCTTTCATAATGGCACATAAATATCAGTATGAGCGAGGTAAAATATTTGATGGTGGTAACAAAAATTCACCAATCAATCTACAACAAAAAATAATTTGTTCATATAAAGAATATTAATGGTACATATTTCATCATTTGTTACCAATTGATGAAGACTAAACAATTAAAATAGATGAGAAAAGATGACATTTATGACATACCTTAACATCTGTGAGATTGCTATGTTTGATAAAGCATTCATAACCTTAAAGTTCAACAGCAACAATACAGCAGAGAGAAGAGTTGTTTTAGAGCCTTCATAAAGGTGCTCGTATGCCTTGTCAAGTACAGGTAAATCATGAACATCATCAAAGTCATCTTGATCATCATGATTAGCTCTGCCACTAAATGTGGCATGGATCAATGTATTCGTGCCATCATCTTCAACTGTGTTTTCTGGCACATGATCATCTTCTTCCATAGGATCATTAACTTCATCTTCGATATTCCACGGCTCCATGTTCATCAGCTTGCAAAACCACATTCTCTAGGCATTGATAATCCATATCATCTTCGAGGCACCCACCTTTATAATAATGATAGACATACAAATAAACCATGATCATGATCAAGTGATTATATATATATATAAAATGTTAAAACAATATAAACATTTAAAAATTCAATCAATATAAACATATAATGAACAACTTACCAATGGACAATAATCATGCCCCCTTCGAAATGTGACCATGCTGCCACCACAATGTTTCTTAGCTGTTGTGATTAAAATTCATATTGTCTTTAAGCCCTTGCAATTATTGCAAGGACAATAACATTTCCCATCACCCTTTCTTTTCAATCTAGCCCATAATCTATCAAGTGCCTCTTCATTTTGTTCTGGACTAATATTATCTGACATGATTTTTCTTTACTAAGCTCGACTATTTAGATCTTCAAAAAATATCAAACTCACACTCCAATAATTTTTATTCATAGATAGGTAGCATAATCTAATAATTATGATATTTTACACCAAAAAAAAATGGCATGCAACCACTTGCAAAGAGAAGATGATGCGAAGTTGAGCCCCATAAAACACTTTACAATGCTAATTCCAAAACTTATTAAATTCTGATTTTACTATGATTTCCAACTAGTTAAGACTCTAATATCGAGGAATATTGAACTTGATCACAAAATTCCTACAACAACGGAGGTAGCGAGCTAGTAAGAGCAAGTGACCCATTCCTAAGGAGCAATAAGTTAGAATCATCATTGCTAATGTCAATACGGATTTATCCTTTTAGTTAAAGATGCAATGTGTCACTTCTTATGACGAGCTTATCCCTAGGGCCCTCAACATTGAGAGAGCCCTAATAAAAAACAACAAAAGCATTGGTAAGAGCATGATTAGGGTACAAACCCTAGGCCTCTGTAGAAACATAAACAATAACTATAGCAGATTAGTGAGGTTGCAATACTAGAAAGATTGAGACATTGTAGGTAACAAAAAAATCTTACAATCTAAAGATTGTAGCCAATAACAAGCACACTATGTAGCGTAGTGACATTTGTAAATGCAATCTATGGTAAGAAGAATGACAGTCACTTGAGATGTGACGGTAAAAAATAGGCTAAGCAGTGACAAGATAATAAAGCTCAAACCTTGCATAATAAAGTGGAGATTTTAACAGTGAGTTTCCTTACCCTCTTGCTGACCTTAATGGTTTTTCAAATGCTTTTGGTAGTGTTAGACAAGGCAAATGCAATCAGGGAATGACTGTCCAAATGAAGTTATAGTGGTAATCATAGGTTCAATGTTTCTTCTTAGCCATTAATATTATATAATGGAGGTAGTGGATTGCATATTTGAGCAGTGTTTTGAGACTCACCAAAGATGGGAGAATAGTGAATAATACCTCGTGGACTATGAAGTAGTGTCAATAAGGTTGAAGGATCTTAAGAACTACAATACCATGAAATAATGAGTCCCCTATAGTAAGTAGGCAATCTATAGGGCATAGTTTGATTTTATTGAAGGATGCTCATGAAAGGAATCTTCAAGTGATAGTGAGTGTGCTGTTTGAGATTGCAGCTAAGGGTGCAATACCCAGTCTTAAAGGAAGTTAGCAAAGCAGTAAATGTGCAAGAAAATTGAATCATACAGAACAAACAATTCACAATGTTATCTTCCATAATGCCTTGAGTTTGAAGACAAAAATATCATTGTATCTTCATGATGAAAGTGGTGACCTTAATGGTCAATCACTGGCAACCATGATTTTAAAACATGTTATTGTGCTTATGGAGGCAACATT
>VDFB02000003.1:183843931-183885894 GCA_007258455.2 Sequoia sempervirens
CCATTCAACTTCATGAACAAATTAAGGATCACGTGATGACATAAAATAAAATTAAAAGAATAAATGAATACATCAAATATATACATAAGTGTGCAATCCGTTTTAGTAGGGTCCCATGGAGCTGTTTAGATATTATTTGAATAAAAAATACTCAACTATTTATATATTCTTTATGATTCAAGAAACATTTTTTTTTTGTTATTCAAAGGAATTTATAACTTGTAAATTATTTTTACTAATAAATATTCAAGATAAAATCTAAAAATGTATGAAAAATGTAGGAAACACAAAATATATAAAACCAAGTACACACAAATATTATGATTAAATTGTTGTTGCATAACTTCAAAATATTTTTTTGTCTAAAATGGATATTTTAAATTGCATGCATGTTGATATATTTTGTCATGTTAGTGCCTTAGAGGCTTAAAAAAGTCAAAAAGAGGCATAAAATTTTAATGTTTTAAGTATGGTTAGAGTTTTAGAAAAAGTGAAAAATGAGTCTTTAGTATTCTCTCATGCCACTCACCAAAGAGAAATAAAAAAATAGGTTTTTATAAACCACCCATGTTGCGTAAGAAGTTTAGGGTTTTCTTTATCTACATTGAAGATGTTCTTATGTTTTGTTTGTGGAAGCATCACCTTTTTGTTGTAGCTTCAACCATGTTGGAGAAGATAGACATGTTGAAGAGAGGTAAAAGAGTAATGAAACAAAGTAGGGAGCTTAGAAAAAGAGGTTGTAGGATATAAGAAAGTAATCACAAGTCATTACCCACATGTTTATGATCCTTCATCTATTGGATCTACGTGGTATGTCTTCCATTTATTACCATGGATTGTGTTTCTTTTGAATAGGACAACTGAAAATGGAGGGAGGTGAATTAGTTGTCATAGAATTAAACCTTTAATTCAATCCCCAGAACTAATACTTAGTACTGCTTAAATGATTAATCATCAAATGCTAATGCATAAACTCAAATCTGATCCATAAACACAATAACACCGGATTTATGTGGAAAATACAATGAGGGAAAAACCACGGTGAGGATTAACTCACACTATAGAGAATATAAAAACTAATTACAAGAAGCTCACTGCCTGAAATAAGGCTCATTGCTTGAAACAAGGACTCAATGTCTGTAACAAGGACTCACTTTCCAATAGGGTTAACAAACCGAAGGGCTCACTACCACATAGATACAAGGAAGAAAAAGAATACTTGTTACAAAGAGACTACAATCCCAATGCAACAAAGGATTCCACCACAGTCACTTGATCTACTTGCATGAATGATAGAGTTCACTTTCTGCTCATTGCATATGGAAACTCAACATTAAGATTCACACTGATATTCCACACTCGCAACACACACACTTACTGAATAGAATCAAAGTCATACCAAAATGCACTTTCTCTTTTCTCATATTACTCTTGTTCTTTGCTCTTGTATATTTTCCATCACTTAACTCATCTTGCATTTATACCATCTCCAACTTTGAAACATATCCAAAGTCAGCCATCCAAATCCAAATTCAAGTTAGGTTAGTTCCAAAATATTCTAGGGTGGAATTAGAATGAGGGAAACCTAATCAAATGCTTCATAGGGAACCAAATAGATTCAACACGTTTCATCAAGCTCCAAAGTAGTATTTCACACAAGGTTGGCCAAACCAGTGTAAAACACATAGAACCATTAAGCACAAACTTTCCAAATGCCAAAATTATCTTCAATACAATCAGTAAAACTCAATTTTAGAACCGCAAGTCATAAGAATTCATCAAAGAGAAATTCATACCAACAACATTTCCCCCGGACCTCAACTGGAAACATAGAAAATCATAGTTCACAATTGGTGAAGAAAACTTGCACTAGGTACAATAAATTAACAACCAAAAATTTGGATATAGCATCTTCTAACAACCATGAACAACATGTCTGAACCATGCAAAGCACTGAACACTTGAAACATATCTTCATTACAATTTTCTTAATATCCTCAACATATGCAACCAACAACAACTAGTTGATAACTAGTTGACTGGTTGACATCAATGAAAACACCTTCAATCTTTCCATTTTTACAACAATCTCCCCCTTTGTTATTGATGGCAACACATTATGTGAAAAACCATCATTGAAGACAACATACAATATTTGAATACACTTTTCTGCTTCTTTCCCTTAGTAGATAATTTATTATACACTTCCTTTCCTTTCACATACTTCTTCTCCCATTCTTCCTTTTCTTTTGGACATGCTTCTTCTCCCCCTTTGACATCAATGGAAAAGGGAAAACAATATTTTACATTGATTTCTCCTTTGACATGAAAAACAAAATACTCATAATGACAACACTTCATACTACCTACTCCCCTTAATAGGTAGCCACCAAAACATCAGCCCTGAAGAAAGATAGATCCATAGATCCACCAGGATGATGCATCTCCATATGCATCTAATTTGAGAAAAGTTAAATAAAAGTGGATGTGTGGCAAGGAAAATGGGGCAAATTCAAATATATAGTTGATATCAGTAGGAAGAGAGTCCAATAAGCAAGAGTAAAGTATTTGATTGCAAGTATGACATCAAGTTAAATGATGAAAGAAAGGTTAGAGAGTATGAGGCAGGTTAGTTTGCAAAGAGGCAGTTATATCAAGTTGAAAGGAAAGCACTAGTGGATAAGTTTGAGTTTGTTCCAAGGGTGAAGATAAAGAAACTTCAGTCTCAGATTTGTAAGGTTGTGTTAGGAAATGAAGGAGCAGATAAAACATCAGTTCTAGACTAGGGAAAGATCAAAGGATATCTACAAGGATAGTGTGAGCATATGGATCAAGGACTAGGTGACACAAAGTGCAAGAGAGCAAAGCATGATGCAAATTTCTAGTATTTAACTAAGTGGAAGGGACTACTAGATGGAATAGCCTATGGAGAGTATGAAGGCAAAGTGATCAAGAAATGGAGTGAATTTTTCAGAGGTGGACAAGTAGGAAGTTCATTTTCCAAGAGACTTGAAAAAATTCCAAGGTGGGTTGTATGGTGCAGGTGCACTGAGTTGCACAATTTGAGTCCATAAGGTCATGTGTTAGGTTGTAGGGGTTTTTTTGTCATTTTTTTCAAAAAATAAGGTCATATAGACCATTTTTCATGTAATTAGGTTTTTGAGAGGGTTACTGGGTTAAAATTGTCAATTTGTGTGAAAAATGTAAATGTTGTCTTCAAAAATTGCAAAGTTGTCAAGAAAAGTGCAAAATTGCAAAATGTAAGGAATACCAATTCTCATAAGTATTCCAAAGTTATTTTTTGTGGGTTTTTTGGTTGTAAAAGGTCTATAAAGGCTGGAAGACACATTATGTATGTCCTCTTGAAGATTTGAAGGAAGATATCCATCAATTTATCTCTATTTTTCTCACATTTTTGTATTTTCTCACTTTGTAGCACTTGTATGGTACCGTACAAAGGTTCCCTTCTATAAAACTATTTGGAATTCATTGAGTATATGTGGTATCTCTCCTATGCATTTAGTTTGAAGGGTTTACACTGGATTTGTGGCCTTTAATCCCTGATTTTCTATATTTTGTCTGTTAACCCTATTCTAGGGGTTTGAAAGTGTCAAACTTGTGAATGGACCCATTCCATCCTTTGTAATCACTGTAACTAGGTGGAATGGGCTTGAAATTATAGGGTTAGGTATTTCCTTGGTTTTTGTGAGCAATGCTTTAAGTTTGATGGTGATTGGAGGACTGTCCCAATGAGTTATTATGTGATTTTTACATGAAAATGGAGGTTTGAGCCTAGGGTTTGATAAAACACAATTGGAAAATGTTTTTAAATGAAATTTTGAGCTTGTGTAGGTCTAAAGAGAAGATTTTGAGGTATTGGAAGGGTTAGATAAGCCCTAGGGATTCATTTTTCAATAAACCTGGAGGTCACAAAAATCCTAAAAATAAGGGTTTTAAGGTTTGGGGTATTAGAGGTCCATACACTTGAGGAAGATTGTGGATTTATGGGTTTTGGAACCTAAGGAATGCTACCTCATAGGTTTTTTGGGTTGGTGAGACATTTGAGGACTAGTTCCTTTGCAAATTAGGCCTAATTGGCTAATTAGGACAACGTTGGCACACCTATTTGAGTGTTTTTCTCCAAAAGAGTTGTATGTGGAATTAAGATATGTTGTGTAACTCATAAATGGGAATCTAATTCAATAAGATTTTTGTAATGTGGTTTGGAAAGTTTCATAATTAAATCCCTAAAACTAGGTCTGCAGACCTACTAGGAAGCCTAGTGGAAAGGTGAAGAGGTGACAAGAGAAAAGATTTTTGATTGAAGGTTTGTTTGAAACTCATCTAATTGTGATTTTTTGAATATTTCTAACCCTTGCACTACATCAATTGGTATCAGAGCTATAAGGAGTAGGTATTTTGATTGAAGGTTGCAAGTTTGTGAAGGACAAGTGGGAAGTTGAAGAGACATAATGCATCTAGGAAATATTATGAAAAAGGAGATCAGAGAATTCAAAGAGAGACATGCTAAGTTGAAGGAGATGACACAAAGGAGGGAACTATTCAGGACAAGATGCAAATGCAAAATCAATGTATGTAATGTGATAATAGATTCATGTTCTATTGATAATAGTGTGTTAGTTGAAATGGTAGACAAATTGGAGTTAGAAAGAATTCCACATGAAATAACATATAAAGAATTTTGGTTGAATGTGATCAGTTAGTTGTCATGAATGAATAAGCTTTAGTGGAGTTTTAGATTGGTGCATATAAGGATAGCATTATGTGTGATGTTTTTCCAATAAGTTATTGTCACTTGTTACTTGGAAGGAAGTGGTAGTTTGACAGATATGCCTTACATGATTGTAGGGATAATGTTTATAAAATTGAGAAAGATACAATCAAGTTAAAACTAACATCATTGCAGGGAGATGATAGAGCACAAGATAAGATGGCAAGGATAGTGATGATAGGGAAAAAGGAGTTTCTAAAGCATGCAGAGGATAGAAACAAAGAAGGTGCAACCACTACAACAGAAGAGGATGTTGAGACATCAAAGGTGAAGAACGGTGCAATGTTGAAGAGTAGAGAGAAAAATAAGATAGAGAATTTCAAGGATGAATTGACCTTGAATATTAGAGATAAGCTTGAAAAGCATGATGAAGACATGAGAGGGGAAGAGTTTTGTTCATTGAAGGAAAAGGAGATTAAAGAAAAATCTTATGTTGTCAATACAGTGATGTGCAAGTCTGATGGGACAATGGAATAAGGGGCAGAGACCCTGATGACAAAAATTAGAGAAGAGGATAAAGCAAGTAAGAGTAAGTTGCCTATGAAGAGGCAAGATGGGCCTAGGAAGGTCACCGTGGAGGAGGTGTGTTGTCCAGTGATGGGACAAGAGCATAAAGTGCATTAGATTTTTGATAACAAGGGAGACAGAAAGAAACAAGTGTTTGATAGTAAAATTTTTGGAGGACCTAATGGCAAAGAGGTCTTAGAAGTAAAGAGAATGAATGCAGAGATAAAAGGTCAAAGAAAAGAGAGTAGATGGATGGTGGAAAACCATGAAGGGCTTGAAAAGAGTGAAAACATCATGGTGGGGGTAGTATTGTGTCCCTTGAAGGTAACTAAAGGTAATGGGAAGTCAAGCACTGCAAGGATAGAGGTTTGTATGTCTAAAAATATAGGGATAAGAGAGGTAGACAGTCTAAGAGTAAATGGTGAAAAGAGCCAAAGAAAATGGCAAGTGAAAGAGTGTAAGATGGTTGAAGTGAAGAAATGTGAGAGCATGGTATTTAGAGAAGATGGTGGGTAGTCATATTGTGTTTCTAAAATTGATAGGACATAGATCTGTGGGATAGAATATTAGATGCAAAGTGTGGAAAGTCAAGGTAAAGAAATGAAAGGTAAGATACAAGGAAGTGTGGCTAGATTTGAGCACACCCAACAAGTTGAGATGAAATTTGTAGTCACCCCAAGTGGTGAAGAGGTTCAAACAATGAGTTGGAAGGAGGTATCAATGATGGAAAAGACCAGGGATGCTATAGGCCAAGATAAGGCCAAAGATAGGTTGTTTGAGAGAACTCCAAATGAGTTGGAGAAGTGTGATGAAGGTATGGATGGGATAATGCTATGTCCTTAAGGAAAAAAGAGGTTGGAAGGTAGTCAGAGGCTGCTATGACAAAGATTTCAAAAACTAATTTCATAAAGGTTCCAAGAGTGGAGGACCTAAGACTGAGCGAGAAGACAAAAGGTGAAATAAAAGTGGATGTCTGGCAAGGAAAATGGGGTAAATTCAAATATGCAACAAATATCATGAGGAAGAGAGTCCAAGAAACAAGAGTAAATCATTTGATTGTAGGTATGACATCAATTTTTGATGAAAGAAAGGTTAGAGAGTATGAGGTAGGTTAGTTTACAAAGAGGCAATCATATCAAGTTGACAGGAAAGCACTAGTGGATGAGTTTGAGTTTGTTCCAAGGGTGAAGATGAAGACACTTCAGTCTAAGATTGGTAAGGTTGTGTTAGAAAATGGAGCAGATGCAACATCAGTTCCAGACTAGTGAAAGATCAAAGGATATCTACAAGGACAGTGTGAGAAGATGGAGCAAGGACTAGGTGAGACAAAGCGCAAGAGAGAAAAGCATGATGCAAATATCCAGTATTTAACCAAGTGGAAGGGACTACCAAATTGAAGAGCCTATGGAGATTATGAAGGAAAAGTGAACAAGAAATGAAGTGAATTTTTTAGAGGTGGACAAGTTGGAAGTTCAGTTTCTAAGAAACTTGGAAAAATTCCAAGATGGATTGTATGGTGCAGGTGCACCCAGTTGCACAATCTAAGTCCATAAGGTCATGTGTTAGGTTGTAAGAGTTTTTTTTCATTTTTGTTAAAAAAAAGTCATATAGACCATTTTCATGTAATTAGGTCTTTGAGAGGGTTATTGGGTTAAAATTGTCAATTTGTGCAAAAGATGTAAATGTTGTCTTCAAAAATTGCACACTATAAGGAATACCAATTGTCATAAGTATTCAAAAGTTAGTTTAAGCAGGTTTTTTGGCTGCATTTAGTTGTAAAGGGTCTATAAAGGCTAGAAGACACATTATGTACATCCTCTTGAAGATTTGAAGGAAGATATCCATCAATTTATCTCTGTTTTCCTTAGTTTCCTATATTTTTCTCACTTTGCAACACTTGTATGGTACTGTACAAAGGTTCCCTTCTCTGAAACTCTTTGGAATTTGTTGAGGATATGTGTCATCTCTCCTATTAATTGGGTTTGAAGGGTTTACATTGGATTTGTGGCCTTTAATCCCTGCTTTTCATATCTGCTCTGTTAACCTTGTTCTAGGGGTTTGAAAGTGTCAAGCTTGTGAATGGACCCATTCCACCCTCTTTAATCATTGTAACTAGGTGGAATGGGCCTAAAATTGTAGGATTAGGTATTTCCTTGGTTTTTTTTAGAAAGGTTTGAAGTTTGATGGTGATTGGAGGACTGTCCCAATGAGTTATGTGATTTTTACATGAAAATGGAGGTCTTAGCCTAGGGTTTGATAAAACATAGTTGAAAATGTTTGAAAATGAACTTTTGAGCTTGTGCAAGTCTAAATAGAATTTTTTGAGGTGGTGGCGGGGTTAGAGAATCCCTGGCGATTCATCTTTCAATAAACCCTCACAAAAAGCCTAAAAATAAGGGTTTTATGGTTTGTGGTATTGGATGTCCATACACCTAAGGAATATTGTTGATTTAGGGGTTTTGGAACCTGAGGAATGCTACCCCATAGGGTTTAGGGGTTGGTGAGACAGTTGAGGAGTAGTTCCTTTGTAAATAAGGCCTAATTGGCTAATTAGGACAACATTGGCACACCTATTTGAGTTTTTTTCTCCAAAAGAGTTGTATGTGGAATGAAGATATGTTATGTAACTCCTAGATGGGCATCTAAATCACTAAGCTATTTGTGAGGTGGTTTGGAAAGTTTCAGAGTTGAAGTCCCTAAAACTAGGTCTGCAGACCTACTAGGAAGCCTAGTGGAAAGGTGAAGAGGTGACAAGATGAAATATTTTTGATTGAAGCTTTGTTCAAAACTCATCTAATTGTGATTGTGTGAATATTTCTAAGCCATACACTACATCAAAAACATAATGAATGAAGGTCATGAGAATATTAGTTATCCCTTACTTGTGATTAAGTCATTTTAGAAGAACCTACCTTTGAGTGTCATGAAAATTTAGTTGGTGGTTCTGTTAAAAACTCTCCTCCTAGGGAGGATATCATGGTGCAAGAAAATATAAACATTGACACATGTAATGAGGCTTCCTTAGGTGAAGTGATAGTAGCTTCTTCTTCACTAAGACATCACACAAATAAAGAAAATATTATTGAGGTTCTAACAACACAAATTGGATCTCCTTTAATTAGTGAGCTTCCTAAGTAACCTCCCATTAATGAATCACATAAGAAACTAAGAGATTTCTTGAAATCTACGATGCAATATAATAATGTTTTGCAGCAACCAAGATATAACACAATTGCTCAAACATGTAGGGGACCACAAATAGCTCCCACATCATCACCATCACCTCAACATATTTTTCCTAATGCTCTTCATTCACCTTTTCTTAATATAGTTGAAGATCTTAAGAGGACTCCTGCTAATATATCCATATGGAAACTTATTCATCTATCACCTACATACAAGTGCATGTTTCAAGAAATGTTATAAATAAAGTAGGAGGAGATCCAAGCTTCTATGAAATTGAATAATGTAACATCCTTGTTTCATCTCACACAAGTCACACAATAAGAAATAACATTCCCTAAACATGAATTTACCTCACTTAAGACCCAAAAGAAGAATGAATCCTTGATGATAAAGGTGATCATTAATGAAACTGCAGTTAGGCACACTCTCATAGATAATGGAGTAGAAATCAATGTTTGTAGCATTGACCTCCTAGACAAAATTGGAATGTTCAAAAGGTTCATTCAACTTAAGGATGTTCATATTCGTAGCTTTGACAATGTTAATAGGAAACCACTAGGAATGATCACATTACCTATTAAGGTCAAACCTATTGTGTTTCCTACCCCTATCCATATCATACAAGGACCCCTTTCATACAATCTTCTCCTACGGAGACCATGGATTCATGCTATGAAAGGAGTCCCATCTACTCTCCACCATATAATGAAATTTGAGTACAAAAACAAGATATACACAGTTGAAGCAGATGAAAGAAGCTATGAATCACATGATCACAACATTTCCAACTCTCCTAATACTTTCATTCAAAAATCAAAGGTTGAACCTATACAAGTTGATGCTAATCCTTCACCAACAATAAACCTCTTTAGTGATAATTGGGGGTTGTTATATTTTACACCTCCTTTCAATAGAGAATCCAAAATCTCACCCTCGAAATCCAAAGAGTCATATACCAATGATTCATTTTTAGATATGAGTTCTAATGATGATTGGGGTTTCACACATCCCTTTATAGGAGAGTGGAACATCTCACAATCTAAAACAAAAAAACCTTGTGTTGCATTCACTAAACTTAATTCTACAACATTACGCCATGGTGGTGATGGGGGCTATATAACACCCATCCCTAATGAAGGAATGACACATGAATTTAAAAGGGATTTTTGTTCTCGCAAAGAAACTAATCCTTCTTAGAAGCATAAAACCCCTTCATTTGAATTGGAAGATTGTTATGGTATCAGATACAATCTCCCTCCTACACATGGATACAATGAACATACAAATACCATACTCTTTCAAGAAAGATCCAGGATTACCACCTTTATTTCCACTTTCATCTAAAGCCTTGTCATTTAGTGTGTGTATGACATCTTGTGAAAATAAAGGAGCACCTTCTACTATTGACCAAGAGAGTATCTTGATGAGACTCCTCCAAGATTGTCTGATCTCTCTCCCTCTAAGAACACGAAATAAATTCTATTACAAGAGTTCATTTTTCACATATCATAGAGTTCATGGTCATGTTACTAATGAATCTAAGGCTTTAAGTAAAAATATTCAACATCTCAAGGAGTGTTGTGCTCTTCCTTGTATTGAAGCACCTAATTCCTCTAGCTGATACTCATTTTCATCTAATTTGACTGACCCTTGTCCTATACTAAGTGGAGGAAATCGGTTAGGTATCCTTATCCTCACATGTCACTTTTCATTGCCTCTTTTGGCTAGTTGACTGCATTCCATGAATATGTTAGAGCAAGCTTGCGAATTGGATGACATGCCTTAAGTTGGATTACATGTGACATACTAAGTTATGTATTTTGGGGGAAACCCTCTTTTCCTTTTTCATTTTTGTCTACTTTAAAGTAATGGCTCACAACATGGTGCTAGCAATTTCTTTAAAGTGGGGGCATACACTGGCATTATTTTGGCATGATTCCATTTGCATTTTTTTCATGTTCCTTGTGCGATTTTCTTTCTTCTTGTGATGCGTCCTTTTCTTGGTGGTGTCATTGAGTTTGATTTCCTTTGAGAGTGTGATATTTCTTTGACTTGTCATCTCTTGGAAGCACTAAGAAAAATGTTGCCTAAGAAGAGACCTTACATGAACTAAGAAAAATCCCTTTGAACATCTCTCTCTTTCTTGTTGTGTTCATTTTTCCTTTTTGTACCTTATTATAGTCATGGAGGTATGGATTTGATATGGTCCCCTGGGGATCCACTAGTGAATAGCTAGCTTCACTATCCCTCGTGAGCATGCAGTTTTCTTTGTCCTTATCATAGTCATGGGGGTATGATGTTGATATGGACCTCTTGGGGCTCACCTAGTGGACAACTAGCTCCCACTAGCCCTTGTGAGCATGCATTTTGTTTGCATAGTGGACATCACATTCCACTTGTAAATGTTTTTGGGAAAATAGCCTAGACCCAGTCCACTGCATTGGACAACCACTTGAAGCTTGATCCATGATAACTTCCTTTTTCCTTTTTGATTTCCTTTTTGTTTTCCTTTTTCTTGTCCTTGATGGTGTATGCTAGCGATCTGATTATGGCTTCATATATCATCTGCATGTGTGTTTCTTTGCCTATGTTGATTTGTCATAAGATCTTGACCTTGGGGGCTTGAGTGTATCTCTTGATCATTTTCATCCTATCTTACTAACGCTGGTGCATTCAAACCCCTCTTGATTGTGTGGTTGGCTACTTTAATGTGAGTTTGAAGAAAGTTCCTCCTCTCACTAAAGTGGGGGCTAAATGTAGTGTATCAAAAATCATACCCTTGCATTTTCACACTTGTTTAGGCCCTCCTTGCTTTGTTTATGCTTATTTATGGCTTAATTGGTCCTATTTTGCATCCACAATCCTAATAAAATCTATATTTTTATGGAAAATCCCAACAAACATAAAAAGATAAATGATCATTTAATGTTTCTATTTATGTGTCCTTGATTTGTGGACTAGGACTAAAACTTCACCTAGGGCATCTTTGTCCTCCATGGGTCTTGGGACCCTAATATTGAAAAAACTAAAATAGGTCCCTTTTTTGAGTTTGTGCTCCAAGAATTGAGCCTTGGGACTAATATGCCACCTAGGGTGTCTTAGTCCTCCTTAGATTATTTTTAGGATTCAATTTCAAATTTGGGAGAGATTTACCCTCCTTTATTTAATGAATTCATATGTTGGCTTAGTGTGGTGTAATTTTGGGATATTAAGCATGAATAAGTATAAATACAAAGTTCCTCCACTCATTTTTCATAAGAAAAATAACAAGAAGTCAAGTATTCATTCCTAAGGCAAGTTTATGCATTCAAGATCAATTCATCAAGCATTTGAAGCCATCATCAAGATTCAAGCATCATGTCAAGGTTTTAGTGTTTCCATTGATGTTGTTGAGCCAAGACTATGGATGTAGCATTAAAGATCTATTTGCAACCATTTTTCAGAGGGTATGTGTTGGATCACCATAGAAAAAATAGGACCTTAAGTGGCAAAAAATTCAGAAAAATCAGAGTTAGGAAACTTGGTGTAAAAATTTCAATAAGTTATCTATATTATTTCAAAAATATGTAAGAGTAGAATATGTAGCAAATTGAATGTATTTTCTAAACTACTAGGTCTATTTTAAAAAAAATATATATCTATTTGGTGAAAATTTAAAATTTCAATTGAGTAGTATTTAAATTTCAAGGAAAAAGTAAGAAGTAGGTGTATGTCTGACCACCCTAACCACAATAAAATGATAATATTTTCTTATAATATTTAAGATATAAGTAGAGGACTCATGTCCAGATATGATGCATATTTTTTTGTAATTTTTTCCAAGTAAATAATTAATTATGAATTTTTTATTACAACTTTTAAAAAATATAAAAGCTTGTTTTTTTGACAACATTAACTTGGTCAAAACTTCATGAAATTATTTTTTTTTTTAAATCTTATAGTGTGAAAAGCATAGAATGTGACACAGGTTTTGGATTCAAAAAATGTGATACCATTTGAAATCTATAGATGTTTTTCAATCAACCTATCAATCAGGACTTTAATCGTAATTCAAATAGAAAATAAATAATAATTATTTATTTAATTCAAAGTAAAGCATAATTTATATTGGTGGAAATCCAAGAATCTCCTTTAGAAATACTTTTTGTTTCATCAATTTTGGATTAAAAAAATTCGTCAGCTACATACCCTACACATACCCATCATATTGCCACTTTTTGGCCCATCATGATCTTGCACATACCCCACATCATATTCCAAGATC
The DNA here is from genome assembly GCA_007258455.2 of Sequoia sempervirens. Lineage (NCBI taxonomy): Eukaryota > Viridiplantae > Streptophyta > Pinopsida > Cupressales > Cupressaceae > Sequoia > Sequoia sempervirens. The sequence continues at coordinate 183,856,681 of VDFB02000003.1, forward strand.
CAAGATCTACATTATTCATGGAAACTACATGGTAGATTGCATATTTTCTTCACAAAACATCATACAAGGTGATATCATTTACATTTTTCATGTTTCATGCTCCATTTCATTCATTTCATCATTTGGTTTAATTACCTATAAGGGGTTTGACCAAGGAAAACCCTCATTTACTAACAATCAACAAGTTTTCCCCCTCTTGTGTGTTCGTATATGTAGATCTAGGTTGAATACTTGAATATCACTTGAAGTGCAAAGTTGCATTACCAATGTTGACATATTCATAGAAACTCACCTATAGGCCATATTCAAAAGTTTTAGAACCTGAGATCAAAAAGGAAGCAAATGCACACCTTGGAGCCTAGGACCACTTTTAGAGATTCCAAAAATTTAGAACCAGATTAATACACTACCTTGGGTGTCTTAGTCTTCCACAAGGTATTTTTCAGGGATTCTTCAGGATTCTGTTTTGGCATTAGAAGACTCAACATCTTCCCTCAAAAACAACAATATGACTAATATGCCATCTTGGGAATCTTAGTCCTCCACAACATATTTTGATAGCTTCTTTACATTTCTATAATCGTCATAAAATCTCTAAACTTCCTAGGCACACATACCCTTACTTGGTGTAGCTTAATTTCATCCTTTGTATTCATTATTTGGCTTGCATTGCTTGATTTTGTGATTTGAATGTTCATTTGTCTTTTCCAAGCATTTTCTTGATGGCGAACCCCTAAAAGCTGAAAGAGGCCACTCCTAGGTCCTTCCTAGTTGTGAAATTGACTCACCTTGTGAGGTTATTTTTCAATCCAATTAGGACTCCTAGGACATTAGTGAATGGTTAGTGGCGAAAGAGTGATATTTCTAGATATCCATTTTTCTATTCATCAATACTGCTTAATGATTAATCATCAAATTCTAATGCAAAAACTCAAATGCAATACATAAACACAATATAGAATATCAAAACCAATTACAAAAGGCTCACTACCTAAAATAAGGCTCACTGCCTAAAACAAGGACTCGCTATCTAGAATAAGGACTCATTGTCCAACATGGTTAACAATCTGAAGGGCTCATTTCCATAAAGATACAAAGAAGACAAAGAATAATTGTTATAGAGAGACTAAAATCCCAGTGCAACAAAGGATTCCACCAAAATCACTTGATCTACTTGTATGAGTGATAGAGTTCACCTATTGCTCACTGCATCTGAAAACTCAACATTAAACTTTGCACTGATCTTCCACACTCGCAACACACACTTATCGAATAGAATCAATATCACTCTAAATTTTAGTTTCTCTTTTCTCTTATTTCTCTTCTTTTTTGCTCTTGTATGTTTTCCATTGCTTAACTCATCTTGCATTTATACCATCTTCAGCTTTGAAACATATCCAAAGTCAGCCATCCAAATCCAGATTCAAGTTAGGTCAGCACCACAACATTCTAGGGTGGAATTAGCATGAGAGAAACCCAAACCCACACTTCATAGGGACCCAAATAGATCAAACATGCTTCATCAACCTCGAAAGTAGTATTTCACACAAGGTCAGACAAACCAATGCAAAACACATAGAACCGTTAAGTACGAACTTTCCAAATGCTGAAATTATCTTTAATACAATTAGGGCAACTCAACTTTAGAATTTCAAGTTATAAGACTTCATCAAAGAGAAATCCAAACCAACAACATTTCTCTCGGACCTCAACTAGAAACATAGAAAACCACAGTTCACAACTGGTGAACACAACTTGCACTGTACAATAAATCAACAACCAAAAATTTGGATATTATACCTTCTAACAACCATGAACATGTCTGAACTACACAAACATAGGAGTAAATATGAACCAAAACCAAATCAACCACTGAACACTTACAACATATCTTCATTACAATTTTCTCAATATCCTTGACATATACAACCAACAACAACTAGTTGATAACAAATGGACCAGTTGACATCAATGACAACACCTTAAATATTTCAGTTCTTGCAATATTTTCTTTAATAGTTGACTAGTGACTTTGAAAATATTACATTTGAAATAAACCTATATGTATTTTACTTGTGATTTTTTGATGGTTGTCAATTGTTTTCATGAAACCTTAGTGTATCTTCCATTAAAAATTACATTATAACTATTAGAATGAAGTCTCCCTTGTTGGCAACACAAGGGCAGACAACTGAGAGGGGGGGTGAATCAGTTGTCACAGAAATTCAAAATTATTGAACTTGTTAACCTTATTCTCAAATCTGATTAATAACCATGAAAGCATAAATCATCAACACATTAGAAACACACATAACACAAAGATTTTTATGTGGAAACCCTATTAGGGGAAAAACCATGATGGAGGTTAGTCCATAAGATTATACCATGTTAAAAGTATAGAAGAATAAATGAGAATGCACATGCATTTAGGCAGACTGCCTAGAGCTCACTGCTCAAATACAACAAGGCTTACAGCCCAAGGAAGACACATTGTCTTACATAAAGTTTCAAATTACATCCACAAGATTGAACTGAGAAAATAGCATCTGCTCATCCCTGATTATAGTTTTGGTTAAGCACATAAACTTTGCTCACTCTTCTTCACACTTAAATTTTTCCTTTGAATGATTAGAACATTATTGAAATATAGGACTCACACACCTTTCTTCACAACAATCACACACCATACATCATACCTTCAAATGATAAGAAAATCACTTATATATATCCACAACCAAGAATAACATCATCTACATATCGGCTTCAATGAAATATAAATGAATACAAACTATCAGCCCAAAACATAAATAATTATCAATCTGAATCAACCAAGGTTGGCCACAATATAGTGAAGACCTAAAATAACATCCTCAAACACAAAAAACCTTTAATAATTATTCCTCAAAGATCCACAACATGCTACAATCACCCTATCAGCCAAGAACATGAAAACCATGAATACGCAAGAGAAAATCTCCAATCACGAACACACTAATCAATGCAAACATGAAAAAAAGATAGAAAATGATATATAAATTTCCACAAGCATCATGAAACACCAGATTAGCATTTGCAACACTTCACATTACTAGAATCACAACATCTTAATTCAAGAACACCAACTAAAGCAACATAAAAACTGCCAAAACACAGATACTCATAACTCGATCAAATCTTCATGCAGATCTCTAAAACTCAACATGGATAAAATAGATATACTAAAAAAAATCCTTTAATCCACAAGTTCTGATTATCAACATATTGAGTTGTTCATCATCATGAACTCCACTGCACCACTGACAACCTGTAACATATTTTATTACAATTTTCTTAATATCCTCGACATATATAGCCTTGAATACATTAATGATAATAGTGTTGAAATCAATGGAAACCACATATCAACACCATCTAACAATATCCCCCTTTGGCATTGATGGCAACACATGATGTGAAAAACACTGTCAACCCAACTTTCACTTGGCACTTTCTCACCCTTAGATTTTGACTCTTTTCTCCTCAACTCTTTCACATGAATCTTCTCCCCAATTTTTTTTTCAAATGAATCTTCTCCCCCTTTAACATCAATGAAAAATATACACAATCTTTGAACCACATATCTAAACATCTGACTACTCCCCCTGAGTAGTATCCCACCACAACATCAATCTGGATCAAGATATGACTATGAAATACACAAACTGATGTAATTCAATGCATCTTATTTTTTATTAGGAGGGTTAATCAGTCCTAGCTTCCCTGTAAGATACTCAAAATTATCCTTAGGCAAAGGCTTAGTAAAAATATCTGCAATTTGTTCCTTAGTAGGCACATACTCCAGTCTGACTTCCTTTCCACTCACCTTCTCTCTCAAAAAGTGAAACTTGGTAGATATATGCTTTGTTTTTGAATGCAGCACCAGATTCTTAGAAATGTTAAATGCACTTGAATTATCACAGAATATAGCAATAGGTTCATCATACACAACTTTGATATCTTTCAGTATTAGTTTCATCCACAATACTTGAGTACAGTTGTTAGCAACAACAATGTATTTGGCCTTTGCAGTAGATAAAGAAATGGAATTTTGCTTCTTACTCAATCATGAAATCAACTTATTTCCCAAGCACCACCATTGGTACTCTTTCTATCATCCACATCTCCTGCCCAATCAGCATCAGTAAAAGCACTCAAAGTAAAGTCATCTTCTTTAAGATACCATACGCCAAAATCACCTATCCCCTTCAAGTATCTAAAAATTATCTTCACAATAGTCACATGAGATTGCTTAGGATCAACTTGAAATCTTGCAATAATGCATACAAAATTCATGATATCAGGTCTAGTTTGAGTCAAATAAAGCAATCCACCAATCATGGATCTTATCTAGTATGGTTTTCTTTAAGAGAATCATCATCTAATGTCAACTTGCATCCGGTCACAATTTGTGTACCAACTAGCTTTGAATCTTCCATACCAAACTTCTTTAGTAGTTCTTTCACATACTTGGACTGAGATATAAAGATCCCTTTGTCTAACTGAGTGATTTTCAATCCCAAAAATAATTTCATCTCTCCAATCATAGACATCTCAAACTCACTTTGCATCTCATCAGCGCACTTCATGCACAAACAATCATCTCCTCTAAAATGATATCGTTAACAAAGAATTCAACAATCAAATCTTTATCATGATCAATCTTGAAATATAGATTACTATCAGTAGTACCTTTATTAAATATAAGTTTTAGCAAATACTTATCCAATATGGCATACCAAGCTCTTGGGGCTTTCTTAAGTCCATACAATGCTTTCTTCAACCAAAAAATAATATCTCCCTGATCAGTCCATTGAAATACATCAAGTTGTTTAATATACACTTCTTCTTCCAGTTCACCATTTAGAAAAGATGACTTGACATCCATCTGATAAAGCTTGAAGTTTTTGTAAGCAACATAAGCAAGAAATAATCTCACAACTTCAATCCTAGCAATAGGGGAAAGAGTTTCTTCAAAGTTAGTTCCTTCCATCTGTGAATATCCTTTACACACTAGTCTTGCTTTGTTTCTAACAACTTCACCTTTCTCATTCAGTTTATTCTGAAAGACCCATTTAGTTCCAATTAAATTTTTGTCTTTAGGTCTAGGAACAAGAATCCATGTATCATTCTTCTCAATTTTATGTATCTCTTCTTTCATTTCTTCCATTCAATGTTCATCGTTACATGTTTCATTTATAGTACTAGGCTTAGTCTTTGAAATCAAATAGTATTCTTTTGCAATTCTTCTAGTTTGAACAAATTTGTTCTTATCACCTATAATATGATCTTCTGAATGATTCAATCTTACATACCTTGGAGTCTTAGGATGTTCTTGAATTTTAGGCTCTTGTGATCACACTTCTATACTTTCACTAGCTCCTTCCTCTTGGCTTTCCTAATTGACCAAAATGATTTGCACTTGATTTAGAGTCTAAACTGAACTGACATTCTAATACCTGAATCATATCCACAAGTTATGGATGGTCTCACTATGTCTTCATCAACCTTGACATTTGTACTTTCAACTACTTTCCTCAATCTCTTGTTGAAGCATCGGTAGGCTTTAATTTTAGTAGAATAACCAAGAAATATATCTTCATCACTCCTAGCATCAAACTTTCCTATATCTTCATCTCTTTTGATATAGCATTTACTCCCAAATTTTTTGAAGTATCTAACAATAGGCTTATGACCAAACCATAGCTCATAAGGGGTCTTACTAGTATCACCTTTGATATGCACCTGATTGAGAGTGTAAACAATAGTAATCATAGCTTCTCTCTAGTAGATATGAGGGACATTTCCTTCAAGCATCATAGTCCTAACAACATCTAGAACTATCATGTTCTTCCTTTCCACAACTCCATTTTGCTGAGGGGTCCGTAGGGAAGATAATTGTCTCTTTATCCCATGTTCTTCAAAAAAAAATTTAAACTCACTAGAAATGAATTCACCACCTCTATATGATCTTAGAAATTTAATTTCAAACCTATCTTTGTCTCAACCTTAGCCTTAAAAAACTTGAATTTCTCTAGAGCTTTAGATTTTTCTCTTAAGAAAGCAACCCACAACAATCTAGAATAATCATCAATGAGTAACATGAAATACTTGTCTCCTTGTAAAATTTTGACTCTAAAAGGACCATACAGATTAGTATGCACAAGCTCCAATACTTCATTTGAACAATGTTGTTCTCTCCAAAATGAAATTCTAGTTTTCTTCCCCAACTGACATTCCTTACATATGGTATTAGTAGGCTTTACTTACTTAGGAAGATCTCTCATAGCCTGATTAGAACTTATCTTGATTATATTCTCAAAGTTTGCATGACACAATCTCGTATGCCATAACCAACTTTCATCAACTTGAGCAACCAAACAACTTTTACTAGCGGCACGTAGGTGAAAGATATTACCTTTTTTTTTGTACCTGATGCAATCATATTTCCTAAACTCCCCAATATTCTACATTTTCCATCATTGAATTGAAGATTGTATCCCTTGTCAACCATGTATCCAACACTTAAAAGATTATGCTTCAAATATTCAACATATAGAACATCAGATCAATATTATTCTTACCATCAAGAGAAATGGATCCTCTTCCATGGATTACACCATCTTTATCATCACCAAATATTAGAATACCACCATCATAATTTTCAAGACTCACAAATTTATTTTTATCACCTGTCATGTGATGAGAGCATCCACTATTAATCACCCATTCATCCTTTTCTCAATTATGACTGCCAAAACTTTCTCCACATTCATGCAACTAGCAGATTCAATAGGTACCAGATCATTTTCCTTGATAGCAATAAATACCCATTCATCTTCACTTTCATTCCCTTTATTAGATTCATCATCTGTCACACCTTCATCAACAACATAATAACAATTTCTCTGGAATATGGGCTTGTTAAGTCTTGGCTTAGGAACTCTTTTTGGACAACTTGATGCAAAATGACCTATCTTATTGCAAGAAAAAAATTTAAGAGGAAATTTACCTTTGTACTTACCTTCTCCTCTAGGTACTCTCTTGCCAAGAAGTGCTTCAATCTCATCTAAATTTCTCTCTTCTTCTTCAATCTCTCTCATTTCTTCCTCATACTTGAACACCTTTCTAGAAGAACTTTCTCTGGGATCATATCTTTATTTATCTCTTATGGAGGTAGTAGCTTTGAATGCATACTCTATCTTAGAAAGAGCATCACCAAACTCACTTAACTTAAAAGAAGAAAGCTTACCAATCAACATATCTCTGGTTACATTTGTCACAGTTTGGATCTCCTCAATAGCAACAACTTTATGTTTGTATGTAGAAGGAAAGGATTTGAGCACTTTAGTAACAATCTCTGATTCTTCCAATGTTCCACTAATAGAACTGATATCACATACAAGTTCATTCACTCTCTGCATAAAAGTAGTAATGTTCTCATCTTCACCCATCTTCAAAGATTCATATTTCCCTTTCAGACTCTGTAGTTTAGCAATCTTCACATGAGTATCACCTTCATACAAAGTTTCCAACTTTTTCCAGATCTCATAAGCAGTCTTCAAATCCATTACATTTGTCATCTTAGAATCAGTCAAAGCACTCAATAATGCTTCCTTAGCCCTGATATTGTATTCAACATCTTTGATCTCAACAAAATTAGAAGGACTATTCCATGAAATAACATATCTATTCTTTGTAATGTTCTAGTAGGATTCACCAATGCATCTCATATGACACTCCATTCGAGTCTTCCAAAAAAAATAATTTGTTCCATCAAATCTTAGACTATCCTTCTTGTATGTCACCATCTTGGATCACCTTAAGCTATTAAAATTCTTCCAAGGAACTTGCTCTGATGCCAATTGTTCACAACACAAGGGAAAAACTAAGAGGGGGGTGCATCAATTGTCATAGAAATTCAAACTTTTTAAAATTGTTAACCTTATTCTTAGATCTGATTAATAACCATGAAAGCATAAATCATCAACACATCAAAAACACACATAACACCAATATTTTTACATGGAAAAACCACAGTGGAGGTTAGTCCACAAGATTACACCATGTTAAAAGTATAGAAGAATAAATGGGAATGCACATGCATTCAGGTGCACTGCCTAGAGCTCATTGCTCAAATATAACAAGGATTACTGCCCAAGGAAGACACACTGTCATAGAAAAAGATTCAAATTACATCTGCAAGATTGAACTAAGAAAATAACCTCTACTCATGCCTGATTACAGTTCTGGTTAAACACATAAACTCTGCTCACTCTTCTTCACACTTAACTTATGCTTTTGAATGATTAGAACATTATTTGCACATAGGACTCACACACTTCACTTCACAACACTCACAAACCATACATCATACCTTCAAATGATAAAATAATCACACATAATATCCACAACCAAGAATAACATCATCTACATGTCAACTTCAATGAAATATAAAATGAATACAAAATGTCGGCCCAAAACATAAATAATTATCAATGTGAATCAACCAGGGTCAGCCACAACATAGTGAAGACCCAAAATAACATCCTTAAACATGAAACACCTTCAATAATTATTCCTCGAAGATCCACAACATGCTATAATCACCTTGTCGGCCAAGGACATGAAAAAAATAAACACATAAGAGAACATATCCAATCACGAACACACAGATCAATGCAGACATGCAACAAAGATAAATAATGATCTAGAAACATCCACAAGCATCATGAAACACTAGAGAAGCATCTAAAACACTTCACGTTACCAGAATCACATCATCTTCATTCAAGAACACCAACTGGAGCAACATAAAACTATCAGAACAAAGATACTCATAACTCGATCAAATCTTCATGCATATCTCTAAAACTCAACATAGATAAACTAGATATAATAAAAAAATAAAACCTTTAATCGAAAACCTCTGATTATCAACACACTGAGCTGGCCATCATCATGAAATCCACTACACCACTGACAACTTGTAACATATTTTATTATAATTTTCTAAATATCCTCAACATATATAGCCTTGAATACATTAATGTTTTTGATAAAGGAAAAAATGAGTTTTATAGGGACTCGAAACCACAAAGTTTACAATATAAAATAGGAAAGGACAAAAAGGTCCAACGAATTAAATAGGCTGCAATAAAAGATAAATCTTGAAAAAATAGTAGCTAGCCAAAAAGACCAGGAAGGACAACCAAAGAGCCTACCGAAGCATAGACTAAAATACCAGCATCAACTAATCCAGAGTCTTCAGAACAATCTCGGTCTCAGTCTCTAGATTCTGCATTTCTTGGAAACCCTTCTTGAAAGTTTGAATCATCTGTGGTGTGGGGGGTGCCTTCCTTTTCATATTGGCCTTGGTTCTCTTCGAAATCCCTATATCCTCTTCCCGATTTTTATCTTTCACCTCTTCCAAATCAACAACCAAGGACCCCTATTGAGCTTTATCTAGTTTTTTAGTCATTGCATTGATAATGATAGCATTATGTCTTTCCATTTTGTTATTTTGTTTAGTAATTATTTTCACAACATTTTTTATTTTTTCCAAATCTATTTCTATCCTTTTGTCCTTACCCGCATTGTCCTGGATCTCTTTACTAGCCATGCTCGCAAGGTCAGAGGCTCTAGGGGACCCAGTTCTAACATCTCTATCTGTTGACAAGATAGAAGAGGAAGAATTATTATTTGCACTAGAATCCTTAGAGTTAGGAGAATCTTTAGAATACGAAACAAGGTTTTTAACAGGGAAATTCTTTCTAGCGCCTTTGGCTTTGGGAGTAGAACTTCCAAGATTAGAAATAGGGAAGATTTTAATAGGCTGGGGATTATGGATTTGGATTTTCTTGCTAGTCTAGACAGAGGGTGGATCTAGGACTATCCTTACTAGACTCAAATTTGGTGTATTCCTCGAACAACTAGGTTCAGTGTCATCCTCCTCAAATGCCAAAGAGGCATTCAAGTTAGCAGGGGTCGGTAGATTTTGGCAATGTTCAAAAATTAATCTTATTAGACCAGTATGTAATATCAAAAATATTTTAGGGTTTTTCTTATGGTCTTCCAGACTCTTTCTTACAGAATAGAGCAAATAGTAGGGGAGAGAAACCCTGACATTATGGGTAAAAGCAAGAAGTTGAGTACACGAAGAGGGGAAATTTCGGGCAACAAAAAAAATTTCGCATAAAACTCGTACGCGTTACGGAATGGGTACCCAAACCGAAATCCAAACGTGTACGCGCTCAACAATGGGTACGTGAACCTAAAACGTGTACGCGTTATGAAACGTGTATGCGTTAAGAACGCATACACGTTTAATAATGCATACGTGTTTTCGAAAAGTATTTTTTTAAAAAATAAATTGCTGGGTTTTCATTTTATCCACTATTTTTGGGGAATTGAGAGAAGTCAGTCAAGAGCGCGTACACGTTTGGAGGTTGTTGCTTTGAGCGTGTTTCAACTGTCACCTCCTCTCGTCAACACACTTGACCTCTGAGACCTCCAGGTTGGTTGATTTCTGCCCTTTTTTGCTTTGTATCTTGTTTTTTTTTTTAATTATTATTTAAGTTTTTCTTTTGTTTAATGCATTTTATTTCAATTTTTAATAGTTTTAAATTGTATTTAAAAAAATAAATAACGTTAAATTATAAATTGAAAACCATAAAATCTAAACCTAAATTGGACATAACTTAGAAATCTAAACCCTAAAACGTAAAACTAGAAACCTCTTAGAGACCTCTTTCCCCTTAGGTGAGCTAAAACTAGAAACCCTAATACAATTTTAATAGTTCTTGTGTGTCATTTTGATATTCTATTAGCCTATCCAATTACATCATTAGTAACTAGACAATCCATAACACCTTCCTCTAAATTCTTTCTATCAACTAGATCACATTTAAGAATAGGTTAGAGTCAAGGTTTAATTACAATTATAATTTAATAGGTTACATTTAGAATTAGTTTTTTCATTATAATTAGGGTTAATATTGGAATTAGGATAACAAATATGGTTAGAATTATGATTAGGGTTAAAATTAGAATTAGGGTTAGAGTTAGGGTTAGGTTTAGAATTAGGATAGGGTTAAGATTAAATTAAGGTTAGGTTTATGGCTAGGGTTGGGGTTAGATTATTGGTTAGGGTTAGCGTTAGGCTAAGGTTTCAATTAGGGCTAGGGTTTAATTAGGGTTATAATTCAATTATAGTTAGGATTGAATTAGGGTTAAGGTTCAATTAGGGTTATATTTAAGATTTTATTTCTTTTAGGGTTAGGTTTAAGGTTAGGTTAGGGTTAGGTTTGATTAGGGTTAGAGTTAGATTCATAGTTCAATTCTATCTCTAATCATAACCCTAACCCTAACCCTAATTCTATCTCTAAGCTTAACCCAAACCCTAATCTTAACCCTAACACTAACCTTCACCATAACCCTAATCCCCACCATAACTCCAATTCTTATTGTTACCCTATCCATAACCCTTAATCTAATTTTAACCAAACACTAACCCTAACCCTAACTCAATCTCTAATCATAACCCTAACCTTAACCATAATTTTATCTCTAACCTTAACCCTAACCATAATTTTAACCCTAGCTCTAACCTTAACCATAACCCTAACCCCAAAACTAACTCTAGTTCTTACTCTTACCCTAACCTGAACCCTATCCTCAACCCTAACTCATGTTTTAACCTTAACCCCAATCGTAACTCTAATTTTTACCCTTTTCCTAACCATAACCCTAAACCTATGCCCAAAAAATAACTCTAATTTTAACCCAAACCTAACCCTAATTCTAACTCTAACCCTAACCCTAACCCCAATATTAAGCCTAACCCTCACCTTATCCCTAACCCTAACCCTAACCCTAATTATCTATAACCCTAACCCTAACTCCAATCTTAAGCCTAACCCTAAACTTATCCCTAACCCTAACCCCAACCCTAACTCTAATTTGTACATGAATTACAAACCATAGGTTCCAAGAGAGACACTTAAAACTTATAAAAAATAGGTATTGTAGGAGTCACTTGGATAATAATTCAATGTATCTTAATTACTATCCCTATATGGAATTTCTCATGATTGATTTATGAATTTTCATCCATTAACTATATATGGAAATAAATGGGGTTCCCTCCTCTAATCTCTAGTGATAGGAAAATATGGTGTCCAATCTATTCAAGTAAAATTAATGGATAAACAAGAATACCACTCTCAATCTTAGGATTTAATTAAATAGCTATCTTTTAATTTCTTTCCTTTTTACAAGCTCCAAAATAAACCTACATGTACAAACCTTTTTATCAATGCCACTTTAAAATTACATTCTTTATTATATAACACTAGTGGCCCCATAACTAGGGCACTCATAACATACTTAAATATTATAGTCATTTCCCTATTTTATTTTCGTAAGTCCAATGAGAAATAAGAAATATTTTAGGATATCATAAAATTTTATTGAAAAAAGGGTAAGGAGAAAAAGAGGAATTCTTCTAAAAGAATTTTCAAATTCTAAATCAAGGCTAAAGGAGTCAAATGGGCTAATTCTAGGAAGTTGGTTGAATATTTAATCATAAAAAATCCCAAAAGGAGGGAAAAATCAACAAAAAAAAATAGTAGAGCAACATGTGACACCCTTTTGAATTCCTAAAACCCCATGTTTTATAGGAAGATGAAGAAGAATTTGAAACCATTCCCCTCATCCCTTAGGAATAATCTATTAAGGAGAAACAATATAGATTAATAGAAAAATATTTGAATCAATGAAAATATATGAGAGAAGCCTTATCTTTTGAAAAATGTTTCAATATGGTAAGAAGTTCCATCTACAAGAAATGAGCAAGGAATATAGAAAGTGAAGAATAGGGAGATAAAAAGTAAGCTAAAAAACTTTATGCACCTAAGTTTGATTGTAGTGACAAGATTTTTCTCAGGCCCAGTTGGAGAAATTAGAGACTTACTTCACCCTAAACCCCATAACCCTAACCCTAACCCTAATTCTAACTCTAACCCTAACCCTAATTCTAACTCTAACCCTAACCCTAACCCCAATATTAATCCTAACCCTCACCTTATCCCTAACCCTAACCCTAACCCTAACCCTAATTATCTATAACCCTAACCCTAACTCCAATCTTAAGCCTAACCCTAAACTTATCCCTAACCCTAACCCCAACCCTAACTCTAATTTGTACATGAATTACAAACCATAGGTTCCAAGAGAGACACTTAAAACTTATAAAAAATAGGTATTGTAGGAGTCACTTGGATAATAATTCAATGTATCTTAATTACTATCCCTATATGGAATTTCTCATGATTGATTTATGAATTTTCATCCATTAACTATATATGGAAATAAATGGGGTTCCCTCCTCTAATCTCTAGTGATAGGAAAATATGGTGTCCAATCTATTCAAGTAAAATTAATGGATAAACAAGAATACCACTCTCAATCTTAGGATTTAATTAAATAGCTATCTTTTAATTTCTTTCCTTTTTACAAGCTCCAAAATAAACCTACATGTACAAACCTTTTTATCAATGCCACTTTAAAATTACATTCTTTATTATATAACACTAGTGGCCCCATAACTAGGGCACTCATAACATACTTAAGGAGAAACAATATAGATTAATAGAAAAATATTTGAATCAATGAAAATATATGAGAGAAGCCTTATCTTTTGAAAAATGTTTCAATATGGTAAGAAGTTCCATCTACAAGAAATGAGCAAGGAATATAGAAAGTGAAGAATAGGGAGATAAAAAGTAAGCTAAAAAACTTTATGCACCTAAGTTTGATTGTAGTGACAAGATTTTTCTCAGGCCCAGTTGGAGAAATTAGAGACTTACTTCACCCTCAACCCCATAAAGGAAAAATATGCAATAAAATCTGCCTCTTTACATTTAGAAGGTGCAAGAGAGGTCTTCAATGATTTTCAATATTTTTCATCACTTGTTCTACTAACCTTCTGTTTTTATTCAACTCTCATTTATAGTTCTTAAGTGACTATCGGTTTCTATTCAACTCTCATTTATAATATGAATTTTTAATGCTATGATTTTTTAATGTTATAAATTGAATGGTCTTCAAATGAAATATATTTTGAATTTGTGCATGTTCAATGTGATTTTTAAATAACTTTGAAATTGTGTGCATTATTTAATTAGTTTGTTGATATATATTTTTTAATTGTTTAACATGCAGTTGCCATATCATTTCTCATCCATGGATCCACTTTTCACTTTAGAGGATTTCATGCCTAATCCAGAAATTCCTATAGATCTTGGTGCACACCCCACCCCCCCACATGAGGATATGCCTCACTCACCTTCACATTCTCCACCACCTGACCCCCCACCCCCTCCTCCATTTGACCAAAATCAACTAAGAGAGAATATTCAAGCTAACTTAGTTGTGATTCAAGGGAACATAGATCTCATAAAAAATGAGACTAGAATCCCTCCACATCTCACACGGTTTGCATCTACGATGCAAACTATTGTCGATTTTGTTCGATCTATCGATGCAGACCTAGATAGGTTCCATCAATGGAGAGAAGAGAGGAGACAATTCTATGCAGATGGGCTATCATATAAAGAAATCAATGACCTAAAAATCACTAAACAAGCTATGTGCCAATATTTTGTGAACCCCCAAACAAACAAACCAATACCACCCACAAAAAAAAGAATTTCAATTTTATGGTGTAGGCACCTGCAGATAGCTGCAAATTTTTGGGAGAGATGGTGGATGGTGTTTGATACTCCACCACATGGCAACAGTGAGGTGCCCTTATATTTTTTGAGAAAGTTATGGGCTGAGTTTGAGTTGGGTAAAAAACCCAACTATTTTGATATGAGGTCATTTTAGGGAGCTGGGTGTGGCATGCCCCAACATAGACTAGGAGCACGTGTCGATCCTCAGCGACGTGCTCCAATTGCGCCTCTTGTTCCTCCTCCTTCTCTTGGTATTCCCGCTGCATTTCAGCAGTAAACCATGTTATCTACACTAGGAGCATTGAGTTCACTTTCAGGACATCTCACTCAACAGACTACACACGCAGCCACTGAAGTGGCCAATACAGAGCATGGAGGCTTGGGCTATAGGGATACTCAGACATCCACTTCAAGTGAGGCACATGCATCTGGGGCAGGATCATACCTAAATTTACTATATTCTGAGGATCGTCCCACACAGGTATGTTCATCTTTTGAACTTAAATTTAATTCAAGTTTGAAATGTAAAAAATTCATGTAAATAATAACATCAAACTATATATATAATATAATATTAATTCAATAATTTTGTGTTTGGTGTATAGACGCATGATGGCGTGATGCCCAGAACTCAATATCATCATCATGTGTATATGTCGAGTGATGTAGATTTGGGCTCACCTTTTCGATAGGTACTTGAACCAAAATATATTAAATAATTTGTGTGTCCATATATATATATATAATTTAATTTGAATTTGTACACATGTGTGAATTGATATATTATATCTAGATGCAGGGAAGTCATACTATTCCTAGTATTGACGAGCCACAAGTTACAGTGGTGAGCGCTCCTGAGACATCATCAGCTCAGGTGCGTGCTTTCAAAAGTTTGTTAAGTTTAAATTAAATACACATCATAGATATAATTTAATTTTTACATTTACATACACATGTGTGAATGATCTATATGAACTGTTGTACATCTATATGTAGGGATTTGATGAGATAACCATGGCGGGCCGCGCACCTGAGACATCATTGACATCTATTCATGGGCAATCTCAGGTGCGTGATCATGAGGTCATATCATTCGAGGTTGTAAACTTTACTTTAAATCTCCTATACAATTTTTACGAACATTTATATATATATATATATTCAAGGTTTTCACATATTGTTTGCTTTATATGAATATGCAGGATATAGTGGATCAGGCATTTGCATCTTCTCAACAGACAGTTATGTTACCTGTTGAAGAAAATGTGCCAGTTGATTCACATGACCATATGGTAATTTATGCATACTAGAAATCATTTTTAATATATTTAGTCGATATTTAATTAGTTTTTTTAATCTAAAAGTTTATATTTTCAATTTTAAATATGTTTAATTATATCAAAATTTCTAAATAAATTTAAATCTAATTTCGAGTTTCTTGAACTCTTTTACAGCATGATGCAGGTACATCTAGTCAACGTGGAACAAAGAGGAGACTTGATTTGACCGATCAGCCTGAGAGTTAGATAGTTTTATATTTTATGGACTACAAACCTCTAGTTTCATTTCAATATATGTGTTGGACTTGACATATAAATTTTATGGACTATGTAGATCTCTAGTTTTATTTTGAACATGTTATTATCATATATGTGTGTTTATTTATATCAGTTGACTTTAATATGATGATTATATATGCAGTCAATTATGAGATCATGTTATGTTCATTTTCATAATTATATGCATTTATATACATATCTATATATTTATCTTTTATCAAATTGTCAAGTAATACATGCACTATATAATAATTCTTATCTAGAATCAAATTTCATATATATATAACTTATCAGATGGTTAGGTGACAAATTAAAACATTCCTTAAATAGTTTCTTAAATCATATTCATAATAAATTAAGGGCAAGTAATTCTAACTATTTTCCAATTACATAGCAAATATTGAATCAATAAACAAAAAACCATCTCCTTGTATGTATATTTAATGTATAATCTATACAATTGAATAATTATATAAAATGTGGTAAATAGAAGACACATGAAATATGTATAATCTATAGAATTTGAATAAGATATTTAAAAAGTGACATCAAACAAACATATATAATGTACATCAAGAAGTTTAATGTACAACTATATAACATGATGAAACATATATGTGCATGTAGATACAATTAAAGCTTATCAACTTTTAGGTGAATACCAAAAATTGATATTTACATAGTCTCCAGGTAAAATAGTTTTTCAGTTCAACAATCACATTGTAGACCGACTTGATGAGAACTTGCAAAAATAATTAAATGTAAGTAACTACAATTTTTATGAGTCATTTAAGTAAAAAATTCATGCAAGAAAAGAATTACATATAGTAAATTCCATACAAATTCAAATGATGTTAGCCATAGGATGGATTAAGGGGACCTAAGAGGTTGGATTAGGGGGATGAAAGAGGGTGGATTAAGGGGAGTTGATAAAATGAGTTAAAGTGATGTAAGAGGGTGGATTAAGGGGGAGTTGAGAGAATGAGTTGAAAGGATGTAAGAGAGTGGATTAAGGGGATGCAAGAGGGTAGATTAAGGGGAGCTGATAGAATGAGTTAAAGGGATGCAAAAGGGTGGATTAAGGGGAGTTCATAAAATGAGTTAAAGCAATGTAAGAGGGTGGATTAAGGGGATGCAAGAGGGTAGATTAAGGGGAGCTGATAGAATGAGTTGAAGGGATGTAAGAGGGTGGATTAAGGGGAGTTGATAAAATGAGTTAAAGTGATGCAAGAGGGTGGATTAAGGGGAGTTGAGAGAATGAGTTAAAGTGATGCAAGAGAGTAGATTAAGGAGCTGATAGAATGAGTTGAAGGGATGCAAGAGGGTGGATTAAGGGGAGTTCATAAAATGAGTTAAAGCTATGTAAGAGAGTGATTAAGGGATGCAAGAGGGTGGATTAAGGGAGTTGGATAAAATGAGTTAAAGGATGTAAGAGGGTGGATTAAGGGGAGTTGGTGAGAATGAGTTGAAAATATGTAAGAGAGTGGATTAAGGGGATGCAAGAGGGTAGATTAAGGGAGCCAATAGGAATGAGTTGAAGGATGCAAGAGGGTGGATTAAGGGGAGTTCATAAAATGAGTTAAAATGGATGTAAGAGGGTGGATTAAGGGGAGCTAGAGAAATGAGTTTGAAAGGATGTAAGAGAGGATTAAGGGATGCAAGAGGTAGATTAAGGAGCCGAGAATGAGCAAAAGGGATGCAAAGGGTGGATTAAGGGAGTCTATAAAATGAGTTAAAGTGGGACGAAGAGGTGGATTAAGGGAGTTCATAAAATGAGTTAAAGATGTAAGAGGGTGGATTAAGGGGGAGTTGAGAGAATGAGCTGAAAGGATGTAAGAGAGTGGATTAAGGGGATGCAAGAGGGTAGATTAAGGGGAGCTGATAGAATGAGTTGAAGGGATGCAAAAGGGTGGATTAAGGGGAGTTCATAAAATGAGTTAAAGCCACGTGAAGAGAGTGGATTAAGGGAGTTGGATAAAAATGAGTTAAAGTGATGTAAGAGGGTGGATTAAGGAGTTGGATAATAAGGGTTAAAGTGATGTAAGAGGGTGGATTAAGGGGAGTTGAGAGAATGATTTAAAGTGATGCAAGAGGGTAGATTAAGGGGAGCTGATAGAATGAGTTGAAGGGATGCAAGAGGGTGGATTAAGGGGAGTTCATAAAATGAGTTAAAGCGATGTAAGAGAGTGGATTAAGGGGATGCAAGAGGGTGGATTAAGGGGAGCTGATAAAATGAGTTAAAGTGATGTAAGAGGGTGGATTAAGGGGGAGTTGAGAGAATGAGTTGAAAATATGTAAGAGAGTGGATTAAGGGGATGCAAGAGGGTAGATTAAGGGGAGCCAATAGAATGAGTTGAAGGGATGCAAGAGGGTGGATTAAGGGGAGTTGATAAAATGAGTTAAAGTGATGTAAGAGGGTGGATTAAGGGGGAGTTGAGAGAATGAGTTGAAAGGATGTAAGAGAGTGGATTAAGGGGATGTAAGAGGGTAGATCAAGGGGAGCTGATAGAATGAGTTGAAAGGATGCAAAAGGGTGGATTAAGGGGAGTTCATAAAATGAGTTAAAGCGACGTAAGAGAGTGGATTAAGGGGAGTTGATAAAATGAGTTAAAGTGATGTAAGAGGGTGGATTAAGGGGGAGTTGAGAGAATGAGTTGAAAGGATGTAAGAGAGTGGATTAAGGGGATGCAAGAGGGTAGATTAAGGGGAGCTGATAGAATGAGTTAAAGGGATGCAAAAGGGTGGATTAAGGGGAGTTCATAAAATGAGTTAAAGCGACGTAAGAGAGTGGATTAAGGGGAGTTGATAAAATGAGTTAAAGTGATGTAAGAGGGTGGATTAAGGGGGAGTTGAGAGAATGAGTTGAAAAGATGTAAGAGAGTGGATTAAGGGGATGCAAGAGGGTAGATTAAGGGGAGCCAATAGAATGAGTTGAAGGGATGCAAGAGGGTGGATTAAGGGGAGTTCATAAAATGAGTTAAAGGGACGTAAGAGAGTGGATTAAGGGGATGCAAGAGGCTGGATTAAGGGGAGTTGATAAAATGAGTTAAAGTGATGTAAGAGGGTGGATTAAGGGGACTTGATAATACGAGTTAAAGTGATGTAAGAGGGTGGATTAAGGGAGTTGAGAGAATGATAAAGTGATGCAAGAAAGATTAAGGGAGTTGAGAGAATGAGCTAAAGTGATGCAAGAGGGTGGATTAAGGGAGTTGATAGAACGAGTTAAAATGATGCAAGCAAGAGGGTGGATTAAAGTGATGCAAGAGGGTGGATTAAGGGGAGTTGATAGAATGAGTTAAACCCTAAACCCTAAATTGAGTTAAAGTAATGTAAGAGGGTGGATTAAGGGAGTTGATAATGAGTTAAACTTACATAAGAGGGTGGACTAAGGGATGCAGAGGGTGGATTAAGGAGTTGATAGAATGAGTTAAACCCTAAACCCTAAACCCTAAAATGAGTTAAAGTATGTAAGAGGGTGGATTTCAGGATGCAAGAGGGTGGATTAAGGAGTTGATAGAATGAGTTAAACCCCTAAAACCCTAAAACCCTAAAATGAGTTAAAGTGATGTAAGAGGGTGGATTAAGGGATGCAAGAGGGTGGATTAAGGGAGAGTTGATAGAATGAGTTAAAACTCCTTAAACCCTAAACCCTAAAATGAGTTAAACTTACATAAGAGGGTGGATTAAGGGGATGCAAGAGAGTGGATTAAGGGGAGTTGATAGAATGAGTTAAACCCTAAACCCTAAACCCTAAAATGAGTTAAACTTACATAAGAGGGTGGATTAAGGGGATGCAAGAGGGTGGATTAAGGGGAGTTGATAGAATGAGTTAAACCCTAAACCCTAAACCCTAAAATGAGTTAAAGTGATGTAAGAGGGTGGATTAAGGGGAGTTGAGAGAATAAGTTAAAGTGATGCAAGAGGGTGGATTAAGGGGAGTTGATAGAATGAGTTAAACCATAAACCCTAAACCCTAAAATGAGTTAAAGTGGATTAAGGGGTGTTGAGAGAGTGACTTAAGGGGATGCAAGTGAATAGATTAAGGGTAGATATATGAGGATATTGATTGAGGGGTCCTAAGAGGATGAATTAAGAGGTGTTGAGTGAGTGACTTAAGTGGATGCAAGTGGACAAATTAAGGGTAGATATATGAGGGTATGGATTACGGGGTCCTAAGAGGATGGATTAATGGTAGTTGATAGAATGACTTAAGGGGCTGCAAAAGGATGGATTAATGGTACATAAGAGGATGACTTAAAGGGTTTTAAGAGAATGGCTTAAGGGGATATGAAATCAATTATAAAGTATCAATTAAATGTATCTAGAACTATATATAGTTACCAGTCTCTAGATTGAAATTCCATTGTAATATATGTGCATCTCCTCTCTTTTTTGCAAAGCATCTAATTTTGGGAGACCTGAAACAAAAAATGATATAAAACTTTAATTAGGAAATGATTAAAGACAAATATATATATATATATCAATTAAATATATATACGACTAGATATGCTTACCAATATTTATTTACTCTATTGTACCATCTGCATCCTCTCTTTTTTTTTAATGCATCTATGATTGTCTCGTGATCATCCATTGAAATTGTCCATAAAACTTTATTAGCAGGCCTCCCTTGATATCTAACTAGTTTTATATTGGTTGCCAAAATCAAATGTGAATAATGCATAATTTTCTTGTGTCTTTCATAATCTTCAAATGCAGGCAAGCCATTCTTTCTCATCAAATATTTTCGAAGCCAGGTGCCAACAACAACCACTGAACCAGTTGGATACTCAAAGTTTTCATCATCTACTCTAGTATGTACCAACTTATGTTTTCTCTCAACACATCTAGCCAGCCAGTACTCTGTCTGCTCTTCATTCCCTTAAGGTGCAACAACAGCATACACATGTCCTACAAAAATAAATACAAAATTCAATAAAAAGTGACTTATATTTAACTCATATAAACATGCATACATACAAAATTCAACTCAATAAATAATGTACCTTCTTGTACAAGATCTGAAACACGATCATAATCATCTGATGTGAACACTTGATTATCTTCAATTGTCATTTCATGTTGAACATGTGTCAATGTAGGCGTTAAAGCTCTTTGTTGCCATTGTTCGACCCATTCCATATTTTCACATGCTTGCCAATCACCTACAATACAAAATTGACAATAGCATGCCACCTCCCTTGTCCATATTGTCCATGTGTTTGCATTTGAACTCTTAAATGAATGCCATTTTGCACTTCCATTAATTGTTTCACAATCCTGTCGAGAAAAAATATCATTTTCTTCAACTAACCAAAAGAAGCATCGAATTATTGATTTCTCACTTGTTCTTGTAGATAATTTGGTATTGCACCAATCTACAATTGCACGTGCATTTCTAAATTTTGCAGCATCCTCAAATTTTAGTTGCTCTCTAGCAAGAGCTCTTTTCACACATGCACCTCCTCCATTGTGTTCTCCCTTACCATGACCAGCTTCAAAAAAACTCCATATGTGTTGGATATTATTTTCCTTATGAACTCTACATAGCCAATAAAACATTCTAGCATTTTGAATTGACCCGTGCAATTATCTGACCATATGAGATGTTCTAGCATTTGAATCTCTTTAATTCTTGTTAAATATATCAAAACAATATTGTACAAACTCGATGAATGTAATCGATTATCACCTACATAAAATGGTAATTCTTTTCAAAAAAATTCCCATTATCTTCCTCAGACATCTCTCAAAGATGTCTATAAACAATGTGAAACAAATATAGCTACTTGCACTCAATTATAATATTGTGATTGATTTCTCTTGTGGAGCAAGAGTATAATTTTCAGCAAAACTGTACCACCCATAAATATAGTCCCAATTGGAAATGTGTTTTACATAAACGAAATTGATTATCAAGCCAACATATCTCCGGGAGAGTGTTGAACATATTTAGGCACAAACTTATCTGAAATTCAGTAATAAAAGTGCATGCACACTAAATTTTTCCACAATTATCTCACAAAGTTTTCCAGTTTTTCCATCTTTTAAAGAATACTGAACATTTTAAAATTTTTTACATCCACTAATTGTTGTCCAAATTCATCTAAACTACTTTCATGCATACATTCTCCTAATAATGAAAAGTTACCACATCTATCGCATTCTCCAGATATGCATCCTTTTAAAAAAAATGAGTTTCCATTTAAAGAGGGATTACAAAACAAACCTACTATAAAATCTTTGATTCTTTCAGGTGGCATAGTAATACCACAAATGTCCTGCATAATTTGGTTTGCATGCAAAGTGCATCGTATATATCAAAATATATCATAATAATAATGAAATTGTACATGAGTCTTACAACAACAAGAGATTCGTTGCTTATTAATTCTAACATACCAAGGTTTACACTTTTCAAATGATCTTTGACTTATGCTAATATTCAATGGTAAGATTGAAGCATCTAAAAAAAATTTATATAATTCAGTTTGAGTCATATCTAAGAGATGCTTTGGATGAGGTTCACGAATTTTGGAACCCACTCTTAATTTTAAGACATCTCTAATGTTAGGTGATACTCTTGTATTATCATACCAAAATTTTTCGATTAAAGATTTAATTTCATTAGTTAATTTCATGTCTGATCTTGGGAGTCTACCAATAAAACTCCAATATTGATTAATAGGATCTTTTTCAATACTTTCTCTTCTTTTAGCAGCTCTTATCAAAGTTCTAGGATTTAAGTTTATACATTTACTAATCTTACTTAACATTCTTTTATTGGAAGTTGTTTTATCAACTAGAGCAGTTGTTATTGCACGGCGAGCCACATTCTTATCTTTTGATCGACTTTTCTTACCAATAACATCAATAGCATTAGCAACACTAGATATGACTTGTTCTACTGAATCATCTTTCTTTTTTGGTTTTACAAAAACACCTAATTTTTTCATCACTTTTCTCATTTTAAACATTCTCATCAATTGCACCATGATTTGACATTGGAATCCTAATTTCTTTCTATAAAAAAACATTTTATATATTTTATTTCCATAATTTCTAATTTGTCTTGAAGAAACTTTACCACGAAGGTTATTTAGCACATTTGTTTCAATTGTTAAAAAACATTTTCACCTTCATCCATAGATGGAGTTTCACTTTCATTCACACAAGGGGTTTCATTTTCATTTTCAAATGTAAAAGGGATTTCATTCTCATTTACATTATCATTAGATATAATTTCATCATTTTCTTGTTTCTGTATTGTTTCAACCCTAGTATTATTAATCTCATCAATTGTGTATCCAGCTTCTTCTAAACAAGCAATATCAATATTATAAAAACTTGGGTTTGAAGACATACCTAGATAGATTGTTTGAATAGGTACATTTTCCATATCATTGGGAGGTGGATTTGAAGACACACCCGAAGTTATTTGCATATCATTCAAAGTTGAAGTTGAAGGCACATTTGGGTTTGTCTCCATAGTTGCATTTTCTTCCATATTCACCATCTCCACATTTGCATCATCTACATTGATTTCATCATTCATGGCTTCCTCTTCGACATTCTTAGAACTAGATGCTTCCAAATCTTTCATTTGATGAATCCTTTGTCTCCTTTCCCTTTGTCTTTTTGCCTCTTTATCTTTATTTGCTTGAATTTCTTCGGGTGTCATTACCTTCCTACATCTTTTTCTTTGTCTTTTTTTATCACCCATGGTTACCAAACCCTCTTTGATGACAAAACAATAATTCAAGAAACCTATTTTAAAATTTCCCCCTCCTTCAAATATTCAAATAAAACTATGTACTATGAAGATTATTTTTTCTATAAATTCTGAAGTACAGAATCATCATGAGTACATCCAAAAATTCACTTTTTCCAAATCTTCTTGTAAAATATTTTTGCACTTGATTCCACTTCAGAAAATTTAACTTGCAATTTTACTCTTCCAACAATTTGAATAGAATATGCCCTGCACAAGACAAATCTGCAATAAAAAACGCAGAAAATGACACTTTCGGTCCGTACTGCAGAAAAAGAATGCTGTAAAAAAATCGTGTTTTAATAGTATTTTTCAAATTAGGGAAAAACGGCTATTATACAAACGCGTACGCGTTATATTTTTAAAACTTGTACGCGTTTAGTAACGCGTACGCGTTGCTTTCTGCCAACGGGCAAAACATAACGCGTATGCGTTAAGAAACGCGTACGCGTTTCTATAACGCATACGCGTTATTTAAAAGTTGATCTCCCAAACCAAATCTAGCCCCGATTTTAGGCTCGGGAAAGGCTTGGCAATCCGAGCCTTAGCTTTTGACCTGCAACTAAAAAACTAAGGCAAACTGAAAAAAAATGTCCAACTTTGACAACATAGATGATGAACTTTTTTTCTGAATTAGTCTATAAAATTAAAACCCATTAGAGAACACAATGTCTACTTTCTAGATATATATTTTTTGTTAAAATTGGATTAAGTTTGTTATTTTTAAATTAATTTCTAAGCAAACTAGGCCTTAAACTTGAAAGATCAGGTTTTTTTGGTTTTTTAATAACTTTGTATTGGTTAAGTTTCTTGTAAAAAAAATTATATGGTCCCAAACTTCAGACAATTCTCTACACAATGAAAAAAAGAGTCAAAAAATATTTTTTTTAGGTCCAATTATGTTGTCCGTACACGTTGATTTGAAAAAACATCAATTAAGGCCAATAAAAAATTAATAAAAAAAAATATATTCAATCAAAAATTACAAAAAAAAATCCAGCCCAAACTTCATGTTGTTATCTCTCTTTTCCTAAAAGGAATTAGCAAAATAATTTTATTTGGGTCAAAAAGTGTTGTCCGTACACCTGCTTGGTATGGTTAAAAAACAGGGACTTTAAAAAAGTGGTTTTTATAGATCTTTATCAAAATTTAATTTCTATAAACTGGGTATTTTAATAATTTACATATTTGGAAACTAGATTCAAAATTCTAAATTTCATATTACTGACTTTTTTTAAGATTCATTGTGGAAGTGCCTCAAATTTTCAGTCCAAGTGTGACAAATTCTGAAAAACAGCAAAACATTTCCACTTTTTGAGCTTTTTGTGTACCCAACTTCTTGCATCAACCCTATTCTGGCTCAGCTTATGTTTTAGCCTATGTCTTGAGGTAGATGGTCTTGCCTAGGAAACCTTGTTATTATCTCCTAGCATGGGGGTGAGCCTTCTGCATCACAATCAAGCAAGTGGAACGCACCCTTTAACTGCTGATCATCTTCTTGTTCGTGTGGACGAGATTTCTAGTTTGGAGCTCGTGGGATCCAATTTCATTTCATGCTTTATTCTTTTCATTTGAATCATGTAATTTATTACCCCTCATTTGTTATCGAGGTGGAATATGTAATATGTAATCATGTTTATTGGATTTATCTCATTCGGGGAATGAGTGTCGTAATCATGTTGTAAATTATATTATTGGAATCAAGTGGTATATCATATTCTTTGATGTAAATTATTATGTATGGAATGTATGTGTAATTAATTGATTATATAATTAAATGTTATGTTTTTATTTCATGTTTCTTGTTTGGGTTTAAGTAACTCTATCTCGTAACCTTAGGGGATTGGTTGGCAATGGTTCGTGAACTTGCATGTTAATTGTTCTTAATAAAAAAAAAAATTAGTTTGTTTGTGTAGTAAATTGCAACTTCCCCTAGGGTTGCGTGGCGGGGCATTACAATTCATATATTTAAATATTATTTAAATATATATATATATAAAAAAACATTTTATATTTCAACTAATTAAAAATAAATCCCTATTATTTAAAATATATATAATTTATATATTTAAATAATAATAAAAATATTTATTTAAATTATAATAAATTATATATATATAATATATAAATATTATATATAATATATATATATAATATATAATATAAAATAAAATAAATAAATAAAATTAAACCAAAATTAAAAATTAAAAAAAAAAATGAATTTCTTTTTCCTAGCCCCACGAGTTCCCAAAGGAGAGGGGACGCAGTCAAAGGCTGCGCCCAGCCTCCCTTGTGGAGGCTAGTGCTGCCTATGGCAACACTTCCCCCACAGGCTGTGGGGAGCGTTGCCATAGTAGTGCCCTCCCTGGGGTGGCTGCGTAACAAAAAAATTTCCCAACCTGAAGAAAAAAAATAGATAACTAATATATCATATATACATATATATATTTATATAACAGAGTATATATATATGTATATATAAATATAAATATTTCCATTGATTTACAGTCAAATTGTGCAAATTTTCTACATAAATTTTTTAATAAAACTAATTTTCAAACCCAATTTCAAATGTAATATGAAGCATTTCAACTCCCAATAGATGTTTTCTAAATTCATTTTACTTTAATTCCATTTTTCTATTGTTAAAATTGAAATTTTCAATTGCAAGTTTTGATTTTCTACAAACAATCTAAATTTCCTCAAGATTTCAATTGGGTTTTCAAGAATGATTGCAACAAGTTTTCAAATTGAAAATAAAAATTTCCAAAACAATAAACAAGGAGAACCTGTAATCTAAAGCTTGAAGGAGAGTTTGAAGAAGAAAGTTGAGCTTCCCTACAAGATGATTTTTCCAAGCTCTTCCAAATCCTCACCCAAATTTAAATAATGCATCCCCAAAAAAAATATGAAGAACTCTCTTTCCTATTTAACAGCAATATATTTTTTAAATGAAATATCTTCCCCAAATTCAGTCAACTTTCCCCAAAATATCTCATCCACCATAGTTATTGCTCCTCTATCCAATTTGGAGATATTTTATTTTTCTTTTTAAAATTTTAAAATAAGAAAATTTCTTTCAACATGACTTTATTTCATTATTTATTTATTTTTTAAATTTATATTTCAAATGAATTTAAATGCTTTTAAACATTTTCATTTCAAAAGAATTTAACTTAATTTTTTTTTTTTCAAAAACTTTAACACTTTTACAATTTTCATTTTAGAAAGAATTTAATCATTATAATTTCCAAAATGAATAACTTAATTTAATTCCACACAATTAATTTAAATAATCCATAAAATAATTCTAATCCAAGATTAGATTATTTTATTAATTAAATTAAATTAATTAATAAATTAACATTTCTAACACTACAACTAGATTTATTTAATAAACAACCTAAATACAAAAAGTCAATTATTTACCTTTTTCAACTTGAAATTAAATAAATCAAGGAGAGATGAACAACAAGAAGCAACTTAACCCGACTAAAACCCGATGACACACTATGACTAGGGTGATGACTTAGCATGGAAAACCTAGCTACTATCTCCCAATCGAATATTGTTGGCCAATGGACATGCTGAAACCTATGAAATCAAGTGGAATTGATGTCATGTACCTATCAACCTGCGAAAAAAGAGTATATCGAACATGCATATACATATATATCATTATAAAACACACCGTGAAGAGGAAATATCATAATCATAGGGCACTCACAAGCGAGTGGTACAAGCCTGTCCCCTTCACCAATACATACTTACTAACTGACGAGTCTAACATCAATAATATAATGAAAAGCATAAAGCATCATTAATTAAATATCTGCTAAGCAAATTCCAAGCATGCCATAATGATAACATCAGAGTAAAATACCATAACATCAAAATATAATATTCACATCACTTTATAGTTTGTGATCAAATAGTAACCAAGTATCATAGGCAAAGTATTAACAAAACAAAGCATAACAAAGAAAACACTATCTGATTAAAAGAGTCAAAATGGAGGGGTGCTATAGAAAGTTCAGTACAAAATATCCAAGACAATATATTGATTCACTTACATTCTGAAAAGAGCCATTTTAACACTATACATATGTTACATATACTGCACAATTAAATGTTGGCTTCTCAACAAATAAAAAACATCAAACAAATAGCACATAAGCTAAAGATGTGACCACTTGGTAGTACATAAGAAACATGTTACAAACCATGTTTTCTATACATGTATCTATGTGAGAAAAGATATATGGAATTAAAAGGAAAAAAAAAACCATGCTTGTTATCCACCCTTCCATATTGGCATCACAGAGCCCCAAGGACCCTAACCAAACCCTCGAGCAAAAGTAATATGAAATGTCCAGTGGAAATTTTTTGAAGTTCCATCTTTTGGAATTGTCATCTATGCTTTAGCTTAACATCTGCAAATAGAAGAGGGAGGTAAATGGACGAGGAAAGAAGATGAGTGAGGGAGGATCAAAGATTAGTAAATATATATCAAAAATCAATAAACACAATTAGAAAGTAGAAACGACGAATAATATTTGCAAGGTAGTAACAGGATCTATTTATTGATTATGGAGAATTTTTTCACTTACATGCACTATTGGTTATGCTTGAGAACCGAAAGGAGGATTGGATTGAGTTGTTAGAGTGTTGAACAATTTGGAACTTACACAGCACATCAATGTTCAAACCCTGAAATCTACTATCAAACTGAACAATAAATAGAGAATGAAAGATATAAATAATAAATTAATCATTTATGCAAAATACCCAAGCAAAATGGCTTGTTGATTGCACAACCCAATAGTTTGAATAGCCTCCAACCTGCCAAAAAATAGAGCTAAACATGACAAATTTAACAATAGCATGTTATCAAAGCAACACCCCAATGGATCTTCTGAGAATACAACTTCATCAAAGTATACTCTCCCAAACACCAGCGTTCAATATTGCATTTACATACATATATATACACGTATACATACATTGGATGGCAACATGTGAACATATATATATATATATATATATATATATATATGCATCTATAGATATATACATATGCATGTATAGATATATATACATGTAATGCAAC
>VDFB02000003.1:183893732-183956856 GCA_007258455.2 Sequoia sempervirens
CATACAGTGTCTTAAGTTCATTGAACCCAACCACTTCAATCACGCATCTTTGTCATCAATGCTTATGCCTCCTACTTAAAGATACGCAGCCCTATTTGACTTCCCACTCCACCATGAACTTTGAAAACAAAGGTATAACTTTCTATAAAAACTCTACCCATTTCATATGCCTCTGATTTAATTTTCCCTGACTATTTAGGTACTGCAAGGCCTGATGATCAGTATATAGAACAAATTCCTTCGACAACAAATAATGTCTCCATTAATTTAATGCTTGAACTATTGCATAAAATTCCTGATCATATACATAATACTTTCTCTTGGCATCATTTAACTTTTCACTGAAATAGATAATGGGCTTACCTTCTTGGCTCAACATTGCTCCAATGGCACAACCACTAGCATCACAATCCACCTGAAACACCTTGTTGAAATATGGGAGGGCTAGAACAGGTTGCTCTGTCACCTTCTGCTTCAATAGTTCAAAACTTTTTTCCGCTCTAATATTCCACTTGAATTCTTTTCTATTCCCTTTCATTGTTTTAATCAGGGGTCCACAAATACTACTAAAGTTTCTAATGAACTTTCTATAAAAACTAGCCAAACCCTGGAAAGATATCACCTCGGTAGCAGTTCTTGGGGTAGGCCATTCCAGAATAGCCTTCACTTTCTCTGGGTCCATCTTGAGACCTTTTGTTGAGACAACAAACCCCAAGTACACTAACTCCTTCACAAAACTGCACTTCTTCAGATTAATCAATAGTTTCTCTTCTCTTAACTTCTCAAAAGATCTCCAAATATGAATCAGATGCTCATCCAACATCTTACTGAAAATCAAAATATCATCTAAATACACAATAACAAAAATTCCCAGAAATTCTTTTCATACCTCGTTCATGAGCCGCATGAATGTGCTCAGTGCATTGGTTAGCCCAAAAGGCATGACTAACCACTCGTACATGCCCTCTTTGGTCTTGAAGGCAGTCTTCCATTCATCTCCCTCTCGAATCGGGATCTGTTGATATCCACTCTGCAGATCAATCTTTGTGAAGTACTAAGCTCCACTCAAACAGTCCATCAGGTCATCCATCCTTGGCAGGGGAAATCTGTACTTGATTGTTATCTTGTTTATGGCTCAGAAATCTGTACACATCTTCCACTCCCCATCCTTCTTTGGTGCTAGTACTGCAGGTACTACACATGAACTCAAACTCTCCTGTATCAAGCCCTTTCTCAACAACTCTTGAACTTGTCTGTTCAACTCCTCATTTTCTGCTGGAGTCATTCTATGATCTGCCTTATTTGTCAAACTGGCTCCAAAAATCAAGTCAATCTGATGACTGATCTTCCTTATTGGCGGTAAACCCTTAGGTACATTATCAGAAACAATATCATGAAACTCATCCAACATCCCAAAAACTTCTTCTGGAACCTTCTCACTAGCCTCCTTACTCACTCTAGGAATCAATTCATAACACACACACTCATGCTTCATACTTTCTAAAATTTTTCTTCCATCTACATAACAAATTCTAGCACTAGTACATACCTTTTCTTTGGTCTCCTTCAGAGGTTTCAACTTGTGACGAACCCCATCCTTTGTCAAGGAATAAGTGTTTGCATGGCCATCATGTATAGCTCGCCTATCGAACTGCCACGAACTCCCCAACAATATGTGACATGCATCCATGGGGATGATATCACAGAGTACCTCATCATGGTAGCTCCCGATCTTTAACTTTACTAGGCACTACTCATTGACCAAAACTTTGTGGTCTTTCTACAACCAGGCAATCTGATACGGATGCGGGTGCCTTTCCCTCTTCAGCTTCAACTTTGTGACCATATCTTCTGACACCAGATTATCAGTGCTCCCACTGTCAATAATGACATCACAACATTTTCCTTCACACTTGCACCTTGTGCAAAACAGATTCTTCCTCTGTTTTGGTTCCTTTTCCTCAATCACCAGGGCTCTCCTAATCACTAGGGATTCTCCCCTTTCAGCATCATCTAAATGTTCAGATTGGGCCTCCTCATCTACATGCGCAACCCTTCAACGACCTTCTGGCCTTTTGTCTGCCCTTCCTTGGTGTTGTGGACATTCATAGGCGGGTGATCCCATAATAGTGGTTTACAATTTTTGGCCAAATTGGACACTGAAATTATTATTTTTAACTAAATCTTCACATTCGGGCACCTATAGCGGCTAAACTGTGAGGAAGATGGTGCAAACTAGAGTCTCATCAAATTTTGTTTGTAGATTCTAAAAAAAAAAAATTCAAAATTTTTGGAATCAAATTGCACTTCTTTTTCCATCTCCCACGAAAAATATTTTTTTTCAAAAAACAACATTTTTAAAAAGTGACGCACACCGTATAATGCATAAGTTTTTTTCCATGAAGGATAAAATTCTAATTCTTTCAAATTTAGATTTGTAACTCTAATATCTAATTTGCTTCCACTTGGTTAGATAGTTTTTTATTGAATAATATTTTTTCCTTAATCAAGTTTCAAAGTCAAACGAATTACAGATTTAGACACAACCTTGTTGTATAGCAGTAACTTTTTGTATATGTCAAAATTTAATTTAATTATTTTATTGGATCAAGGACTTCAATATCTAGTGCACTCATATTTTTTTATTTTTTTTTTTTTTGATAATCTTCTATTTTTCCACATGTGAAGAAGAGAAATTCATTTCGATGAAAAATATGTTTAAAAGAAAAAAACAAATACACAACAAAACCAAAAGATATTAAAATTATATTCATTGGATAGCTTGTTCACAAGATACCATAATCATTTGAAATAAATTTTAAATGAATTCATTTGATCCCCCAAAATCTAAATCAAAAGTGATTTTTTATCAGCATTTTGATAGGTGTTATAGGAGACACATTTATAGGTATGGTTTAAAACTAGCGAGGTTCTATCCAAGGGGTTTGATCTAAGGTGATTTGATCAAACCCTCTTCAATTGGAATCCTTAAAATGGAACTTTTTAAAGGCTTAAATCATTATATTTTCTAAAAATATGTGATTTCAGCTAAAATTTGTTCCTCTCAGGAATTGTAAACCACTATTATGACAGCACCCAGGCTCGATGCCCTTCTTCACCACACTGGAAACATGTTCCTCTGAAACCACCTCTTCCAGATCCTTGTCCATATCTCCCTTGTCCTCTACCTCTTTGATCACCACTGTTTTGATCACGAGGGCGGTAGAAGTTGCCATTCCTTTGGCTTCGGCTAGTATCCACATCTTAACTTTTCTTTTCATCATCATTTTGGCTTCCTGAAGGTCTTCCATTGCCCCTTCCGCTTTGACCACCTCATCCTTTTTGCTTGCCATCAAATATTTTGTTCAACTTCTCTTCCACCTTCAGAGAAAATTGATACACATCCTCAATGGTGGTAATTCTGACTAGGCTTAACTCCTCCTGAATGCTTGGTCGCAACCCATTAAGATATTGGGATACCTTCTCCTTATTGGCCTCTATGTGACCCGTTCTGATGATTATCTTGTGAAAATATTCACTATATTCTTTCACAGATCTGCTTCCTTGCTTCAACCCTTGCAATTTCTTCAACAGATCTAATTCGTAGTCCACTGGTATGAACTACTTCTTCAGTTTTTCTACCATGCGATCCCATCTGGTGATATTGCATTTTCCTCTTCGATTTCTTTCCAAATGGACCTCTTTCCACCAAATACTAGCATGGCCCTTCAGCTTCATTTTCACAAACTTAACCTGATTTGGGTCCTCTATTTCCTCATACTCAAAATATTCTTCTAGCTCATTGATCCAGTCGATCAACTCTTCCGGGTTCAGACTTCTGGAATAACTGGGGACTTCTACTCTAGGTCTTTTCCTGATCTTCAAAATGGCCCTTATTAGCCGCATTTGGTCTTGATTAATTGCTTCTTCTTCCTCTTCTACATCTGAACCTTCTTCCTCTCCTTTATCCTCACTTTCCCTCAGGTTTAACCCTCTTCTCAACTGCTCTTGTAACACATCAATCTGTCTCTGGAGGGTTGCCAATGTATCTCTTCCACCAGCATTTCTGCCACCTCGACCACCTCTGGCACCACCACGCCTACCAGGAACCACTCTTTGAGGCATCTTTTTTTACCTCGACCCACAACCATGGTTCTGGTGCAAACTGCCTCACGATCGGCTATCTGTCCACATGCTCAAGAAAACCTCGCTTTGATACCACTTGATGAGGGCACAACCCGAGACTTAGAAAATAACCCACAAATAAGAGAAATTTTATTATTCAAAAAATGGAGCTTCTTACATGCAGAGGATCTCAAATCCCCAAGTTTTACAACACATGGAAGTTACAGACAGCTACAGAATAACCCTTTCGCAATATGCGAGCTTGTCCCCACAAAGTTACCCAAAATTTAGAAACCCACCCATAAATAGAGCTCCTTATTAGTTTGGAGCCAAAACAACATTCAAATTTGAGTTTAGGCGGTTTGGCGCCAAAAATTTACAAAATGAAGTTCAAATTTCAAAAGAGCCTTTGCAATTGTATCTTCTGGAAAGTGCGCCAACTTCCCGGGGCCATAACTTTTGATCCAGGACTCCGATTCGCGAACCGTTGGAAAGGTCTTGAAGTTAATAACGTGCTCAAAATCTAGTATGCCGATTTCAGCAAGTTTTGGTGCCGTTTCAGGAACTCTAAGTGCCTCAAATCTAACTCGGAAGATTTTCAAGTGCAAATCTGGGAAACTAAAACTACAATATCTTTCAACCCAGGAACAAAAAATAAAAACTGTAAATTGAGAATTTCATTATGATGAAAAGTGTATCCAAAAATATAAACATCTAAAAATCGAGAAACTTGAAATTTAACTATTTTTGGGTGATGCAATATTGCCCCTACACCACTGGATGCTCCTGCATCAGTTGTTAATGTTGTTTATGATAACGGTGTAGAGGTTGTAAACACATTAAGGGATTTCCCTCCCAAGTCTTACAGAGCCCAAAGTGTAGGAGTTCTTTAAAATCCTCGTTAGTTGGTCCAGGTCCTTCAAGCTGCCCTTGATTGGAATTCGCAATTCCATTGGTAGATTAGAAGACCAACCTAGTTATAGTGAAAACAACCAACATAGAGATTATTTAATTAAATGATTAGCAGAGAGATTATTCAGGATCAGGTGCATGTACATTTTACGTGTCTATAATAATCACCAAAAAAATAGGTCATTCATTAAAGAAGAATACTATAACCATAAAGAAATAAAATATTATTCATATGAGTATTTTAAAATAGCATAAGTCATGAGAGGTTGATCCATGACCATAAATATGCAATCTTAATAGTGTTATAACAATGGCATATTAGTTCTACTTTAATTTATATGTATATATAAAATATGTAATTATTTAAATTTATATTATATATAGATATTAATATATTAAATACTATTAATATTATATTTTATTAATATAATGTACTACAATATAGTATAGGCAACTTAAAAAAATCAACATAATAATATTATAATGTAATATATTGTAATAATATTACATTATATTATTGTAATATATTACATTATAATAATTTAATGTATTAAACTATATAATATTATGATATTATACTTATAATATTTTATTGTTAATATATTATATTATATATATTGACATTATATTATTATATTTATATTACTTTAATAATATAATATATGTTTATTTGTATATAATATTAATATATGTTTTGTTCTTATAATATATATATATTAAAGTAATATAAATATAATATTATAATGCAATATATTATAATAATATAATGTATATAATATTACATTATAATATTACATTATAATATTATATTATATATATTATATTATATATATTATTATAATATATATATATTATATATATTATTATATTTTATTATATATTATAATATTATTATGTTAATTTTTTTAACTTGCCTATATTATATTGTATTACATTATATTAATAATATATAATAATAATATTTAATCTATTAATATTTATATATAATATAAATTTAAATAACTACATATTTTTATATACATATAAATTAAAGTAGAAATAAAAATATTAGGATTTTATAACTAATCATATATATGAAAACATTGCATTTGTTTTTCTAAGTTGTAAACTATTGAAAATGATAATGAAATAAATGGGAGTTCAAAAAAGTTTGGTAAAATTACTTTTCCCCACGAATTTGATAGACCATTATTGTTTAAGCTCATAGCTACATGGTATACAATGTATAGCATGTCAGACCATGTAGATAGGACGGGCATGGCAAGCCATCCCCATCGCATGCCCCATGCTATTTTGGGGGCTAGATAGCCTTTTCCTGTGGGGGGATCCCCCACATAAGGGGTCTAGGGGGATCATCCCCCTAGTTGGGGTCTAGGGGCAATGCCCCTGAAAGGAAAATTTCATTTATATTTTATTATTGTAAATCTGGACCATTCATTATTATGTCTCATATCAGATGGCCAATATTTTATTATCTTGACCCTCCCTAGAAGGTAACCCTATTTTATGAGGGCATTGTATTATAGCTATGTATTGTGATGTATTATGAGAGTCTGATAGAGGCTATGTTGCCTTTAGATATTTGAGTGGTGATACTCCTATGAGAATCTTGCTTTGCAAGTATAATGTATTTTTAATAATGTCACTATTGCAATTTGTATTGATTAGATTAATTCCACATTGATCAAAGAAATGAATGGTGGGTGTATCCCACTTTATTGGGTGGTGAAGGAAAGATATTTTTTGAGAGAGAAATTGTACATTGTCAGCCTTTCTCCCATGTATGATGAAATACTCACTATAAAATATATAACAAGCACACGAGAATTTTTAAAGTGATTTTAATTAAGTAAGCATTAAAAAATAAAAAACATGACATTGAATCATAAAACAGTGGCATATTAGTGGTCCCACCTCGACCCTAGTTGGCTAAAGCTTAACTTTGATGGATCTGCCAAACGTAACATTGGTTAGGTGGTTGTGGGTGGGGTTATTCGAGATCATAAAGGAAATTTAATATTGGCTTATGCAGTCAACTTGGGGGTGCAACCATCTAGCTTTGTTGAGGTGGTGGTGGCTTTCCACGACATATAGATTGCCACACAGGCTAGCTTGTCCAGCTTAATCATTGAGGGAGTTTCTCGAAACATGATTCTCATGCTAACATGGAAGGCCTCTCCTTGCTCAACCCTCCAAGAACCCATCTCCGACTCATAATTTTATGATTAATCTCAAAAATTGTAGTACTACTCACATGTTTCAAAATGGTAATAAAGTTATCAAGGCACTAGCAAATCTTGGTGCCTTCACACCAAATTTAGCATTATGGGATCTAATATCCTCAATATCCCTAGTCATGTGCTAGATTTAATTTACCATGATGCTAAAGAACTACCAATTGGAGATTGAGCTAGATATGATGTTAGTTCTCATTGATATTTTCCACACTTTTCATTTATGGAAAATTAACCCTTCCATGCCACCTTTTTATAAACACTTTAACTAGTAGCTCTAGGTTTTATCTAGTCATTTCTAAAATATGTGTGACCCTATTGTGAAGTTTGAGTTCTTTTGCAATGGGATGTGATTTGGTTTAACAAGAGCCTACTAGTTGCGACATTTGGAAAAAATACAAGTATGGACCATCCTACAGTGGGGCAAGCTAGCCTCATTTGTGGAAGGTATGTAGGGGCATGACCTCAATATTATGATGGTGTTCATTACCTCCTTGGTGTATGACACTATCAATATTGGGGGGACCTCATTCACAGCGACTATCGAGTTAATTACAGAGGTGACACGACTATCTTTGGAGGGAGTGTCCATCCCTCGTAAATCCAAAGTCCATTATGAAAAGGATATGGAATAATTTTTGAAAGATGATGAGAAGGTGAATCAACTATAGAATGGATTTAATCATGTGGAAATGCCTAGCATTTGGAGAAAAGTTGTTGAGGTACTCATGAAGTATGTTATGCTCGAGGGGAGGTTATGTCGCTTTCATGCTCATTTGTTTCCAATGCTTAATCACCTCTGGTATAATGTTAA
This sequence comes from Sequoia sempervirens, assembly GCA_007258455.2. Taxonomy (NCBI): domain Eukaryota; kingdom Viridiplantae; phylum Streptophyta; class Pinopsida; order Cupressales; family Cupressaceae; genus Sequoia; species Sequoia sempervirens. Next base: position 183,901,818 of record VDFB02000003.1, read on the forward strand.
AATGAATTTCCCATTTTGGATTTTATCCTTGCTTGAGAAAATTGCCAAAAATATTTAAGGTGAAAACAAGAATGTACCCATTCAGCAGGGTCTTATTTATCATCTCTACAAGTACCATGGGATTTTTTTACCCTCCCCTTCCACTTTGAAAAAGAACACTTCGCTTATTTAGGACCCCATTGAACCCGTCACGGACCCTAGCCCCTCCATTACCATTGATGAAACCCCCTACCATTTGGTGCAGTTCCTAGGTCCATGCTAAGGTCCTTGCTATTGAGGATTCCACCCCCAACCCCATCAATTGTATTCCCCTTTTGGAATCCATGCCTATTACTTTTGGCTTGGATGAATTGGAAAACTAAGATGAAGATGTGTGATGGAACCCCACCCTTGTCAACTCTCCTAGGAACTCCCTTGCCCACATGAAGGTCTCTAATGTCCCTACCATGCCCCCTATTTTAAACCTTAGCCTCCGAAATTCCCCTAACCTCTGCATTAATTTGAAAGGGACCCATGCCAAACTTAGGGTGGGTTTTAACTTTAGCACTTCTAGTGACTTCCTCTAGAAAAAAATTAATAAAATATTGGAGAAAATTAGTGTCTAGAATGATATTGTGAAGTGGCTACTGGACTAGCTAGTTATGGCCAAAGAGAGAATCCAGACGCTGGAAAGTAAAGTTTTGCAGCAACAGTTCCCATGGATGGGTGAGGTGGAGGACAAAGCACATTGGGATCTGATTACCTCTCTGGCCAAGTCTTTTGAGGAGTGGGACATTTGGGAAAAAGGAGTTGAAAGAGTTTATAGCCATTATTGGTATGAAGGATGATAAAAGGAATTTGCAAATGGAGATTGATGCTCTTCATAAGAATTAGGAGAAAATAACTAAATGTCTGAGGGTAATCACTAAAAACATCAAAGAGACTATGAAGAACACTTCCCTCACCATTCAAATGTTTCAACAGGAATTAAGGAAGAACCAGGGTAAAAATGTGGTTGATGATGGCAATGATGATATTCACATGCAGAAGAAAGGTAAAATGGTTGAAACTTCAACTTAGGATGCCATGATGGATAATCTAGCCATTCAGAAAGGCCCTTGACTTTTGAAGAGAAGCTCCAATTCCTATCTTAAGAATGGAATACTATTAGTGGTATCAATTTGTTGGGAGACCTATAGGTGTCTGGTGTCTTGTGTTGGCCTATATTTTGCGTGTTTTCTTTGTTTCCTTTGTTGGTCATACTATTTAAGTTTAAGTTTATGTTTTAATTTTGTTGGGCATCTCACTCCTTGTGAGCCCCTTTTTTGGCTCTATGGTTGTTTTGTAATGGGTACTGGTGTGGACTAAGGATCATCAATGTGGGTCGATTACGCTTGATCCATGATGAATCAAAGCATAACTTAACCACTACACCTCAATCAAAAACAAGATCATTCAAATTGAAAGTTAAACTAAGCATTTATTGAAACTGAAAGTTACAAACTACGAAAATAGTTAAATTCCTACTCTAACCCATCTAAAACTTATCATGTTTTGGAATTGGTGTCATGTTGATGTGGAACAACGACCCTGTTCCAATCCCATGATTAGTGAGCTTGTTTCAATCAATTCTATGGAATATAATCGATGAAACCATTGTGATAAATTGATGAAAACCTAAATTATGCTAAATTAAACATGATGCAAGCTAAATAATCATGATTTTTTGCTAAAATTGATCTAATTATGTAATTGCTAAGCTAATCTAAGCTAATTCTAAGCTAAAAAATGGAAACCCTAATTTATAAACAAACTAAGATGGATGCATGGAAGCCATTAATGGATGTCTTAAGCTATTATGCAACTAAAATGAACTAAATTAAGCTAAAATTGAGTAAATTGAGAGTGTGAATCTGAGTGAATTCAATAGCATTAATTTGGAATTGAAAGATGGGTCCATTTGTCTCAAAATAGTGTTTTATTTATAGGAGATAAAATGAGAAATGGAGGGTTGAGATCGAAAAGATCAATAAACGGTCAAGGATGGAAGGAAGAAAAGGCATGGCTCATGGATTCTCATCAACAGATGAGAATGCATGATGGATTTTAATCAAGGGCTCAAATTTTCCTCAAACAAACACACTTTTGACCTACTCACATAGGTTAAAGGCGACTTGTTCAAAAGGTTAAAGGTTTAGCTTGCTCAAGAAGCGAAGTTAGTTGATTGGAGGAGAGAGAATATTCTTTGGAATATTCTCATGGGTGAGGATAAATGATATTTTACATCGACCATATTGGTTACATTTTCTCTTAGATCAACAAATTCCAAAACTATAGTTCTTTCTCCAGATCTATAATTTAGGCACTCTTTGCTCCATTACATCATTGCTTCAAGCACTCAACATATTTGTACTACATAATTTTTATTGATTTACACATTGGTTGTACACACTATTTATTGTATTTTCTAACTTTTTATTAAATTGTTGAATTTATCAACTCAACAAGCAACAAGGGAGAAGTTAGTATACTTCCACACCTTATCTTAACTAGGTCTAACATATTCCACAACACCAACAAATCTTCTTTGTAAATGCATGTAAAAATAAAATTTTCTTGTAAGTACCAGAGTTCCAAACACCTCAAATTTACAACCAAACTAGAAGTTTAATCCTACACTGCTTCAATTAGACTATAGATCTAAGATTAGAGTTGTTGACGTATAATTGATTAAAGTACATTTCAATATAAAATCTATATAATTAACATTGTAAGATATCTTTATTGCACAAGAGTTAGTCATGATATCTTGGGCTCGATAGCCAATGAGTCGCTTTTCAGGCTTTACCATGGCAGTTGATAGGTAGAAATTCCAAAAAATTGAGGAAGTGGACATGAATGTTGCTCTAATGTGTAGAGGTACAACTTTGCAAAGGGTAAAATGAAACATTAGTCTTTTTCCATTTTAAGGCTTGTCAATTTATTAGTTGAATACACTATGAATCAAATTGTTATCAATTATGACCGTTGTCCATATTCATCAATATGCTCTATAATTTATAAAAGTAATTCCAAGCTAATATATGAAAACAGAGGAAGAAAGCTAATTGTCTCAGAAATTACCAGAAATTTAAAACTGTGATTGGAACCCAGAATTTCCAACCTATAAACCAAGCAGAGAAAAAGTAATTAGCAAATCCATTAACATATCATGAAAATAAATGAACCAATACATCTATATCAAAAATTTAGCAATTTTAGGAGCAATTGTATTCTCACCTGCAATAAGTGTGGGGATCCCATCCTTTTGGTATTGTGTGGATCGGTGGTTATGGTTGTATGGGAGGGCTATTCCGCCGGAGGGAATAAGACCCTTCACCCTCACTTGCCATATAGATTTATAGGGCGCTCTAACCGATAGAGAATTTTTTTTTGCATGAGCAAGGAGTATTTTAAAAAGTGTAAGAGTAAGTTGAAATCAGCACTCTTATCCAGTCATGACCCATGTTTCTCAACCTCTTCATTAGAATACATTTTAACAAAACTATTTTACAAAAGCAATATCTTGAAAGATCCCTAATAAGCATTGAGATTACTTGAAATTAATGCTCTTAGCTATTCATAACTTCATAATCTTTTCCTAAGATTCCACTGTTTATCAAAATTTATGCAATTAAGATGACTGTTTTTGCAAGGTCTTGAGATATTTTTAATTATTTGACCTCAATCCTCTTAGCTAGTCATGTTCTTCGTCAAGAAACACTGATTGTAAATTTTGCAGAGGAGCATTTTAAAAGAACCATAAGAAATTGAAAAACACTGGAAAATTTGGGACCGCTGCCCTTAGGCAGTCACGATCCTTGTGTAAGAGAAGCAACTGCAAGTATGGTAAAAATTCCCCTTATTTTAAAGAGAAAAAATAAAATAAATTGGGTGTTGGTTAAGCACAACCCTAAACATTGCCTATAATGACAATGTGAGATCTTTATCAGATGCTGTTATTTTTCCAATAATAGCAAAGAGTGTTTTTATAGATCAGTAAAAAATATTTTAAAATCATATGAGATCAATGAAAAATCACTAAACATAAACAAGTGGTTTTCAAATTCCATCTTCTATTTTTAAAAGGAACAAACGTTGCTATATCAAAAACAATTTTCATGAAAGATAGTCAAGCCCACCTGAAGATTTAGCACTTTGAATTTCAGTTTTAATGAAAGAGGTATTTATATTCTCCTTTGCTTTTCATTGAAGTCAGGCATAAATTTAGTTTTCTTTTCTTACTGTTCTATTATTGAGTTTGATATTAATTCACAATTAGTAATTTTGAATAGGCATAAATGATTTTACTTTATATTATTTTTTTCTCACCAACAACAAAGGAATAAATAAAGACTTCATTAACGTGTTCATACCCTACTATTATTATTATTATTTTTCATTGCCTTACACTAAAGGAATGTGGGAATAGTTTTCAGGTAAATCTGGTGACTTACTCTCATTAGTTTATAAAAGGAAAAGCCTTAAAGAATCTGGGGTATAAAGCTCTCGAATCCACCAATGGTGGACACTACAAATATAACTAGGTTTTTTAAGATTTAAAAACCATGATAAGCCAGGATACGAAAGCTCTTTGGTCTGCTATATTCGAGCCTTAAATAATTCATCTGACTTAAAACTGCTCACTCAGCCACACTGTAATTAAGAAATTAAGCTTGCTTATTTTTAAAACTGATAATTCATCAGACTTAAAACTGCTCACCCAACCACATTATAATCTTTAAAGTTATATCAAATTTTGGATTAATTTTTTTTTTTTCAAACACTTGCAGATAAAGGAACAACAGATGACTTTTTGATTTCCAATATTATTACACACACAGCAATATTCACGGGCGTTAATGGCACAAGTAAATATTGTCGGGAAAAAACACTTACCTCAATATTTTGCACAAATTGAATTATGCAGATTTAAAGTCAGATTATACGCCCTTTCCCAGCATTCTCTCTCCCTACACCAAAATGAAAGCTTTCGAATATGGGAATCAACGTCCCCTCCCTTCAACTTGCATCTACCCTGGAAAATAATTATGCAGAAGAAAATGTGGTCATAAACAAGGTGCGTGGACTGTTTTCCCGAAAAGCTCAATGAAACGTGGTCTCCAGCATTCTCCCTCCGTGAAAATCGAGAAACATGCAAAAGGGGCACGGAGACTGCTTGACAGAATGCCTTCCTTTCACCGATGACAACAGAACTCTCTGGAATGAAACAAAATGCCACATTAAAATCCCCTGGCCACGGTTAGATATAGATATTAATTCGAGTTGCAGTTTTCATTTCAGAGGGGTTTTCAGTTTTCTCATTGAATTTGTTATCACTCGCAGCTTCCACAACATCCCATTCAGAATCTTCAAAGTTCCCTCATTCGATTCACCATTGTCCACAACATCTTTAACCATAACAGGAGACGAAGAGCCTCAGCGGATATGTGACACCGACATGTCTTGCATGGCTCTTCTACGTTGCAGGTTCATAAACAGCCGCGTATCGCAAGAGGTGGCAGGTTCAAACAAATCGTTCATACCATGCACTCAACGGAGGATTCAACACAAAAAAATCAATTAATTGACTGTCTTTAACCACATCCTCCCACCTCCACCGTTTTCCTCTACACTTAAAAAATGGCATTCGGAGTTTTCATGTACATGGATGAAATGCCGCTGCAGTGAACGCCTTACGGCGTAATTAGAGTTGTAGATCTATGATCGATTACGGTTCATGAAATGTCTCAAACATAATCATCTAAATCTAATCATCTGTTGAGCGGTGATAAGATTGAAGAACAACCTCTCCAATGATGATAATGTTGAAGAACCTTTTGAATACAGATTGAAGAGCAATCTCTACGGTGGAGATAAGATTGAAAAAACAACCTCGTCCGTGGTGATTGAAGAACGAAATATTCGTTGGAAATAAAGTCGTGCTTTGAAAATTAACTCCCGAAAAACTAAAATATTCATTGTTGGTGGTGATAAAGTTGTTTTGTAAAGGAACGCCCGCATTACCTACCATATTTGATTGGAACCCATTTTTAACCTCAACAATTTTCACGAGACAATTCAGGAATATTTCTATTATGTTTTATATTTTAATTGGAAAAAAGTTCTCTAAGGATTATGAGGTTATGTTGCGAGAAGTTCAATAATTTTAATTGTGAGATAAAAATGTTCAAAAACTAAAAAACATTTCCACTCGAAAAAGTATATAGATCATGAATTTTAAGAGTTACAAATATTATTAAAAAAATATAAACTGAATATTAAAAATATTAATTAAATTATATCATAATGAATAGAAATAAAGTTAAAGAGGAGAATAATCATTTTTTATTTAATATATGGGCAATTAATAAAATAAAGTAATGAAAGTAATAATTAATTTGAATTGAATTTAAATGATTTTTTACATGTTAAAATTGATAAATAGGAATATATATTAAGATTTTTGTATGAGATGTGAAGTATTCTTTTGTGATGTACACTTAATGATTAAATAATGAAATTTATTATTTTTATAGTAAATAATTTTTTTACATCTTATTAAATGAATTGTAGTTCACCAAAGATGAAAACTAAATGAACACTTTGGATCTTTTATTTGCAGCCCAAAACCTTTTCATGACCTAGTACTAGAATAATGGTCTAAAACTTTGTGTCTTGTTTCTTCAAAAACATATTCACCTAGTTGTTACTAAAATTGATAGTACTTACAAGGACTATAATGACTTGTTATCAAGTGGAAAAATTTATGGCTTATACTGATTAGAATCAAACCTTATTCACTAATTTAATGATATTAGAATATAAGGAAATGTTCATCAAATGAAATGTAGAATTCGTATGTATCTATTCTTGTGTATGAATATTTTGATAGAATGTTATCTATGGTCAAACAATATGCTTGCATCATGTATCGATCAAATCATTTAAATGGTTTGGGCATTTTTTATATTCAAAACTTCACATTCAAATTTGAATATTTTGTATATCGATTGTTGAGAATAATTTGTAATGGGATCAAATTAGTTTGAGTCATAATTAAAGTAGAATTCATAAAATAGGAGTCAAGGCCACTTTTGAAGTCTTGTTTCAAAAATAGGAAACCCTAAATGTCTCAACCTATAACTGAGAATGAAAAGATTAAAAACTAAATTTAGATCACTTCCAAATAATAACATAGTTTAAACTCTATTTCATTTTGAATTCCAATTTTTTTACATAAATACATAAACACAAAGTCAAAATATTGCATTACAAACAAAGAGTCCAAATAACAAAACACTCTTACAAACATATTTCTCACCTCTACATAAATAAATAATATAATTTATTTATTATTAAATGGTAGATTCTATGAAAACAAAAAATATTTATCCAATTATTAATCTTTGTTAAATATATTCAAACATTTTTTTTTTTGCTATAAAAGATTATAATATATTTTTTCAATATAAACATACAAAATTTCTAACTACAAACACTAAATAAATCTATTCTACTACTTAAAATCTAAATCAATTAAAAATTTAGAACCTTATTCTCACCTTCACATTAATCAAGAAAGACATTCATTAGTTTTGATGGCAACATGGCAAGTTTAATAATAGAATTTTCAAATATTAATTTATATCTCAATGAAATCTAATTATTTATAATGCAAAAATTCACTCAGAACAAATAAATAATGGACTCTCTTGCAAGGTCATCTAACTTTATCTAATTTTTCTTATTAATATATTTTAAATCTTGCTAAAATACTTGCTAATTTTTTTCTTAGATGATTCCTTTTGCAAGACTCGTTTTACAACCCCATGTGTGATGTCCCTATAGTTGAAAAAATCTAGCAATCATTCTAGATTCATATTTGATCATACTTATTGATTAATTTAAATTCAAAATGCTATATTTTGAATCTCAATTAATTGATAAATATAACAAGAGCTGCAGAGCAGCGAAGTTCCTGCCAGAAAGTTTTAGAATAGTTTTAGGAATTTGATCATTGATAGAGTCAACTTTGTCTTTCATTAGAAAATGACCCTTATAACAAAAGAATTTTTCTCACTTCAAAATTCTGAGATGCTTTGATTGTGCTTTTAGGCCATGAAGAAAACACAATTTACATGTTGTCAGCATTATTTAAATATTTATAAGTTCAAATATTTCCTTAACCATTCAACATATATGATAAAAAATCCTCTTTAAAAGAGTAAAGATCTTTAGAACTTTCATTGTACATAGAGTCATGTATAACCACCCTGCTTAAATGTTACAATTTTCTACACAAATGAAAATGAAAGCATTTAGTCCTAAGTCCTCTTATAGGTGCCTAATGTCTGCAAAACTCAATAAGTTTAGAAACTGATGAGCAAAAATATGAATGGATTCCCTCTATCAATATTTATTGTTGCATCTTTCTAATTAATGTTGATCACTATTTTCTGTCAAGTATTAATCGAACCTCATTTAATATACCTGAATTACAAGCAAGAAACCACTAAAGGTTAGCATGGGAAACCAAGGCTTTCCAGCTGATCAATGGATTGTTGTTCAACCAGGTATTAAAGTGTGTGGTGTGGTAAGAGATTGGGAATGTACTTCAAGAGGCACATGAGAATCTTCATGGAGGTCATTGGAACTTCAAGTTCATGCCGGAACATGCAATGTACTCTTAGCAAGTCTATGGTGGCCTTGATGCCAAAGAATAGGTAACGAAATATTGAATTGGCAAACCATTAAAACAAGACTTTATGCCCCTTTGGTCATCCCAAACACAAGAAATATTTGAAATATTTGGCATATATTAGAGCCAAATCATGCAATGAGACTATAAATTAGTTTATCTAAGGGGTAGATGAATGAGGGTAGAATCAGGCTAGCTCAATATTTTTAGACTCTCATTATTTATTTTTCTTATATCAACAAAAACCAAACTTTAAAAACAAATATAACTTGATTGGCTTTCTCCTATCCTGAACTACCTTTCCCAAACTCAAAAATATTGATGATGCAAACCATGTCTTCAAGCTCCAACAAAATTCATGCAAATTGGATTGAAATTGATATATTTCTTGTCTCTAGTATCTAGAGATGTTAGTTTCTAGCATGCCAAAAGCAGAAAGAAAGGAAAGAAGATACCCCACCCCATTCTTGCCAATATTCATAAAGAAGACACCCCACCCTCTTCCTGCCAATATTCATGCATACTGAATTACACTACATCTTAGTTTGATAAATAGAAAAATTTCCCCTACATCCCTAATTATAGCAATCACTCCTCACTTCCCAAAAAGTAGTCCCTTCATAAAAACATATCCATTTGTTTATCACACCGTCTATATTTAGATTCAAAAAAGTATAGACAAGCTGAATTGGGAGGAAGCAGACAATTTTCAAACCTACTTCTAATCTTCATTTATATTCATGCAAATTTTTGGGAGGAAGCAAACAATTTTCAAACCTACTTCTAATCTTCCTTTCTATTCATGCAAATTTATAATATGAATTCAGAGAGCAAAAAAACCACCAATCCTAACTCATTGGGCCTAGCCAATGTATGAAATTTTTTTTTAAGATTTTTAAAAATTTATTTAAAAGAAACATTTTTTTTTTCCTACCATCTTTCTAATATCATACATGGGTGGAAAAGGATAAAAAGGGAAAAGGCATGATTCATCCATCCTACTAGTCAATTGATGATAAGCCACTATCTACTTTCAAGTGCAGTGAAATTAAAAAATTGATTTCTACTCGAAACTATCCATGTAAATGCTCCAACAAAAATAATGGGAAAACACAAAAAATGAAATGTAAAGAGAATTTAAGAAAAAACTATTTTAATTATTAACCACCAAATTTAAACAATGAAAATAAAAGCCACGATTCTCATCCATTATTCCACCTTTGAAACAAAAAGAATGGAAATGACAACAAAAAATCAATTAAATTTTAAAGAACTCAATAGTATAACAAAGCTTCTATGCAAAAAAAGGAATTGATGTCAAAATAAGTAAAAAGGTTACAATGAAGTAACAATAAATTTGAGAGCAAAATGTAGTTGATATAACCAAAACCATTAAAAATAAATAACTTCCAAATCGTTGAGAATTTAACTAAATGGTTTGAATTATCTCGCCACATTTTCCATGGAGCCCGAGATTTGTGGAGATAATTTTTTGTATCCATGAGAAAAATTATTTGAAAACTAGAAATTTTTATTTAAAATGATTGAGAACCATATTTAATTTATAGATAAAACCAAATATGTATCATTTTGTATGTTAATTAAATTTCCCTTTAAAATAATAAATTAAGAATTTAGATAAAAGTCTTATCATGCTAAAAAAAACCTTTTGAAAACCACAAATTAAGAATTTAAATAGAAGCTTATATTAAAATTTCAAAAAAGAAATTTAAAATAATAACTAGAAAAAATCATAAGTTTATAATTGTAATAGAAAATAAGGAAAAAAAATTGGTTGTTTTTTTAAGAAATCTTTGATAATAGACCAATAAACTTTAGAATGATACTTAAATTAAATGGATAAGGAAAAAGATTTAGTTAATTTTTTTATTTTAATGAAAGCTTTTAACAACCCATCTTATGATAAGAAAAACAATTTTTTAAAGTTTTTTTTAAATTAAAGAATTTGTAGGAAATAAAATTTAAAATACAAAGTGCTTGTTTTTATAACCAAAAAATTTAAAATTGAATGATTTATTTAGACATAGATTTTATTTATCTAGATGCAAAAGTATATTAGTTAAAATTTTATTTTATAAAGGGATTTATTATTTATTGACAAAGTAAATAGATCTAGTAAATTTATTTTTTAAATAAAATAGATCAAACTAATTTAGCATTTAATTTAGTATTAGCAAAAATAATATAGTTTAATTATTAAAATAATCAAATTATTATAAAAGTAATTATATTAAAACTATCTAGAAATTAATTATTTTTATATTGTATTTTTTTAAAGAAAATTAGTTTAGTTCAATTTATCAAATTTCAAAAGATATTAGTATTAATTGATTTTATATTATAAAAATAGATTTCAAGAAATATATTTTAATTTATCAAAGGCAAATGAAAATTAATATAACCAAAAATTAATCTTAAAAAATATAGTTTGAATGTATAGATAAATTTATTTAACAAAAAAATAATCTTCAAAAAATTAGCATAGTTGAATTTATTAATATCAAGAATTAACAAGGTTTGTATTGCATAAACAAATTGAATAATTAACCTATATAATTTAAATTACATAGAATATTTAAGAAATTAGTATAGGGGAATTTATTAGCATTTAGACTTAGTTAAATTTAGATTACAAATGTAAATAGAATAGTTAAGTTAAAAGTAATTTTAATTTTCTCCTGCCTTTTCCATCTCCCACTATAATCGCAACTTTGATAATGGATCTGGGAAAATCGCCCTTATCGCTCAAAAGTTTTGAGCCAATAATATTCAAGAGAAATAATTTTGAAAATTAGAAAAGTTAAAAAACATGCATTTAACTTTAGAAAAAAAATTAAATATAATGTATAAAGGAAAATAATCAATTTTGATTGGTTGAAGTTCAAAACATTAATAACTAGTTAAGGAAGAGGCCTGCCTATAGTTCCTTGGTAGGAACCAATAAAAAGTACATCTAAAATGTTAGATTGAATATATATCTATTATTAATATTGACAAAATCATAAATTACATTTTTGTACTACAATCATATCTATAAATTATAATGATAAAAAAACACTAAAGTACTTGCATAATCATACTATATTTTTTATTTAATATTGTCCATAACATTCCATATCCAAATATATTTGTATTGTAAATACTTCTTATCAAAATAAACATTTTATTATTATTTCATGCATGACATCCATCACATGATATAATTTTAATATTGTTATTGTTAACCATAAATTGGAAAGGGGTCATAGTGTATTCCCATTTAATAGTGTTTCTATTATTTTTTATAACATTCACATATCACTCTTAGTTCTACATGAACATTATTAAAAACATAAAATAATTGTTGCATAATAGATTCTTGATTGCTTGTGATGAGTTATCAATTATGGGTTTTTGTGATGAGTGGAAAGCCACCATCATATATATATGACATCCTTTCATCCAATTATAGTATGATGTAAGAAAAATTAAACCACATTCATAAAATGACTAGGCTAATAAAACAAATGAGGCAATAATTAATTATAAATATATGCATTGATATAAACATTTTAATAAACATAGAAACATAAAATTATGAGAAAATTTAATTTTAGACTTCATGTATATATACATATTCAAATTATATTGTTACGATATCATTAATTAAAATTTTTATAATTATTATTTTTAATTTATATTGTTTATTTTATTTTAATTTAAGACATATTTCTATTCATTTGAAAGTTGTTTTGTTGATTGGGTTTATTTTTTATTTTAATTTTACTTTATATATTTATTTATATATTTTTAAATTGGGATTGACATAGTGTGATGGTTTAAATGTTGTTATTTTTGTCACCTGGTTCAAACTCTATTGGGGTGTAATTGTTGAGTGTTTACATTGGGGATTCCCTTATTTGTGTCATCACCAATTCATATGTGTATATTAAATGTGTGTACCCCTCTTTAAAAAATAAATATAATTGTATACTTTTAGTTTTATAAAATTAATAATTGTTTAAATAATATAGCAAATATTTATGATTAATATTAAAATATAAAATGGCCTTTCAATTTTAATACAATCAAGTTGCATTATTTTGATTCAAATATAGTTTTAACATTAGTTATAACCAACTAAACTTTTAAACATGTTGCAAAGTAATTACAACAATCAATATTTGTGCATATTAAACTAATTATTATAAACTACACATTCATTCATTCATAAATAGACTAATCCATCTATGACGCAACTTCAACTAGAGATGTTTATCAAAATCAACATCAAAATCAATTAATCAATCTATGAAGGGTAGAATTTATTTTCTCAATAATATTTAACAAGTATTGAATCATGATTCATGAATGTGGTTTGTCCAATTAAAATGCAAGTCACCTATGGTCAAACTTAAATATCACACTCTAAGTTTTAACTTTCTTATGTGGCTCATGTAAAGTCATACTAATTTATCTAACAAGAACACACCAGTTAGTATGATGTTAGATTAACCACTTAAGTCAAAGCTTAAAATGTGATGGTTCAACACAAGTCAATACATAGAATATATTGTTTAGAATATATTGTTTAAACGAAACGACCACCTACCAATTCAATAATACATGAACTTAGAAAATTAATACTGGGGAAAGCTTTAAATCAGCAATGAAAATTTCTATATAAGTCCATTAGCCTTGTCTTGTTACTCTAAAATTTAGAACTCTGACCATACCGTTAGCTTTGTTTCTATTTTTCTATTTAGTTTTAAGAAGCTCTGTGTTACAGTATTAGGTTATGAAGCTTGGATGGCTGGTCTCAAGTTTAAGGTGATAAGGCAGGAAGCTGTCCTAGTGGCTCCTTCTTTGCCCACTCCTAAGGAGCCGTTGTATCTTTCCAACATTGATGATCCAGCCGGGTTGAGATTTCACGTCCCTGTGGTTCAATTTTATCAGCATAGCTTTCTGAAAGAGGACCAAGATCCTGCTAAAGTTATCAGAGAAGCACTGGCAAAGGTTCTGGTGCATTACTATCCATTTGCTGGAAGGTTGAGAGAGGGGGCTACTGGGAAGCTGGTGGTGGATTGTACAAGAGAAGGAGTTCTGTTTGTGGAAGCAGATGCAGATGTTACCCTGGCTGAGTTTGGAGATCTTCAGCCACCGTTTCCTTTCTGGGATGACCTGTTGCACGACATTCTCACCCCACAAACTCTCATCAACTCTCCCCTGCTCCACATCCAGGTTTGTAAATCTTCTTTTTCTATCAGATAGTTGTTCCTTGATTCTGCTTTTTGCGCAATGGGACTTGATCTGCATAATTTTTGTACATAAATTTTTTTATAAGAAATTATTTATATATATATATATATATTGAAAATATATAACATAATTTTTTTTATAATTGGTAGTTTTGAAGTTTTAGCAGTTTTTTGTTTTCTCTTTTTGTTTAATGACTATCTTTTGCTGTTTTTTGTTCTCACTGTTAATATAAAAATTCTTAAAGTCTAGTTCATGAGGGTGCATATTTGTTTTTTTTTGATAAAAGTGGCTGAGCCACAAACTTTTATTTATTGAAGAAGTTTGAGCATATCATCAGGAAAGAACCAGGAAGAAAACTTCTGGTTATAGCTCCAAATTGAGAAAGAACAACAAAGTACCATTACAAAAAAACAAAACCAAAGAAAGATCACCACCCCACAGAATTACAGTCATAAGGCCCATTAAAACACCCCATCAGCATTGAGCTGGGACTAGCAACAAAGTAGGAAAATGGCCAAAGATGATCCAAGGAGAGCTTGTTCCACGACTTCTTGAAGGATGGAGAAACATTATCTTACCTAGCAGCAACATCAAAGAGGAAATGAAGAGCCAAGAACAGTTGTACATCTGCCGCCAAGATCACATCAGACAGTTCATTAGAAAGGAATTTGCAACCCACAATTGATTCCTCGAAGATATCACAGATAATGCCAAACCTAATTAATAGCAGGAAAACTCCAAAAAGACCGTTAGCAATAAATATATATTTTTTGAAATGAAACTAGCAATGGGAAAAGATCCATTAACCAAAGAATACGAATCCAGAACTAAACCCAGAACCCACTCAGATAATATGACAACTTGAACAAAAATGAAACCATGCATTACCAATCACCTTGCAGATTGCTGATGAAATGTCAACGTCAACTAAAAAAAATAGCTGGCCAAGCACTTCATTAACACTTGGATTAATTTTAAAGATCACCTTGTAATTCAAAGAAAACTGAAACTCTGAACCAAACCATGGTAGAAGCCATATTTGATCTGAAGACCACACAATTGATTGAAGCCACAACAAACCGAACCCGCCATGAGGGTTAAATAAGAGTATATATAAAAAGTGGAGAGAGGGCCATCACCAGGGAGCCGCCATAACAATCATTTTAGAGCTAAATTCAAATAGGTGACAGCCAACCCAAGGCACCAAGTATGAACCAAGCAAGAAGTGTAGATCAAAATGATCATATACAGCCAAACAGAGGTGGCAATGAACCATATAATAATGTGCAGCAAGAATACAACCAGAAGTCAAGGCAACAGAGAAGAACCACCGCCACCCCCATAAATCAGCCATAATAGAAAACTAAGAGAAGCCAGTGCCACACAAAAACTGAAGAGGCCACCAACAAAACAAAAGACTGCCCCAAAATGTAGAGATTAGTGGTTAGTTGAATAGAGCTTTCCACAATAAGGCACAAACCAAAACATATGTGTAGCAGAGTGCTATTGAATAGGCCAAAAATAAAGAAACAGATTGAGATAGCTGACATAGTAGCTCAAAAAGGTAAATCTGATTTGTTCAATTTTGAATAAACTAACTGATCATCAATTGCTTTATTTTCCAAATAATCAGCAATATAATTTGCTTCCCTATAGCAATGAGAGAAGAGAAAAGAATTAAACCATTTCAATTTGAGAAGAACTCTCTCAAGAAGGTTTTGTAAGTGCCATATATTTATCTTTTGACTTGATATCACATGAAAAATAACCAAAGAGTCACCCTCAATAATCAAAGATTCAATGCCAAGGGATCTTGCTAAATCCAGATCCATATTCAAAGCTTCCAGTTTTGCCGTGTTGTTAGTGCCATTAGGAAGCAATTTACAAGCAGCCCTTACAATGTTTGCATTCGAGTTTGAGATAACAACACCCTCCCTAGAGATGTTAGGGTTTCCCCTTAAGGCCCCATCATAATTTAATTTAAACCAATTTTTAGGAGGCACGATCCATTTGGCCATTTTTCGTGCCAAGGCTTTGTCCACCTTATTGGAAAAGGATCCATGAAAGGGAAGGTCTTTGAGCAAAGACCCATTCCTGATTATAAATCCATCCCAATTGGAAAAAGATTTCAGACATTCCATTTTTTTAAATATATGGGATTTAGCCACTTCCGAGATTGAGGATTCAAGTGTAAGGAGGACCTCCTCAAGAGAAGAACACTTATTTCTAAAAATTCTATTATTTCTTTCAATCCAAATCTTCTAGATGATTAAAGAAGGAATGATTTTCCAAAGACAGTGAAAAAAGGAAGAGCTAAACAAGAGAGGCCAAGATTTGAATTGTAATATTAAAGAAGGGCACAACAAAGAACTTGAACCCAGTTTAGCAAACACCCAATACCAACAATGTTGAGCAAACGAACATAGAACAAACAGATGATCCACAGATTCAAGGAGATGTCCGCATAAGGCACAAGGGAAAGTAGTAATGAGGCCCAACCTGTCAAGTATCTCCGCAGTTAAAACTCTACCATTCATAGCAATCCAAGAAAAAGCACCCGCTTTAGGCAGACAAGCATCATCCTAGAAGAGAACATGGGGAAGATCAGATTTGTTAACTAACTCCAAGAAGGAATTCTACACATCTTTAACTGTATAACACCCAGATTTTGATTTGGACCAAATCAAAACATCTTCTTTATTAGAAAAAAACAATGCTTCTTTTGCACAATTCTTTTTTAGATGCTTGCTTAATAGGAGAAGAAATGTCGAGATTATCAATGGATTTCCAGGAGACAACAGGTATGGAGTCAATAATCTCAACATTGAAGTAGTCAGCAACTAAAGAGCTCCAAAGGCTTTTAAGGAGTACCATTAGATCACCCCATGCGAATAGAGAAGCAAGGACAAGGTATCCATTCCAAGCATCATCCCAAAAATTTTCCTTTCTGCCATTATGAATAAGCCAAGAAAGATGTGGTAGAATAACTGATCTACAAGAGGAGATAAAGTTCCAGATTGCAGACCCCTTGTGTAACATAGAAGCTTTGAATAATGATTCCCTTGGATGAGAGAATAAGTATTTAGAAAACATAATTTTACCCCATCTTGACTTTGGATTTTGATACAACTGCCAAAAAACTTTAGCCCCGAGAGTAGTATTATGAAGTTTAAAATTTCTAATACTAGTACCCCCCAACTCCTTAGGTAAATAGACCTTTTCCCACGTGATTATAGGGAGCTTTTCTTTACCCCTGACATTATAATTCCATAAGAATGAATGAAGTACCAATCTTAAGAGATTTAGAGTAGAGCGAGGAGTTCTCAAGGCTAACATCAAATATATCGGGACAACATTTTAAACAAATTTGATCATTTGGATTTTACCAGCGAAAGAAAGCCATTTGAGTTTCCAAAGAGAAATCTTGTCCACAATTGTTTTACAAATTCTTTCCCAAAAAGCATCCAAATTGTTCCCAAGAAAAAGGGGATACCAACATAAGAGTAGGGTAACTTACCCATAGGGAAGCCCCAAAAGCTTATTAACTACTTTGAATAAAATCTAAAACATTTAGTAGAAATATTTTAGATTTGGTAGGATTGATCTTTTGACTCGAAGCCAAAGAGAAGTCAGTTATTACCCTTTTTATTGCCTTAGCTTTAGGGATAGAAGCATGACCAAGAAGTAATGTATCATCAGCAAAGAGGCCATGTGTATGATTATATTGCAAATTTGGAATCTGGATGCCTTTCCATAAATTTAAAAGGTTAGCCCTTTTTATTGCCTAGCTTAGACCTTCAGCCATTAAGACAAAGAGAAAAGGTGAAAAGGGATCACCCTGTCTGATGCCCTGTGAGGAAGAGAAAAAACCCCACAAAGAGCCATTTACCAAGACTAAAAACCTAGCAGAGGAAATGCAAGAGTAAATCCACTTCACCCAACTTTTAGAGAAGCCTAATTTGTGCAAGACAACAAGCAGATAATTCCAGTTAACCCTATCGTAAGCTTTCATCATGTCAAGTTTTAAAATCATAGTAGGAATCTTATGAAACTTGATGGAATGTAATAATTCATGAGCCACAATTGCCCCTTCTGGAGTCTCCCTCCTAGGAACAAAACCACCTTGTTCCTCGGAAATGATTTGAGGGATGATCTTTGCAAGGCGAATAGAGATAGCTTTGGTGAGGATTTTATAAATTGTGTTGCAAAGCAAAATAGGCCTGAAATCTACAAAAGTGCAGGGAGAATCCATTTTCAGAATAATTGTAATAAAAGTATTATTGAGTTCCCTAAGAATTTTCCTATTATGCCTTGATTCTTCAAGCCGCCAAACATCAAAACCTAGAAAATCCCAACATTTTTTGGAAAAAAATGGCAATGAACCCATTTGGTTCCAAGCCTTTCTTGGGGGACATGTAAAAAACAACCGCTTTCACCTCTTCAAGTGTGAATGGTTCCATTAAGGTAGCATTGTCAATTTGCGAAACAAGAGAAGGAATAGCATCCAAAAGAGAATTATCAACTGAAATAGGCTCAACAGTGAGCAATTTTTTTAAAAAGAAGATGGCTTCCTAAGCAATGTCTTTTTGATCCACTAAAAGTAATACATTATTGTTTTTAATTTGAGAAATAATATTCCTATGTTTTTTAACTTTTGCAGAAGCATGGAAGTATTTTGTATTTCTGTCCCCATCAGCCAACCAAGTATCTTGAGATTTTTGCTGCCAATAACATTCTTCCCTACAGAGTACTTCCTCATATGCAGAAATCAAAGATTTCTACAAATCAAAAGAAGCAGAATTGAGTCCATTTAGTATGATAAAAGCATTCAAAACCTCTATCTCTTTTTCGAGTCTCGATTTTTTAGAAAAAATATTTTTGAAATGTTGTTGATTCCATTCTTTTATCCTTCCCTTTAAGAATTTAAACTTCTTGGACATCTGAAACATACGAGATCTAGGGAAGAAAGGAGCATTCTGCCACCAAAATTTGACAAAAGGAATGAAGGAGATGTCACTAAACCACATGGGTTCAAACTTAAAAGGGACCCGATTAGGGGCCCGATTTTCAATGATATTAAAGGATAACAGAAAGTGATCAGACCCAGGAAAACCAAGGATTGTAGAAAACACATCTAGATCCAAATATAACCAACCTGAAGGGTATGTGCAGGATCATGATGGGCCAAAAAGTGGCAATATTATGGGTATTTGTAGGGTATGTGGCTGACAACTTTTTTTTTACCCAAAATTGATGAAACGAAAAGGGTTTTTAGAGGATATTCTCAGCTTTCCACCAATATAAATTATGCTTTAATTTGAATTTAATAAATAATTATTATTCATTTTGTATTAGAATTACAACTAAAGTTTTGATTGATAGGCTGATTGAAAAATATCTATAACTTTCAAATGGTATCACATTTTTTGAATTCGAAATATGCATCACATTCTATGCTTCACATACTATTGGATTAAAAAAAGAAATATTAAATTTCATGAAGTTTTCACAAAGTTAAGGTGGTTAGACATACAAGTTTTTATATTTTTTAAAAGTTGTAATAAAAAATTCATAATTAATTACTTACCTGGAAAAAAATTACAAAAAAATATGCATCACATCCGGACATGAGTCCTCTGCTTATATATAAAATGTTATAAAAAAATATTATCATTTTATTATGGTTAGGGTGGTCAGACAGGCACCTACTTCTTATTTTTTCCCTGAAATTTAAGTACTACTACTTTGAAATTTCAAATTTTCACCAAATAGATTTTATTTATTTTTAAATAAACCTAGTAGTTTAGAAACTAAATTCAATTTTCTACAGATTCTATTCTTACATATTTTTGAAATAATATAGATAACTTATTCAATTTTTTACGTCAAGTTGACTAACACTGATTTTTCTAAAATTTTTGCCACTTAAGGGCTTGGTTTTTCCATGATGATCCTACACATGTACCCTAAAGATAATAAAAAATGATCCAACCTTTATGCAATTTGAAAAAAATCCTTTCTTTTGTTGGTCCAGGTAAAAGAGCCATTCTAAGGTTTACAATCAAATAAATTATTTTCATAAACAAACTTTTTAAAATCTTTCATGATCTTCCTATTTGGAATGATACCCCCAAGTTTTTCTGAAGAATCCATTATAGCATTAAAATCCCCACCAAAGACAACCAAAGAATCAGGTAGAGCTTGGAGAATCAAAGATAAAGAGCCCCATAGACGCTATTTATCAGAAGCAGAAATAGGCCCATATACATTAAATAACCATAATTTAATGTTAGAAAATTTACTCTTAACAAGGAAGGGCCCCCAATTTGAAGATGAACAAACAACTTTCAGGGCCACAGACTTGTCATTCCATAAGACAACTAAGCCCCCATAAGCATCTAAGGCAGCTTGGGAAAAGAATTTCCATGTAAACCATTTTGAAAAAAGAGATTCTGCATTACTAGTATTTAGCTTAGTTTCTTGAAGAAGAGAAACATCAAATTTTGCTAAAGCTAACTGACACCAAATTATATGCCTCTTGTTGTCAAGGGGAGGAAGCCTCTCCCCTCGTACCCTGAATTTTTTTGGGGATAGTTGGCCCCGCAATAAATTCCAACTGCAAATTTGTTTGGCTGCACTAGATCTTGTCATAGGGGGACTTAAAGTTCGCTTCTTCTTTGTTGGTGAAAGTAAAGTAATCTAGATACCAACATCAATCTCAGCTTGGATTTTCAATTGTTTTGGTTTGCGCTCGTATTTCAATGGTGAAGATAGGGGAGCAAAGGGTAATAATGGAGACTGAGAAATGGGCAGATTGCTCTTCAACAACGAACCCGAGGCCAAGTTTACCACCCCCTCAGATTGCAAAGGAAAGCCAAAAAGGGTATCTTGAGGAGAACCCAAAGGAGAGGAAATAGGAAGGTATTTTAAAATTTGAGACAAATCCTGATTAATCACAGAGAGGACTTTACCTTGGAAGTCTACATTGAAACTAACCTCAGAATCCTTAATTATTTTTTGGATTTTTTCAATAAGTTCTTGATCCAATAGGAAGTGATTCGGCGTGTTATCATTAGGCTCAGAAATAGCAAGCAGTCCAACTAAATCAGAAGAGGATTGGGTTTTCCTTAACAACCCCTCAGGTTCACCCAACTCTTGTTGACATTTTTCAGAAAGACCACCAAATTGATTGAAAGAGGGGCTCGACACATTTAAAGAGCTTTTCTTAGACAAATTTTCACACCCCTAAATAGGTGTATGCACTTGAGAAAAATTCAAAGGTTTTTAACCAGATTTATCATATAAAATTAATTTTGAGGAATGTAAAGAGGAGGACAAGTTTATCCCCAAGCTAGCCCCCAAAATATCAGTAGAGGGGGGTGTTGGAGTGAAAATGACACTGAGAGGGGGGTGAATCAGTGTCTTAACATATTTAAACAATTTGCATAAAATTAAACCATAACTCAGATTTGATCTCAATATTAAAATGATTAATGCATTCAAATTTGAATGTAATCATTCAGAAATAGAATTGAGAAATGTAATGACCAACCGATGAAAAAAGCAGTAACAACTTAGTAAAGCAGTGAGATCACAAAAGTACAAAGAGACAAAGAGACACAAGATTTTGTCGAGTGGAAAACCCTCCTGGGGTATAAAAACCACTCTCGAAATGCCTTGCAGGCTTAATCTTTTAATCAACTATTCACAATGCCTTATAGGCTAATTTTTGAGCACCCACTCAAGGAGCACCAACCCCTCATTTAGAGATATCAATCTCAAGGAGCGCCAACCCATCAAATTATATTTTTGAACAATGATAATATCTTAGAGGATCTCTTTGTTTTCAATTAAGCTCATATAACTCAGTTTTCTCATCTACCTAATACCCTAAGAATCCAAATATTGAATTCTTAAAATATTACATAGAGAAGAATTACAATATATCTCTGCATCTTTGTTTTTCAGATTTTTACTACAGAGTTTTTCAATACATTTCTTGATACAGCCAAAGAACAATGTTTCAGAATTACAACCAGAAGAATCATAGATTTCACAACACTGTTTTTATATACGTTTCAAGTATGTCTCTCAAAAGAATCTTCAAAGTAATTCGAGGTCAAAGGAGAGCTGAAACCTCCTTTCTAAATTCAAGAAAAGGATGCCAGTGAATAAAAATATGCCGAAGTAACGCTCAAGTGCAATAGGCTCTAAAAACTTTGACAAGTTATATCAATGCTTTGCCAAGAGTAAACCAAGAATCTTTATCAAATTTTAATTTTCTTTAACAAAATCCCTAATCAAATGCAATTAATCTGAAGATGAACATCATTTTGAAGCTATTTTTAGATAATCCAAATACTCAAACATTTATTTATGAATACCCACATTCTCAAACTTTTATTTTTGAAAACCCATGAGCTGAAAACAATAATTTATACAATGAATGAAGTGATTTCAAATTGTAGCTGACACATTTTTTCAAAACCATGACTGCCCATCAATTGAAAATCATAAACCCTCAATGTAAAATGAATGTTCTGCTTTTAAGAGTTCTCAATGAAGGTTTTGAGGTAATGCAAAAATGATGACATCAAGATTCCAAAATAAACATTGATATGCTGATAGAAACAAGTGAATATCACAACTGGAGATAGAAGAATGTAACTGAAATCATATAATGCTAAAATTTCCAGAGATACCCATTTATTTATTTTTCTATTTCCAGAAACAAACAAAAAATAGATAACTTCCATGAAATTCGAATGCTGGAAATGATACCTTATCATTAGCAAGAAAAAAAAATGAATACCGGTCAGAATTGCAGCTCCCACAATTTCCTTTAACCTCTGTCAAGCTTCTCGCCAAAGTGTAATGGTAAACCAAAATCCAATCATGTCTTAGAGTAAATTTTAGTTACAAAGAGTGACAGAGAAAGCTGAGAGGAGAATCAAAGAAGAGAGGAGATCACAAATATTTCATAATGGCGGCTAGGCTAGGGTTTCTTACCTAGCCAAAAACATAAACCACAAATTTTCCCTAACATGCTTTCTTTTCAATCGATGACTTTGACAAATTATAATTTGATTTGAAGTCCACTCAAAGTCAAGAAACATAATAATAATCAACTTCAAAACTGATTTAATTCGCTGTCCAAAGAAAATGCTGACTACTTTATACCCATCAAGTATAACATGCTAAGAGTTGACTCACCAAGTAACCCATCATTTAGACAATGATTGTCAAAATTCCAACTACATGACCTCCAAAATAAATGTATGATAGCTGTTGATGACTTTTACCAAAGTCATTTTCAAATTCAATAAGGCCCGAAACTATTGTGAGAGAGACAATTTTTAATGAAGCAAACTATGAGACAAGATACCTTTAGATGACGATCAAAGCTTGTGCAAAAGAGTCACCATATGACTTAAATCAAATTCATTCATAAAAAAAAATTCACCAAAGTCAATTACCTTCGAGCTAATTAAATATGTGTGAGTTCAGAAAATCATGAGAATGATATCTTCCTTAAGTGTATAAGCAATGCAAATGTATATAACAATATGATGTATCACTGAAGTGAATTGACTCATGTAAAGAGATCATAGCAATGAAATCTGATAGTGCTATAATATGACAAAGACTAAATTTTCCAATGAAGCAAGCAAACTGAATACCATGTGAAGGAATATATGCAATAATACAAACAAAAATAAGATATACCTTCACACTAAACTAATCATCACAAACACCTGAAAGCATAAACAGTGAATGCCATCTATCTGCACATGGAACTCGAGGCATCAGTACACAACAAACTAAATCAACTGTGAAGGCACACAAGGTTGTCCATGAATAAGTGCAAAAAATCAAAACCAACTGAAACCATCTGAATGTAAACCAATGACAAAAGCCAACTAAAACCATCTGAATGTAAATTAATGCCAATGTCATCAAAGAAGTACTATAATAAAGCATAAAGATCCAATCTGAGACAGTCAACAACTAAAAGTGGTTTTGTCATCAAGGACAAGCCATAAACACAACTGAGATCCAAAAAACTCCCCCTTTGTCCTTGATGGAAAAACACAAATGACTCTCCACCTTTTTGCCTCAATGACAAAGGATAGAAGAGAAGAATGTGCATTTCCATGAAACACAACTGAGAAGCCAACCAAGTACCATGAGAATCAGTTACAAAATAGAGTAAAAGTGCAACAACCATGTTTGTAGGAGAGCTGTAAGTGAGTAAAGATTAAAACATGCTCCCCCTAAGCCAATGCTTGTAAAATTAGAGAAGTAAAGATTGAGAGATAACTCCCAATCGAAGTCTCAACCTTTCAAATAACTCTTTAGCTAAGGGCTTAGTAAAAATATCAACCACCTGATCTTGTGAGCCAATAAAGTGTAAATAGACTTCATTAGCCAGTACCTTTTCTCAAGGAAAAGGAAACTTGATAGCAATATGTTTAGTTCAAGAGTGCATAACAGGATTTTTGGAGATATTTATTGCACTTGTGTTATCACAGAGAATAGAAATAGGTTTAGGAACTTCAATACCCATATTAGAAAGAGTTTGACCCATCAACAGTACTTGAGTACAACACGAAGTGGCAGCAATGTATTCTGCTTCAGCAGTAGAGAGAGAAACAAATTCTTGTTTCTGGTTGTGCCATGCCACTAAACGGTCACCAAGAAAGAATGCAACACCACTAGTGCTTTTCCTATCATCCAAACAACCAGCCAAGTCAGCATCAGTAATGCAATTAAAGAAAAATCATTGCTTCTAGGATACCAAAGACCATAATCAAGAGTGCCCTCAATGTATTTAAAGATCCGTTTAACAACATTAACATGAGATTCCTTGGGTGATGCCTGAAACCGTGCAATTGTGCAAACTACCTGCATTATGTTTGGTCTAGAGGCAGTTAAATATAATAGATTATCGATCATTGATCTATATTTAGTTTGATTTGTATCAGGAGAATCATCAACCTTAGTAATTTCGCATCCAGTAACCACTAGAGTGCTAACTAGATGACATTCATCCATCTAAAATTTCTTAAGTATCTCTCTAGCATACTTGGTTTGAGAAAGAAATATTCCATTTTCACGTTGAGAGATTTGAAGACCTAAGAAGAAATTTAATTCTCCCAACATTGACATTTCAAATTCATATTCCATTAGCTGAGAGAATTTTTTACCCAAAGTAACATTATTACAGCCAAAGATAGTGTCATCAGCGTAAATTTCAACAACCAAAATATCAGAACCTTCAGTTTTAACATAAAGATTGCTATCTACACCTCCTCTAACAAAGCCATTAGAAATCAAATGACTATCCAGCCTAGAGTACCAAGTTGGTGCTTGTTTTAAGCCATAGAGGGCCTTTTTCAACCTATAAACATGATTAGGCTTATCTTTGCAAATAAATCCTTCAGGCTGTTCAACATAGACCTCTTCATCTAAGTAGCCATTTAAAAAGGTAGTTTTGACATCCACTTGATAGACAGTGAATTTTTTATAAACAAAATAAGCCAAGAATATTCTAATAGATTCTATTCTTTGCAGGAAAAACCTTGCTTTGTTACGAACAACATTTCCATTTTCATCAAGCTTATTTTTGTATATCCATTTGCCTCCAATGACATTCTTGTCATCTGGTCTTGGGACTAACTCCCAAGTCTGATTTTTCTCAATTTGATCAATTTCTTCTTGCATAGCATTAACCCAAAATAAATCTGTGAGAGATTCATTAAAAATTTTAGGTTCAAACTGAGTAACTAAACAAAAAGCTATTTGAGCCTTTTCATCAAATTTTGCAACCTTTCTTCTAGTTTGAACTCATGCATTTTTATCCCCAATAATCTGAACTTTTGGGTGATATTGGCTAGAGTTTTGAAAGGATCTTTTGATGCAAATTTTTCAGGACTTGCTTCTTCAATTTTAGGGCTTCTTGATTCAACATTAGGCTTTGTTGTTTCAGCTCCTTCTGAAATTATTTCAAGTTCAAGTTCTTCTTCCTCATTATTCTACAAAGATTCAATATCTAAATGTGGTATTTCATCAAATTTTACATTAACAACTTCAACAATCTTGTTAAGCCTTTTGTTAAGACATTTATAAGCTTTGATGTGAGTTGAGTATCCCAAAAAGATACCCTCATCACTCTTTGATTTAAAACTGTGAAGGTTATCATCATCTTTCTTGATAAAACACTTGCTTCCAAAATTTTTAAATACTTCACAGAAGTTGTTTTTCCATACCATAGTCGTAAGGAGTGTTTTTAGAATTCACCCTAAGTTGCACTCTATTCAAAATGTATACAGCTGTATGAATAGCTTCTTTCCAGTACATATTGGGCAACTTAGCTTCATCTAACATTGTTCTAGCCATTTCTTTTATAGTTTTGTTCTTACGTTCAACTACCTCGTTTTGTTGAGGTGTTTTAGTTGCAGCATACTGCCTTTTAATATTGTGATGTTCACAGTAATCAATAAACTCTTGAGAGGTGAACTCACCTCCTTTCTCAGATCGAAGACATTTGAGTTTCAGATCTGATTCCTTTTCAACCATTTTACGAAAGATTTTGAACCTTTCAAAGGCTTCTAATTTGTCCTTAAGAAATGTGACCCATACCATTCTAGTATAATCATCCACAAACAACATAAAGTATTTTTCACCATTAATAGACCTTGTTCTAGTTGGTCCACATAAATCAATATGCACTAGCTGTAGAGGTTTTGATGAAGAATGTTGTTTTGTTTTGAAGCTGATTTTAGTTTGTTTACCGCTTAAACATTCTTTGCACACATAATTTTTTGGCTTGTTAAGGATTGGTAAACCTCTAACATTTTGATTTTTACTGATTCTAACCAGATTTTCAAAGTTTATGTGTCCTAATCTTTTATTCCATAACCAACTCTCTTCAATTTGTCCCATTAGACACATACCTTGATTATTGTCATTGTTTGATGTGTCAAGAAGATTGTAAACATTTCCTTTAGTCCTTCTTCCAGCTGCAATAGCCTTTCCAAGCTTGTTTTTGATCTCACACCCCTACGAAGTGAACAATACATGATAACCACTGTCACAGATTTGACTAACAGTTAGAAGATTTTTCTTAAGGCCTTCCACATAGTACACATTATAGATAGGGGTGTCTTCATTTAGAAGAAGTGAACCTCTACCTTTAATCTGTATACCAGAATTATGACCAAACTTAACATAACCACCTACATAATCTTCAAGATTTATGAACTTATCTTTGTCACCAGTCATGTGGTTAGAAAATCCACTGTCTAGGACCCATAAGTCCTTTTTCTTGGAATGAAAAGCAGTTTTGACTAACATAGTTTGCTCAAAGTTGTTAACATTCTTAGGCTTCCAAACCTTTTTAGTTTTCTACTATTTAGATTGCAGATCAGCTTTGCACTATTTGAAAGAGTGCCCCAAAGCATTGGATTTAAAACATCTGATCTGTTTAACAAAACCATAGTATTGCCTAAGACCAAACCTAGGTACTCTAGGATTCATAAGCCTGCAAGAACTCACTTTATGGCCAAATTTGTTGAAGAAAAAATAGTAACCATAGAAGAAGGGATTGAATCTGTAAGATGATCTATTACCTTTCAATGATTGATCATGATTCTTACCGGATTGAAAGTGATTTGGACCTGAACCCTTGATTTTAGAAGAGGGGTTTTTTTTTGCATTATCAATTGAGCATTCACCCTTTTCAAAACCAACGCCGGTTTTATCTTTATACAACTTCTGCTTGCTGAGCATCTCATTAAGTTTTAAAGTGCTTTCATATTTCTCAATTTCCTTTCTAAGATAGACAACTTCTTGTTCCAATTTTTGAATTTCTTGATCTTTGTAGCTTACAGTCACTCGAAGAAAGTCCTCAACTCTTTTAGCTTCTTCAAGCTAAGTTTTTAGAGAGACTAATTCTTGATTAGGTTTATGTTCTTGAGCAAGAACTTGTTTTCTGACCTCTTTTAAAGCACATTTCAGTTCACTTTCAAGATCTACTTCACCTTCTTCAATATCAATGGTGTTTGAATCTTCTTGCTGAGTAATTTCAGCCATGAACAAGGTTTCATCTTCTTCTACTGATGAATCTTCATACTCAATGTCAGTTTCATATTTACTAAAAAAAATCTTCTTCTTTTTGAAGTTGAAATTTCATTTAGGTTTAAAGGCCTTCTTCTTAGGTTGTTTTCCAAATTTCTCATTGTCATTGATTTGATCATCATAGGGGAACTTTGTAGTAAAGTGACCTATTTTACCACAGTTAAAGCATTTAAAGGGATTTTTTCCCTTATATTTTCCTAATCCCTTTTTAAGTTTTCTAACAAAATGGGATTCTTTAGAATTAGACAACTCTGACTCACTAACTTCATCTTTTTCTTTCTTTTCAGTGTTAAAGGCAGTTTCTTTTCCAGTTGAGTTGTTTTTGCTAGTTCTCATTTCATAGGCAGTAAGGATTCCCTGCAGACTATCTAAGGTAAGCTTATCAAAATGTTTCTTTTCTTCAAGGGCTGATACCTTATATTCAAATTTAGTCGGTAATGTTCTAATGACCTTTGTAACCACATCAAACTCTTTTACTTCTCCTAATCCTTTCATAGCATTGACAACTTCATCTATTCTTAGGAAGTATTCAACTACCTTTTCATCATCCTTCATTCTCATTTCCTCAAACTGATGTTTGAGAGTAATGATTTTTGATAATTTGACTTTTTCATTTCCTTGATATATGGTTTCAAGTTTTTCCCAGATTTCTTGAGTAGACTTGCAATGCATGACTTTAATAAACACATATTTAGTTAAGCCACCCAAGATGGCATGCTTAGCTCTGGCATTAGTTTCATACTTCTTTTTCTTAGCAGCATTAGTGGGTATTGTGGATGGTACATTGTACCCATTTAACAAAATGCTCCAAACATCAACATCAAATGAAACCAGAAATGCTTCCATTCTATTTTTTCAGAACACATAATCTATTCCATCAAATAATGGAGCTCTAGTTACAGAAGCTCCTTCTTGAGATTGTGCCATTAAAAACAGACTCCAAGACCAAAATCAATCCTAGGTGGCTTAGACCTATCAGAGGACCCTACGCTCTGATAGAAATTGTTGGAGTGAAAATGACACTGAGAGGGGGGGTTGAATCAATGTCTTAACATATTTAAACAATTTGCATAAAATTAAACCATAGCTCATAATTGATCTCAATATTAAAATGATTAATGCATTCATAAGTTGAATGTAATCATTCAGAAACAGAATTGAGAAATGTAATAACCAACCAATGAACAAAGCAGTAACAACTCAATAAAGCAGTGAGATCATAGAAGTACAAAGAGACACAATATTTTGCCAAGTGGAAAACCCTCCTAAGGTATAAAAACCACTCCTGAAATGCCTTGTAGGCTTAATATTTTAATCAAATATTCACAATTCCTTATAGGATTTTGAGCACCCACTCAAGGAGCACCAACCCCTCGTTTAGAGATATCAATCTCAAGGAGTGCCAACCCCTCAAATTATATTTCTGAACAATGATAATATCTCAGAGGATCTCTTTGTTTTCAATTAAGCTCATATAACTCAGTTTTCTCGTCTACCTAATACCCTAAGAATCCAAATATTGAATTCTTAAAATATTACATAGAGAAGAATTACAATATATCTCTGCATCTTTTTTTTTCAAATTTTTACTACAGAGTTTTTCAATACATTTCTTGATACAGCCAAAGAACAATGTTTCAGAATTACAACC
This sequence comes from Sequoia sempervirens, assembly GCA_007258455.2. NCBI lineage: Eukaryota > Viridiplantae > Streptophyta > Pinopsida > Cupressales > Cupressaceae > Sequoia > Sequoia sempervirens. Next base: position 183,931,586 of record VDFB02000003.1, read on the forward strand.
AGAAGAATCACAGATTTCCCAACACTGTTTTTATATACATTTCAAGTATGTTTGTCAAAATAATCTTCAAAGTAATTCGAGCTCAAATGAGAGTTGAAACCACCTTTCTAAATTTAGGAAAAAGATGCCAGTGAATAAAATTTTTCCAAAGTAATGCCTGTGCAATAGGCTATAAAAACTTTGACAAGTTGTATCAATTCTTTGACAAGAGTAAACCAAGAATCTTTATCAAACTTGCATTTTCTTTAACATAATACTTAATCAAATGCAATTAATATGAAGATGAACATCATTTTGAAGCTATTTTTAGATAAACCAAATGCTTAAACTTTTATTTCTGAATACCCATATTCTCAAAATTTTATTTCTGAAAACCCATGAGCTGAAAATAATAATTTCTGCAATGAATGAAGTGATTTCAAATTGTAACTAACACATTTTTTCAAAACCACAACTGCCCATCAACTGAAAATCATAAACCCTTAATGTAAAATGAATGTTCTACTTTTAAGAGTCCTCAATGAAGGTTTTGAGGTAATGCAAAAATGCTGACAACAAGAATCCCAAATAAACATTTATATGCTAATAGAAAAAAGTGAATATCACAAATGGAGATAGAAGAATGTAACTGAAATCATATAATGCTAAAATTGCTAGAGATACCCATTTATTTCTTTTTCTATTTCTAGAAACAAACAAAATAAAGATAACTTCCATGAAATTCGAATGCTGGAAATGATACCTGATTAGCAACAAGAAAAACAAATGAATACCAGTCAAAATTGGAGCTCCCATGATTTCCTTTAACCTCTATCAAACTTCCAACCAAAGTGTAACGGTAAACCAAGAGCCAATCATGTCTTAGAGTAGATTTCAGTTACAAAGAGTGACAGAGAAAGCTGAGAGCAGAATCGAAGAAGAGAGGAGATCACAAAGATTTCATGATGGTGGCTAGGCTAGGGTTTCTTACCCAGCCAAAAACATAAACCACGAATTTTCCCTAACATTCTTTCTTTTCAATTGATGACTTTGAAAAATTATAATGTGATTTGAAGTCCACTCAAAGTCAAGAAACATAATAATAATCAACTTCTAAACTGATTTAATTCACTATCCAAAGAAAATGCCAACCACTTTATACCCATCAAGTATAACATGCTAAGAGTTGACTCACCAAGTAACCCATCATTTAGACAATGATTCTCAAAATGCCAACTACATGATCTCCAAAATAAATTTATGATAGCTATTGATGAATTTAACCAAAGTCATTTTCAAATTCAATAAGGCCCGAAACCATTGCAAGAGAGACAATTTTGAATGAAGGAAAATATGAGACAAGATACCTTTAGATGATGATCAAAGCTTGTGCAAAAGAGTCATCATATGACTTAAATCAAAGTCATTTATAAAAAAAAACTCACTGAAGTCAATTACCTTCGAGTCAATCAAATATGTGTGAGCCTGGAAGATCATGACAATGATATCAACCATAAGTGCATAAGCAATGCAAATGTATATACCAATACGATGTATCACTGAAGTGAATTGATTCATGTAAAGAGATCATAGCAATGAAATATGATAGTGCTAGAATATGAAAAAGAATAAATTTTCCAATGAAGTAGGCAAACTAAATACCATGTGAAGGAATTGAAGCATCATAAATCTGCACATGAAACCATCTTAAACACTCATTAGAAGGGTTAGTGTAAACATGCAAATCTACAAATACCTCTATGAAATAACATGTCTATGCTCAAGAAATGCCACAAATAACAAAAAGAAGATCAAGAAGACATTAAAAAAGAAAGACAATCACCTATTCCATATTGGATTGGTGTCAAATATGCAAATGACCCTTTCTGAATCCTTGCTCAAAAGCTGAAATGATGCAAATGTCAATATGATGAAGAGAAAAATTAGTTCTCAAACCAAGAGAGTAACTTTGCATAAAAGTTGTAGATGAGTTGATGAATATTAAGGCCTTTATTTATAGATTTTCTTGATGAGAGATTGGCCAAATGGGTGAATGTGGGACTAAACATAAACCAATGAAAGGAGGCCACTTGTCAAGTTGCCATAGGTTGAGGGATGTGCAAGATTTGGGAAATGTGCCCAAGAGAGTTTCAAATTCAAATTTGTGCAATAAATTTTGAGAGGGGGACATGAAAATGGGAAATTAATGCAATGTTGGAGGGGACAAGTCAACTTGTCATGCTTTTCAAACTTGAGGGAATATTCCCTAAAAATTCCACGTTGAAAGAAAATAAGGAATTTAATAAATCAATAAATTGATTTATTTGTGCAAGTGGCATTATCTAGAGGATGTAATTGGTGATTAGGTTAGGCTAATTAGGATTAGGTTAGCTTAATGATGATTAGGATGATTTTGACTTTTATGACTTAAATATTTGATTTATTTAATTTAGAAAAGGATGGAATATGAATTTGGATTTAATTAAATGAATGTTTGATTTATTTGATTAAAAGGAACAACCTTAGGAATGAAATTAATGAGTTTAATTTATCTAATGAATGGATGAAGGTGAACTTGATTAATTAAATGAGTGGATGCATGTGAAGCCTGGTTTACTTGATGAATGTGTAATGCTAATTTTGCATGTCTACAGGAATATATGCAATAATACAAACAAAAATAAGATATACCTTCACTTGAAGAACCTTCACACTGAACTGATCATCACAAACACCTAAAAGCATAAATAGTGAATGCCATCTGTCTACACATGGAACTTGAGGCATCAATACACAACAAACTAAATCAACTATGAAGGAACACACGACTATCCATGAATAAGTGCAGAAAATCAAAACCAACTGAAACCATCTGAATGTAAACCAATGCCAAAAGCCAACTAAAACCATCTGAATGTAAATCAATGCCAATGTCATCAAAGAAGTACTATAATAAAGTATAAAGATCCAATCTGAGACAATCAACAACTGAAAGTGGTTTTGTCATCAAGGGCAAGCCATAAACACAACTGAGATCCAATAGGGGGAACCACATCTAAGGAGATAGATTCAGCTTTAGACCCATAACCTCTTTTTGAAACTGGATTACCCAAAGTAGACTTTAAAGAAGCCTTAGGAGAAATGTTGGTATTTTCTTTCTTCGCTTTATGACCTTTACCCATAGGAGAAGAATTTGGGCACTTTACTGAAACCGTTGTCTTCAAAGAAAGTAATTTGCTATCAAATCAGGGACTATAAGCCCAACCAATCCTAGTGAAAAGGAGCTCAAAAGGATTCTGAACAAACACCCCACATCCAAACAAAATAGTCTCATCATTATTGAGGGGTTTCAGAGAAATCTTTAAACTACCTAATGACCCTTTCTCTTGGAGAAACATTCATGGAGTTGAAGGAAAATTGGTTCCTATTTGTTTGCTTCAGATTCAAAATTGACACATGGATGGACTCTAATAACCATAGAATTAAACTACTTAATCAAAATTTTAACTAGTCCCTAGAGGATTAATTTTATTTTATGAATAGGTATTAATGGTCAATTTTTGGGTCCTTCATCAAATTGTGTGTTGCATCAATGTAGCTCACAATGGACAACCCTACTTTTCTTAATTATCTATATAGATTACAAGTATTGATTAAAAAATGGAAATCCTTCATTTACATTAAAGAGGTGCAACACTTCATAAAAATACATGTAGGTACCTTGAGAAGCATATGTAGTGGAAAAAAATTCTCTTATTTTTTTATTTACTATAGGCTAAGAAATGAACAATTTTATCTCTTCTATCTGTGAGAATTAATTAATTATTTTTTGTTTTCTCATTGTGGCTTCTTAATACTTCTAAATTTATTTTGTTCAAAATTTTATTATTGTGATTCTACTATACCTAGCTTTATGTTCATTGATAGTCATTTTTCATTCAAAAATATGTAGTAATTTCTTAGACCCATGTTTGTCAAGAGTGAAAACCATAGTTGAAACTTCAATTGTATAGTGAAATAGTCAGTCTTGTGTGAGTAACTTGCTCTTTTGAAAGGTGGCATTAATGTGGAGACCACATGGCACTATATGGTTGACCACACTTGATTTATAGTCTATTTATTATTTAATTCCACTATTTTAATGTTTTCCTCAAGTTAAATAGATTGCTCATGTAAGTAATTTTATCTTGTAGTGAAAAAATGTGAATAATATTGACTCAATTAATTTTGTAGGTGATGAAATACATGCAATGAGTGGGAAAATGATGCAGTCACTATTTGATCAAGTACATTCAATAAGAAGGAAGAGAGCAATGCAAATCTTCAAAGAACATTGCAAGCCATTGGAAAGACTTAATTTTCCTAAATCTTTTTTATCTTTTATGAAGCGGATCTTCATCAAGTAGGGTGATATATTCCAAAAAATTCACTTAAGCATGATCTCACCATTATCTCTTATATTTTCTCATGTTTTACTTACCATGACTTGATATTCATTGCATTCTTAGCGTGTCATTCAACTTCATGAACATATTAAGGGTCACTTGATGATATAAAATAAAATTAAAAGAATAAATGAATACATAAAATATATACATAAGTGTGTAATCCATTTTAGTAGGGTCCCATGGAGCTATTTAGATATTATTTGAATAAAAAATACTCAACTATTTATATATTCTTTATGATCAAGAAATATATTTTTTTTGTTATTCAAAGGAATTTATAACTTGTAAAATATCTATACTATTAAATATTCAAGATAAAATCTAAAAATGTATGAAAAATGTAGGGAACACAAAATATATAAAACCAAGTACAAACAAACATTATGATTAAATTGTTGTTGCATAACTTCAAAATATTTTTTGTCTAAAAAGGATATTTTAAATTGCATGCATGTTGATATATTTTGTCATGTTAGTGCCGTAGAGTCTTAAAATAATTTAAAAGAGGCATAAAATTTTAATGTTTTAAGTATGGTTAGAGTTTTAGAAAAAGTGAAAAATGAGTCTTTAGTATTCTCTCATGCCACTCACCAAAGAGAAATAAAAAAATAGGTTTTTATAAGCCACCCATGTTGCATAAGAAGTTTAGGGTTTTTTTATCTACATTGAAGATGTTCTTATGTTTTGTTTGTGGAAGCATCACCTTTTTGTTGTAGCTTCAATCATGTTAGAGAAGATATACATGTTGAAGAGAGGTAAAAGAGTAATGAAACAAACTAGGGAGCTCAAAAAAAGAGGTTGTAGGATATAAGCAAGTAATCACAAGTCATTACCCACATGTTTATGATCCTTCATCTATTGGATCTACATGATATGTCTTCCATTTATTACCATGGATTGTGTTTATTTTGAATAGGAAAATTGAAAATGGAGGGGGATGAATTAGTTGTCACAGAATTAAACCTTTAATTTAATCACCAAAACTAATACTTAGTACTGCTTAAATGATTAATCATCAAATGCTAATGCATAAACTCAAATCCAACCCATAAACACAATAACACCAGATTTATGTGAAAAACCCAATGAGGGAAAAACCACGGTGAGGATTAACTCACACTATAGAGAGCATCAAAACTAATTACAAGAAGCTCACTACCTAAAATAAGGCTCATTGCCTAAAACAAGGACTCACTGTCTATAACAAGAACTCACTTTCCAATAGGGTTAACAACCCAAAGGGCTCACTACCACATATATACAAGGAAAAAAAAGAAGACTTGTTATAGAGAGACTAAAATCCCAATGCAACAAAGGATTCCACCATAGTCACTTGATCTACTTGCATGAATGATAGAGTTCACTTTCTGCTCATTGCATATGGAAACTCAGCATTAAGCTTCACACTGATCTTCCACACTCGCAACACACACACTTACTGAATAGAATCAAAGTCGTACCAAAATGCACTTTCGCTCTTCTCTTATTGCTCTTGTTCTTCGCTCTTGTATATTTTCCATCACTTAACTCATCTTGCATTTATACCATCTTCAACTTTGAAACATATCCAAAGTCAGCCATCTAAATCCAAATTCAAGTTAGGTCAGTGCAAAAATATTCTAGGGTGGAATTAGAATGAGGGAAACCTAATCAAATGCTTCATAGGGACCCAAATAGATCCAACACGTTTCATGAACCTCGAAAGTAGTATTTCACACAAGGTCGGCCAAACCAGTGCAAAACACATAAAACCATTAAGCACAAACTTTCCAAATGCCAAAATTATCTTCAATACAATTAGTAAAACTCAATTTTAGAACCGCAAGATAAGACTTCATCAAAGAGAAATTCATACCAACAACATTTCTCTCGGACCTCAACCAGAAACATAGAAAATGACAGTTCACAATTGGTGAAGAAAACTTACACTAGGTACAATAAATTAAGAACCAAAAATATGGATATAGCATCTTCTAACAACCATTAACAACATGTTTGAACCACACAAACATAGGAGTAAATCTAAACCAAAACCCAGAGCAACCACTGAACACTTGAAACATATCTTCATTACAATTTTCTTAATATCCTCGACATATGCAACCAACAACAACTAGTTGATAACCAGTTGACTGGTTGACATCAATGAAAAAACCTTCAATCTTTCCATTCTTACAACAATCTCCCCCTTTGTTATTGATGGCAACACATTATTAGAAAAACCATCAAAGATAACATACAAGATTTGAATACACTTTTCTACTTCTTTCCCTTAGTAGATAATTTATTATACGCTTCCTTTCCTTTCACATGCTTCTTCTCCCATTCTTCCTTTTCTTTTTGACATGCTTCTTCTCCCCCTTTGACATCAATGGAACATGGAAAATAATATTTTACATTGATTTCTACTTTGACATGAAAAACAAAAAACTCATAATGACAAAACTTGATACTACCTACTCCCCCTAAGAGGTAGCCACCAAAACATCAACCATGAAGAAAGATAGATCCATAGATCCACCAAGATGATGCATCTCCATATGCATCTAATTCAAGAAAAGTTAAATAAAAGTGGATGTGTGGCAAGGAAAATGGGGTAAATTCAAATATGTAGTCGAGATCAGTAGGAAGAGAGTCCAATTAAAAAGATTAAAGTGTTTTATTGTAGGTATGACATCAAGTTAAATGATGAAAGAAAGGTTAGAGAGTATGAGGCAGGTTAGTTTGCAAAGAGGCAGTTATATCAAGTTGAAGGGCAAGCACTAGTGGAAGAGTTTGAGTTTGTTCCAAGGGTGAAGATGAAGAAACTTCAGTCTCAGATTCATATGGTTGTGTTAGGAAATGAAGGAGTAGATGCAACATCAGTTCTAGATTAGGGAAAGATCAGAGGATATCTACAAGGATAGTGTGAGCATATAGAGCAAGGACTAGGTGACATAAAGTGCAAGAGAGCAAAGAATGATGCAAATTTCCAGTATTTAACTAAGTGGAAGGGACTACTAGATGCAATAGCCTATGGAGAGTATGAAGGAAAAGTGATCAAGCAATCGATTGAAGTTTTTAGAGGTGGAAAATTGGAAGTTCAGTTTCTAAGAGACTTGAAAAAATTCCAAGGTGGGTTGTATGGTGCAGGTGCACCAAGTTGAACAATTTGAGTCCATAAGGTCATGTGTTAGGTTGTAGGGTTTTTTTTGTCATTTTTGTCAAAAAATAAGGTCATATAGACCATTTTTAATGTAATTAGGTTTTTGAGAGGGTTATCGGGTTAAAGTTGTCAATTTGTGTGAAAGATGTAAATGTTGTCTTCAAAAATTGCAAAGTTGTCAAGAAAAGTGCAAAATTGCACAATGTAAGGAATACCAATGGTCATAAGTATTCCAAAGTTATTTTTTGTGGGTTTTTTGGTTGTAAAAGGTCTATAAAGTCTAGAAGACACATTATGTACATTCTCTTGAAGATTTGAAGGAAGATATCCATCAATTTATTTATGTTTTTTTAGATTTCTATATTTTTCTCACTTTGCAACACTTGTACGGTATCATACAGAGGTCCCTTCTCTAAAAATATTTGGAATTCCTTTATTATATGTGTTAGCTCTCCTATTCATTTATTTTGAAGGTTTTACATTGGGTTTGTGGCCTTTAATCCCTAATTTTCTATATCTGCTCTATTAACCCTGTTCTAGGGGTCTGAAAGTCTCAAACTTGTGAATGGACCCATTCCATCCTATGTAATCATTGTAACTAGGTGGAATGGGCCTGAAATTATAGGATTAGGTATTTCCTTGGTTTGTGTGAGCAATGTTTGAAGTTTGATGGTGATTGGAAGACTGACCCAATGAGTTATTATGTGATTTTTACATGAAAATGGAGGTTTTAGCCTAGGGTTTGATAAAACACAGTTGGAAAATGTTTTCAAATGAACTTTTGAGCTTTTTTAGGTCTAAAGAGAAGTTTTTGTGGTAGTGGAAGGGTTAGATAAGCCCTAGGGATTGATTTTTCAATAAACCCTCACAAAAATCCTAGAAACAAGGGTTTTAAGGTTTGGGGTATTAGAGGTCCATACAGTTGAGGAAGGTTGTGGATTTAGGGGTTTTGGAACCTAAGGAATGCTACCCCATAGGGTTTTTGGGTTGGTGAGACATTTGAGGACTAGTTCCTTTGTAAATTAGGCCTAATTGGCTAATTAGGACAACGTTGGAACACCTATTTGTAAGATATGTTGTGTAACTCCTAAATGGGCATCTAAATCATATTTTTTTTGTAAGGTGGTTTGGAAAGTTTTAGAGTTAAGTCCCTAAAACTAGGTCTACAGACCTACTAGGAAGCCTAGTGGAAAGGTGAAGAGGTGACAAGAGAAGATTTTTTATTGAAGGTTTGTTTGAAACTCATCTAATTGTGACTGTGTGAAGATGTATAACCCTTGCACTACATCAATTGGTATCAGAGCTACAAGGCATAGGTCTTGTGACTGAAGGTTGTAGGCTTGTGAAGGACAAGTGTGAAGTTGAAGAGACATAATGCATCTAGGAAATAATATGACAAACGAGATTAGAGAATTCAAAGAGAGACATGCTAAGTTGAAGGAGATGACACAAAGGAGGGCACTATTTAGGACAAGATGTAAATTCAAAAAAAATGTATGTAATGTGGTAATAGATTCAGGTTCTATTTATAATATTGTGTTAGTTGAAATGGTAGACAAATTGGAGTTAGAAATAATTCCACATGAAATAACATATAAAGAATTTTGGTTGAATGTGATTAGTTAGTTGTGGTGAATGAATAAGGTTTAGTGGAGTTTTATATTGGTGCATATAAGGATAGAATTATGTGTGATGTTTTTCCAATAAGTTATTGTCACTTGTTACTTGGAAGGAAGTGGCAGTTTGACTGATATGCCTTACATAATTGTAGGGATAATGTTTATAAAATTGAGAAAGATAGAATCAAGTTAAAACTAACATCATTGCATGGAGATGATAGAGCACAATATAAGATCGAAAGGATAGTGATGATAGGAAAAAGGGAGTTTCTAAAGCATGAGGAGGATAGAAACAAAGAAGGTGCAACCACTACAAGAGAAGAGGATGTTGAGACATCAAAGGTGAAAAACGGTGCAATGTTGAAGAGTAGAGAAGAAAATAAGATAGAGAAGTTCAAGGATGAATTGACCTTGAAGATTAGAGATAAGCTTCAAAGAATGATGAAGACATGAGAGGGGAAGATTTTTGTTCATTGAAGGAAAAGGAGATTAAAGAAAAATCTTATGTTGTCAATACAATGATGTGCAAGTCTAATGGGACAATGGTTCATAAGGGGCAGAGACCCTGATGACAAAAATAAGAGAAGAGGATAAAGCAAGTAAGAGTAAGTTGCCTATGGAGAGGCAAGATGGGAAAGCAGTAGAGTGTTTGATAGTAAAAAAATTTTGGAATTTAATTTAGTTTAGATTTCTTTAGAGATTAAGGTTTCATTTAGTGTTTTTATGTTTTCATTTACATTAAAATTAAGCATATACACAGTTTGTATGTCTAAAAATACAGGGATAAAAGAGGTAGAAAGTTTGAGAGTAAATGGTGAAAAGAGCCAAAGAAAATGGCAAGTGAAAGAGTGTAAGATGGTTGAAGTGAAGCAATGTGAGAGCATGGTATTTAGAGAAGATGATGGGTAGTCATATTATGTTTCTAAACTTGATAGGATAGAGGTCCTTGGGATAAAATATTAGATGCAAAGTGTTGACAGTCAAGGTAAAGAGATGGAAGGTAAGATACAAGGAAGTGTGGCCATATTTGAGCACACCCAACAAGTTGAGATGAAATTTACAGTCACCCCAAGTGGTGAAGAGGTTCAAATAATGAGTTGGAAGGAGGTCTCAATGATGGAAAAGACCAGGGATGTTATAGGCCAAGAGAAGGCCAAAGATAGGTTGTTTGAGAGAACTCCAAATGAGTTGGAGAAGTGTGATGAAGGTATGGATGGGATAATGCTATGTCCTTTAAGGAAAAAAGAGGTTGGCAGGTAGTTAGAGGCTGCTATGACAAAGATTTCAAAAACTAATTTCATAAAGGTTCCAAGAGTGTAGGACTTGAGACTGAGCGAGAAGACAAAAAGTGAAATAAAAGTGGATGTCTAGCAAGGAAAATGGGGTAAATTAAAATATGCAACAAAGATCATGAGGAAGAGAGTCCAAGAAACAAGAGTAAAGTGTTTGATTGTAGCTATGACATCAAGTTTTGATGAAAGAAAGGTTACAAAGTATGAGGCAGGTCAGTTTGCAAAGAGGCAGTCATATCGAGTTGAGAGGAAAGCACTAGTGGATGAGTTTGAGTTTGTTCCAAGGGTGAAGATGAAGAAACTTTAGTCTATGATTGGTAAGGTTGTGTTATCAAATGGATTAGATGCAACATCAGTTCTAGACCAGTGAATGATCAAAGGATATCTACAAGGATAGTGTGAGGAGATGGAGCAAGGACTAGGTGACACAAAGTGCAAGAGAGAAAAGCATGATACAAATTTATAGTATTTAACCAAGTGGAAGGGACTACCAAATCGAAGAGCCTATGGAGAGTATGAAGGAAAATTGATCAAGCAATGAAGTGAATTTTTTAGAGGTGGACAAGTTGGAAGTTCAATTTCTAAGAAACTTGGAAAAATTTCGAGATGGATTGTATGGTGCAGGTGCACCGAGTTGCACAATTTGAGTCCATAAGGTCATGTGTTAGGTTGTAGGATTTTTTTTTCATGCTTGTTAAAAAAAGGTCATATATACCATTTTTCATGTAATTAGGTCTTTGAGAGGGTTATTGGGTTAAAATTGTCAATTTGTGCAAAAGATGTAAATGTTGTCTTCAAAAATTGCACACTATAAGGAATACCAACGGTCATAAGTATTCAAAAGTTAGTTTCAGCAGGATTTTTGGTTGCATTTGGTTGTAAAGGGTCTATAAAGGATAGAAGACACATTATGTACATCCTCTTGAAGATTTGAAGGAAGATATCCATCAATTTATCTCTGTTTTCCTCAGTTTTCTATATTTTTCTCACTTTGCAGCACTTCTATGGTACCATACAGAGGTTCCCTTCTCTGAAACTCTTTGGAATTTGTTGAGGATATGTGTCATCTCTCCTATTCATTGGATTTGAAGGCTTTTCATTGGATTTGTGGCCTTTAATCCATGATTTTCTATATCTTCTCTGTTAACCCTGTTTTAGGGGTTTGAAAGTGTCAAACTTGTGAATGGACCCATTCCACCCTCTCTAATCACTGTAACTAGGTGGAATGGGCCTGGAATTGTAGGATTAGATATTTCCTTAGTTTTTGTGAGCAAGGTTTGAAATTTGATGGTGATTGGAGGACTGTCCCAATGATTTATTATGTGATTTTTACATGAAAATGGAGGTTTTAGCCTAGGGTTTGATAAAACATAGTTGGCAATGTTGGAAAATGAACTTTTGAGCTTTTTCAAGTCTAAATAGAAGTTTTTGAGGTGGTGGTGGGGTTAGAGAATCCCTGGGGATTCATTTTTCAATAAACCCTCACAAAAAGCTTAAAAATAAGGGTTTTAAGGTTTGGGGTATTGGAGGTCCATACACCTGAGGAATATTGTGGATTTAGGGGTTTTGAAACCTAAGGAATGCTTCCCCATAGGGTTTAGGCATTGGTGAGACATTTGAGGACTAGTTCCTTTGTAAATAAGGCCTAATTGGCTAATTAGGACTTCATTGGCACACCTATTTGAGTGTTTTTCTCCAAAAGAGTTGTATTTGGAATGAAGATATGTTATGTAACTCTTAAATGGGCATATAAATCACCAAGCTATTTGTGAGGTGGTTTGGAAAGTTTCAGAGTTAAAGTCTGTAAAACTAGGTCTGCAGACCTACTAGGAAGCCTAGTGGTAAGGTGAAGAGGTAACAAGATGAAATATTTTTGATTGAAGCTTTGTTTGAAACTCATCTAATTGTGATTGTGTGAATATTTCTAACCCATACACTACATCAAAAACATAATGAATGAAGGTCCTGAGAATCTTAGTTATCCCTTACTTGTGATTAAGTCATTTTAGAAGAACCTACCTTTGAATGTCATGAAAATTTAGTTGATGGTTCTCTTAAAAACTCTCCTCCTAGGGAGGATATCATGGTGCAAGAAAATATAAACATTGACACATGTAATGAGGCTTCCTTAGGTGAAGCGACAGTAGCTTCTTCTTCACTAAGAGATCACACAAATAAAGACAATATTATTGAGGTTCTAACAATACAAATTGGATCTCCTTTAATTAGTGAGCTTCTTAAGTAAGCTCCCACTAATGAATCGTATAAGAAACTAACAGATTTCTTGAAATCTACGATGCAATATAACAATGTTTTGTAGCAACCAAGATATATAACACAATTTCTCAAACATGTAGGGGACCAAAAATAACTCCCACATCATCACCATCACCTCAACATATTTTTCCTAATGCTCTTCATTCACTTTTTCATAATATAGTTGAAGATCTTAAGAAGACCCCTGCTAATATATCCATATGGAAACTTATTCATCGATCACCTACATACAAGTGCCTATTTCAAGAAATGTTACAAATAAAGCAGGAGGATATCCAAGCTTCTATGAAATTGAATAATGTAACATCCTTGTTTCATCTCACACAAGTCACACAATAAGAAATCACATTCCCTAAACATGAATTTACCTCACTTGAGACCCAAAACAAGAATGAATCCTTGATGATAATGGTGATCATTAATGAAACTGTAGTTAGGAACACTCTCATAGACAATGGAGTAAAAATCAATGTTTCTAGCATTGACCTCCTAGACAAAATTGGAATGTATAAAAGTTCATTCAACTTAAAGATGTTCATATTCATAGCTTTGACAATGTTAATAGGAAACCACTAGGAATGATCACATTACCTATTGAGGTAAGACCTATCATGTTTCCTACCCCTATCCATATCATAAAAGGACCCCTTTCATACAATCTTCTCCTAGGGAGACCATGGATTCATGCTATGAAAGGAGTCCCATCTACTCTCCACCATATAATGAAATTTAATTACAAAAGCAAGATATACACGGTTGAAGTAGATGAATGAAGCTATGAATCACATGATCACATCATTTCCAACTATCCTAATACTTTCATTGGAAAATCAAAATTTGAACCTATACAAGTTGATGCTAATCCTTCACCAACAATAAACCTCTATAGTGATAATTTGGGGTTGTTATATTTTACACCTCCTTTCAATAGAGAATCCAAAATCTCACCGTCAAAATCCAAAGAGTCATATACCAATGATTCATTTTCAGATATGAGTTCTAATGATGATTGGGGTTTTACACATCCCTTTATAGGAGAGTGAAACATCTCACAATATAAAACAAAAAAACCTTTTGTTGCATTCACTCAGCTCAATTCTACAACATTACCCCATGGTGGCGATGGGGGCTATATAACACCCATCCCTAATGAAGGAATGACACATGAATTTAAAAAGGATTTTTGTTCTCACGAAGAAACTAATCCTTCTTAGAAGCATAAACCCCCTTCATTTGAATTGGAAGATTGTTATGGTATCAGATACAATCTCCCTCCTACACATGGATATAATGAACATATGAAGCAAACTAGCATACCATACTCTTTCAAGAAAGATCTAGGATTACCACTTTTATTTCCACTTTCATCTAAAGTCTTGTCATTTAGTGTGTACATGACATCTTGCGAAAATAAAGGAGCACCCTCTACTATTGACCAAGAGAGTATCTTGATGAGACTCCTCCAAGATCATATGATCTCTCTCCCTCTAGAATATGAAAGAAATTATATTACAAGAGTTCATTTTGCACATATCATAGAGTTCATGGTCATGCTACTAATGAATGTAAGGCTTTAAGTAAAAAAATTGAACATCTCAAGGATTTTTGTGCTCTTCCTTGTATTGAAGCACCTAATTCCTCTAACTGATACTCATTTTCATCTAATTCAGCTCACCCTTGTCCTGCAATAAGTGGGTTAAATTGGTTAGGTATCCTTATCCTCATATGTCACTTGTTGTTGCTTCTTTTGGCTAGTTGACCGCATTCCATGCATATGTAAGAGAAAGCTTGGGAATTGGATGACATGCCTTAAGTTGGATTGCATGTGACATACTAATTTATGTATTTTGGGGGAAACTCTCTTTTCCTTTTTCATTTTTGTCTACTTTAAAGTAATGGCTCACAACATGGTGCTAGCAATTTCTTTAAAGTGGGGGCATACATTGGCATTATTTTGGCATGATTCCATTTTCATTTTTTTCATGTTCCTTGTGTGATTTTCTTTCTTCTTGTGATGCATCATTTTCTTGGTGGTGTCATTGGGTTTGATTTCCTTTGAGAGCATGATATTTCTTTGACTTGTCATCTCTTGGAAGCACTAAGAACAATGTTCCATAAGAAGATACCTTGGATGAACTAAGAAAAATCCCTTTGAACATATCTTTCTTTCTTGTTGTGTGTATTTTTTCTTTTTGTACCTTATTAAAGTCATGGAGGTATGGCTTTGATATGGTCCCCTGGGGATCACCTAGTGAATAGCTAGCTTCACTAGCCCTCGTGAGCATGCAGTTTTCTTTGTCCTTATCATAGTCATGGGGGTATGATGTTGATATGAACCTCTTGGGGCTCACCTAGTGGACAACTAGCTCCCACTCGCCCTTGTGAGCATGCATTTTGTTTGCATAGTGGACATCACATTCCACTTGTAAACATTTTTGGAAAAATAGCCTAAACCCAGTCCACTGCGTTGGACAACCACTTGAAGCTTGATCCATGACAACTTAATTTTTCCTTTTTGATTTCCTTTTTCTTGTCCTTGATGGTGTACGATGGCGATCTGATTATGGCTTCATATATCATCCACATGTGTGTTTCTTTGTGCCTATGTTGATTTGTCATAGGATCTCAACCTTGGGGGATTGAGCGTATCTCTTGATCATTTCCATCCTATCTTAATAATGCTGGTACATTCAAACCCCTCTTGATTGCATGGTTGGCTACTTTAATGTGAGTTTGAAGAAAGTTCCTCCTCTCACTAAAGTGGGGGCTAAATGTAGTGTAGCAAAAATCATACCCTTGCATTTTCACACTTGTTTAGGCCCACCTTGCCTTTTTTATGCTTATTTATGGCTTAATTGGTCCTATTTTGCATCCACAACCCCAATATACTCTATATTTCTATGGAAAATCCCAAAAAACATAGAAAGATAAATTATCATTTAATGTTTCTATCTGTGTGTCCTTGATTTGTGGACTACGACTAAAACTCCACCTAGGGCGTCTTTGTCCTCCATGGGTCTTGGGACCCTGATATTGAAAACACCAAAATAGGTCCCTTTTTTTAGTTTGTGCTCCAAGAATTGAGCCTTGGGACTAATATGCCACCTAGGTCATCTTAGCCCTCCTTGGCTTATTTTTAGGATTCAATTTCAAATTTGGGCAAGATTTAGCCTCCTTTATTTAATGAATTCATATGTTGGCTTGATGTGGTGTAATTTTGGGATATTAAGCATGAATAAGTATAAATACAAAGTTCCTCCACTCATTTTTCATAAGAAAAATAACAAGAATTCAAGTATTCATTCCTAAGGAAAGTTTATGCATTCAAGATCAATTCATCAAGCATTTGAAGCCATCATCAAGATTCAAGCATCATGTAAAGGTTTTAGTGTTTCCATTGATGTTGTTGAGCTAGGATTATGGATGTAGCATTGAAGATATATTTGCAACCATTTTTCAGAGGGTATGTGTTGGATCATCATGGAAAAAATAGGGCCTTAAGTGGAAATTTTTTTAGAGAAATTAGAGTTAGGCAACTTGACGTAAAAATTTCAATAAGTTATCTAGATTATTTCAAAAATATGTAAGAATAGAATCTATAGAAAATTGAATGTAGTTTCTAAACTACTAGGTTTATTTAAAATATATATATATCCATTTGGTGAAAATTTGAAATTTCAATGCAATAGTACTTAAATTTCAGGGAAAAAATAAGAAGTAGGTGTATGTCTAACCACCCTAACTGTAATAAAATGATAATATTTTCTTATAATATTTTAGATATAAGTAGAGGACTCATGTCCAGATGTGATGCATATTTTTTGTAATTTTTTCCAAGTAAATAATTAATTATGAATTTTTTATTACAACTTTTAAAAAATATAAAAACTTGTATTTGTGACCACCTTAACTTGGTCAAAACTTCATGAAATTCATTTTTTTGTAATCTTATAGTGTGAAAAGCATAGAATGTGACACATGTTTTAGGTTAAAAAAAGGTGATACCGTTTGAAAGCTATAGATGTTTTTCAATCAACCTATCAATCATAACTTTAATCATAATTAAAATAGAAAATAAGTAATAATTATTTATTTAATTCAAAGTAAAGCATAATTTATATTGCTGGAAAGCCAAGAATCTCCTTTAAAAACCCTTTTTGTTTCATCAATTTTGGATAAAAAAAAATTGTCAGCTACATACCCCACACATACCCATCATATTGCCACTTTTTGGCCCATCATGATCCTGCAGATAGCCCACATCATATTCCAAGATCCAAGATCTACATTCTTCATGGAAACTACATGGTAGATTGCATATTTTCTTCACAAAACATCATACAAGGTGATATCATTTACATATTTCATGTTTCATGCTCCATTTCATTCATTTCATCATTTGGTTTAATTACCTACAAGGGGTTTGACCAAGGGAAACCCCCATTTACTAAAAATAAACAATTTTTCCTCCTCTTATATGTTCATATATGTAGATCTAGGCTGAATACTTGAATATCACTTGAAGTGCAAAGTTGCATTGCCAAAGTTGTCATCTTCATAGAAACTCACATGTAGGCCATATTTAGAAGTTTTAGAACCTGAGATTAGAAAGGAAGCCAATGCGGACCTTGGAGCCCAAGACCACTTTTAGAGATTCCAAAAATTCAGAACCAGATTAATACACTACCGTGGGTGTCTTAGTCCTCCACAAGGTATTTTTCAGGGATTCTTCAGTATTCTATTTCGGCATTAGAAGACTCCACATCTACCCTCAGAAACAACAATTGGACTAATATGCCATCCTGGGCATCTTAGTCCTCCACGACATATTTTGATAGCTTCTTTGCATTTCTAGAATCCTCATAACATCTCTAAACTTCCTAGGTACACATACCTTTACTTGGTGTAGCTTAATTTCATCCTTTGTATTCATTATTTGGCTTGCATTGCTTGATTTTGTGATTTGAATGTTCATTTGTCTTTTCCAAGCATTTGCTTGGTGGCGAACCCCTAAAAGCTGAAAGAGGCCCCTCCTAGGTCCTTCCTAATTGTGAAATTGACTTAGCTTGTGAGGTTGTTTTTCAATCCAATTAGGACTCCTAGGACATTAGTGAATGATTAGTGGAGAAAGAGTGATATTTCTAGATATCCATTTTTCTATTCAACAATACTTCTTAATGATTAATCATCAAATTCCAATGTAGAAACTCAAATCCATTACATAAACAAAATAAGACCATATTTACATGGAAAACCCAATGAGGGAAAAACCACAATGAGGATTATCTCACACCATATAGAATATCAAAACCAATTACAAAAGGCTCACTACTTGAAATAAGGCTCACTGCCTGAAACAAGGACTTGCTATCTAGAACAAGGAATCACTATCCAACATGGTTAAAAGCCCGAAGGGATCACTACCATAAAGATACAAGGAAGACAAAGAAGAATTGTTATAGAGAGACTACAATCCCAATGTAATAGAGGATTCCACCACAATCACTTGATCTACTTGTATGAGTGATAGAGTTCACCTATTGCTCACTCCATTTGAAAAATCAACATTAAGCTTTGCACTAATCTTCCACACTCACAACACACACACTTATTGAATAGAATCAATATCACACCAAATTGCACTTTCTCTTTTCTCTTATTTCTCTTCTTTTTTCTCTTGTATGTTTTCCATTGCTTAACTCATCTTGCATTTATACCATCTTCAACTTTGAAACATATCCAAAGTTGGCCATCCAAATCTAAATTCAAGTTAGGTCAGCACCACAACATTCTAGGGTGGAATTAGAATGAGGGAAACCAAAAACCACACTTCATAGGGACCTAAATAGATCAAACATGCTTCATCAACCTCGAAAGTAGTATTTCACACAAGGTCAGGCAAACCAGTGCAAAACACATTGAACAGTTAAGTATGAACTTTCCAAATGTTGAAATTATCTTCAATACAATAAGGGCAACTCAACTTTAGAATTTCAAGTTATAAGACTTCATCAAAGAGAAATCTGGACCAACAACATTTCTCTCGGACCTCAACCAGAAAAATAGAAAACCACAGTTCACAATTGGTGAATAGAACTTGCACTATACAATAAATCAACAACCAAAAATTTGGATATAGTATCTTCTAACAACCATGAACGTGTTTGAACTACACAAACATAGGAGTAAATCTGAACCAAAACCCAAATCAACCACTGAAAATCTACAACATATCTTCATTACAATTTTCTCAATATCCTCGACATATACAACCAACAACTAGTTGATAACCAAATGACTAGTTGACATCAATGACAACACCTTAAATATTTCCATTCTTGCAATAGTTTCCTTTAATAGTTGACTAGTGACTTTGAAAATATTACATTTCAAATAAACCTATATGTATTTTACTTGTGATTTGTGGATGGTTGTCAAATTTTTTTATGAACCCTCAGTGTATCTTCCATTAAAAATTACATTATAACTATTAGAATGAAGTCTCCCTCATTGGCAACACAAGGGAAGACAACTGAGAGGGGGGGTCAATCAGTTGTCACAAAAATTCAAAATTATTGAACTTGTTAACCTTATTCTCAGATCTGATTAATAACTATGAAAGCATAAATCATCAACACATTAGAAACACACATAGCACCAATATTTTTATGTGGAAACCCTATTAGGGGAAAAACCATGATGGAGGTTAGTCCATAAGATTCTACCCTGTTAAAAGTATAGAAGAATAAATGGGAATGCACATGCATTCAGGTGCACTACCTAGAGCTCACTACTCAAATACAACAAGGCTTATTGCCTAAGGAAGACACACCATCTTACAGAAAGATTCATATTACATCCATAAGATTGAACTAAGAAAATAGCATTTTATCATGCCTGAATACAGTTTCGGTTAAGCACATAAACTTTGCTCACTCTTCTTCACACTTAACTTTTTCCTTCGAATGATTAGAACATTATTCAAATATAGGACTCACACACATTTCTTCATAACACTCACACACCATAAATCATACCTT
Source organism: Sequoia sempervirens (assembly GCA_007258455.2). NCBI lineage: Eukaryota > Viridiplantae > Streptophyta > Pinopsida > Cupressales > Cupressaceae > Sequoia > Sequoia sempervirens. The sequence continues at coordinate 183,951,386 of VDFB02000003.1, forward strand.
CAAATGATAAGAAAATCACTCATATATATCCACAACCAAGAATAACATCATCTACATATCGACTTCAATGAAATATAAAATGAATACAAACTGTCAGCCCAAAACATAAATAATTATCAATCTGAATCAACCAAGGTCAACCACAATATAGTGAAGACCCATAATAATATCCTCGAACACAAAACACCTTTAATAATTATTCCTTGAAGATCCACAACATGCTACAATCACCCTATCAGCCAAGAACATGAAAAACATGAACACGCAAGAGAAAATCTTCAATCACGAACACATCAATCAATGCAGCTATGAAACAAAGATAGAACATGATATATAAATTTCCACAAGCATCATGAAACACCAGATAAGCATTTGCAACACTTGGCATTACCATAATCACAACATCTTCATTCAAGAACACCAACTAAAGCAACAATAAAACTGTTAGAACAAAGATACTCATAACTCGATCAAATCTTCATGCATATCTCTGAAACTCAACATGGATAAAATATATATACTCGACAACAAACCATTTAATCTACAACCTCTAATTATTAACATATTGAGCTATTCATTATCATGAACTCCACTACACCACTGACAACCTATAACATATTTTATTACAATTTTCTCAATATCCTCGACATATATAGCGTTGACTACATTAATGCTAATAGTGTTGACATCAATGAAAACCACATATCAACACCATCTAACAATCTCCCCCTTTGGAATTGATGGCAACACATGATGTGAAAAACACCATCAACCCAACTTTCACTTGGCACTTTCTCACCCTTAGATTTTGACTCTTTTCTCCTCAACTCTTTCACATGAATCTTCTCCCCAAAAAGTTTTTCACATGAATCTTCTCCCCTTTGAAATCAATGGAAAAGATACATAATCTTTGAACCACATATATAAACATCTGACTACTCCCCCTGAGTAGTAGCCCACCACAACATCAATCTAGATCAAGATATGACTATGAAATACATAGTCTGATGTAATTCAATTCATCTTAGTTTTTATTAGGAGGGGTAATCACTCCTAGCTTCCCTTTAAGATACTCAAAAGTATCCTTAGGCAAAGGCTTAGTAAAAATATCTGCAATTTGTTCCTTAGTAGGCACATACTCCAGTTTGACTTCCTTTTCACTCACCTTCTCTCTTAAAAAGTGAAACTTGATAGATATATGCTTGGTTTTTTAATGCAACACTAGATTCTTAGAAATGTTAATTGCACTTGAATTATCACAGAATATAGCAATAGGTTCATCATACACAACTTTGATATCTTTCAACATCAGTCTCATCCACAATACTTGAGTACAATTGTTAGCAACAACAATGTATTTTGCCTCTGCAGTAGATAAAGTAATGGTATTCTACTTCTTACTCAACCATGCAATCAACTTATTTCCCAAGCACCACCACTGGTACTCTTTCTATCATCCACATCTCCTTCCCAATCAACATCAGTAAAAGCACTCAAAGTAAAGTCATCTTCTTTAAGATACCATAGGCCAAAATCAACTATCCCCTTCAAGTATCTGAAAATCCTCTTCACAACAGTCACATGAGATTGCTTAGGATCAACTTGAAATCTTGCAATAATGCATACAAAATTCATGATATTAGGTCTAGTTTGAGTCAAATAAAGCAATACACCAATCATGGATATTATCTAGTATGGTTTTCTTTAAGACAATCATCATCTTGTGTCAACTTGCATCTGGTTACAATTTGTGTACCAACTAGCTTTGAATCTTCCATACCAAACTTCTTTAGTAGTTCTTTGACATACTTGGACTGAGATATAAAGATCCCTTTGTCTAGCTGAGTAATTTTCAAACCCAAAAAGAATTTCATCTCTCCAATCATAGACATCTCAAACTCACTTTGCATCTCATCAAATCCCTTCATGCACAAACCATCATCTCCTCAAAAAATGATATTGTCAAAAAAGACTTCAACAATCAAGTCTTTATCATGATCAATATTGAAATAAAAATTACTATCAGTAATACCTTTATTAAATCCAAGTTTTAGCAAATACTTATCCAATTTGGCATACAAGCTCTTGGGGATTTATTAAGTCCATACAATGCTTTCTTCAACTGACAAACCATATCTCCCTGATCAGTCAATTGAAATACATTAGGTTGTTCAATATACACTTCTTGACAAGCTGACTTGACATCCATCTAATAAAGCTTGATGTTTTTGTAAGCAACATAGCAACAAATAATCTCACAACTTCAATCCTAGCAATAGGGGAAAAAGTTTTTTCAAAGTTAGTTCCTTCCATCTGTGAATATCCTTTACACACCAGTCTTTCTTTGTTTCTAACAACTTAACCTTTCTCATTCAGTTTATTCTGAAAGACCCATTTAGTTCCAATTACATTTTTGTCTTTAGGTATGGGAACAAGAATCCATGTATCATTCTTCTCAATTCGATGTAACTCTTCTTTCATTTCTTCCATTCAATGTTCATCTTTACATGTTTCATTGGCATTACTAGGATTAGTCTTTGAAATCAAATAGTATTCTTTTGTAATTCTTCTCCTAGTTTGAAAACCTTTGTTCTTATCACCTATAATATGATCTTCTGAATGATTCAATCTTACATACCTTGGAGTCTTAGGATGTTCTTGAATTTTAGGCTCTTGTGATCACACTTTTGTACTTTCACTAGCTCCTTCCTCCTGGCTTTCCTAATTGATTGAAATGATTTGCACTTGATTCAGAGTCTGAACTAAACTAACATTCTAATATCTGAATCATATCCACAGGTTCTGGATGGTCTCACTATGTCTTCATCAACCTTGACATTTGTACTTTCAACTAATTTCCTCAATCTCTTATTGAAGCACTAGTAGGCTTTACTTTTAGTAGAATAACCAAGAAAGATACCTTCATCACTCCTAGCATCAAAATTTCCTATATCTTCATCTCTTTTGATATAGCATTTACTCCCAAATTTTTTGAAGTATCTAATAGTAGGCTTATGACCAAACCATATCTCATAAGGGGTCTTACCAGCATCACCTTTGATATGCACCCGATTGAGAGTGTAAACAATAGTACTGATAGCTTCTCTCTAGTAGATATGAGGGACAATTCCTTCAAGCATCATAGTCCTAGCAGCATCTAGAATTGTCTTGTTCTTCCTTTCCACAACTTCATTTTGCTGAGGGGTCCACAAGGCAGATAATTGTCTCTTTATCCCATGTTCTTCACAAAAAGAATTAAAATCACTAGAAATGAATTCACCACCTCTATTTGATCTCATACATTTAATTTCAGACCTGTCTTTATCTCAACCTTAACCTTAAAAATCTTGAATTTCTCTAGAGCTTTAGATTTTTCTTTAAGAAAGCAACCCACATCAATCTAGAATAATCATCAATGAGTAACATGAAATACCTGTCTCCTTGTAAAATTTTGACGCTAGAAGGATCACACAGATCAATATGCACAAGCTCCAATACTTCATTTGAACAATATTGTTTGCTCCAAAACAAAATTCTAGTTTGCTTCCCCAATTGACATTCCTTACATATGGTATTAGTAGGCTTTACCAACTTAGGAAGATCTCTCATAGCCTGATTAGAACTTATCTTAATTATATTGTCAAAGTTTGCATGACACAATCTCCTATGCCATAACCAACTTTCATCAACTTGAGCAATCAAACAACTTTTACTAGTGGCACTTAGGTGAAAGATATTACCTTTTTTTTGTACCAGATGCAATCATATTTCATGAACTCCCCAATATTCTAAATTTTCTATCGTTGAATTGAAGATTGTATCCCTTGTCAACCATCTATCCAACACTTAAAAGATTGATGCAGGAGCATCCAGTGGTGTAAGGGCAATCTTGCATCACCCAAAAGTTGTTAAATTTCAAGTTTCTCAGTTTTTAGATGTTTTTACATTTTTGGATACCCTTTTCGTCATAATGAAATTCCCAATTTATGGTTTTTATTTTCTATTCTTGGGTTGAAAGATATTGCAGTTTTAGTTTCCTAGATTTGCACCTGAAAATCTTCCGAGTTAGATTTGAGGCACTTAGATTTCCTGGAATGACCCCGAAACTTTCCAAAATTGGCATATCTTATTTCAAGTGCGTAATTGACTTTGAGACCTTTCCAATGGTTCAAATGGTTCGCGAATTGGAGTATCGGATCAAAAGTTATGGTCCCGGGAAGTTGGCGCACTTTCTGGAAGATACAATTGCAAATGTTCTTTTGAAATTTGAACTTCAAGTTGTAATTTTTCAGCACCAAACCGCCTAAACTCAAATTTGAATGTTGTTTTGGCTCCAAAACTAAAGAGGAGCTCTATTTATGGGTGGGTTTCTAATTTTTGGGTAACTTTTTGGGGACAAGCTAGCATATTGCAAAAGGGTGATTCTGTAGCTTTCTATAACTTGCATGTGTTGTAGAACTTGGGAATTTGAGATCCTTTGCATGTAAGAAGCTCCATTTTCTAAATAAAAATTATTCTCTTGTTTGTGGGTTATTTTCTAAGTCTCGGGCTGTGCCCTCATCAAGTGGTATCAGAGCGGGTTTTCTTGAGCGTGTGGACAGATCGCCAATCATGAGGCAGTTTGCACCAGGACCATGGTTGTGGGTCGAGGTCAAGAAATATTCCTTCAAGAGTGATTCCTGGTAGGTGTGGTGGTGCTAGAGGTGGTCGAGGTGGAAAAAATGCTGGTGGAAGAGATGCACTGACAACCCTCCAAAGACAGATTGATGCGTTACAAGAGCAGTTGAGAAGAGGGTTAAACTTGAGGGAGGAAACTGAGGATGAAGGAGAGGAAGAAGGTTCAAATGTAGAAGAGGAAGAAGAAGCAATTGATCAAGACCAAATGCGGCTAATAAGGGCCATTTCAAAGATCGAGAAAAGACCCAGAGTAGAAGTCCCCAGTTATTCTAGAAGTCTAAACCCGGAAGAGTTGATCGACTGGATCAAGGAGCTAGAAGAATATTTTGAGTATGAGGAAATAGAGGACCTAGATCGGATTAATTTTGTGAAAATGAAGCTGAAGGGCCATGCCACTATTTGGTGAAAGAGGTCCAATTGGAAAGAAATCAAAGAGGAAAAGAAAATATCACCAGATGGGATCGCATGGTAGAGAAACTGAAGAAGCGGTTCATACCAGTGGACTACAAGTTAGATATGTTGAAGAAATTGCAAGGGTTGAAGCAAGGAAGTAGATCTGTGAAAGAATATACTAAATATTTTCACAAGATAATCACCTGAACGGGCCACACAGAGGCCAATAAGGAGAAGGTAGCCTGATATCTTAATGGGTTACGACCAAGCATTTAGGAGGAGTTAAGCCTAGTCAAAATGACCACCATTGAGGATGTGTATCAGTTTGCTCTGAAGGTGGAAGAGAAGCTGAACAAAAGATTTGATGGAAAGCAAAAAGGACAAGGAGGTCAAAGTGGAAG
>VDFB02000003.1:183961184-184015698 GCA_007258455.2 Sequoia sempervirens
TTGACTTGATACCTTTCCCAGCAGTTCAAGCGATTCAGCGATCGGAGTCCCAGATCAAAGTTATGGCCTCGGGAAGTTGGTGCACTTTCTAGAAGATACAATTGCAAATGTTCTTTTGAAATTTGAACTTCAAGTTGTAATTTTTCAGCCCCAAACTGCCTAAACTCAAATTTGAATGTTGTTTTAGCTCCAAAACTAAAGAGGAGCTCTATTTATGGGCAGGTTTCTAATTTTTGGGTAACCTTTTGGGGACAAGCTCGCATATTGCAAAAGGGTGATTCTGTAGCTTTCTGTAACTTACATGTGTTGTAGAACTTGGGGATTTGAGATCCTTTGCATGTAAGAAGCTCCATTTTCTGAATAAAAAAGTTATTCTCTTGTTTGTGGGTTGTTTTCTAAGTCTTGGGTTGTGCCCTCATCAAAGATTATGCTTCAAATCTTCAACATATAAAACATCATCAATATTATTCTTACCATCAAGAGAAATGGATCCTCTGCCATGGATTACACCATTTTTATCATCACCAAATCTTACAACACCACCATCATACTTTTCAAGACTCACAAATTTACTTTTATCACCTGTCATGTGATGAGAGCATCCACTGTCAATCACCCATTCATCCTTTTCTTGAATTATGACTTCCAAAGCTTTCTCCACATTCATGCAACTAGCAAATTCAGTAGGTACCAGATCATTTTCCTTGATAGCAATAAATACCCACTCATCTTCACTTTCATTCCCTTTATCAAATTCATCATCTATCACACCTTCATCAGCAACATAATAACACTTTCTTTGGAATCTAGGCTTGTTAAGTCTTGGCTTAGGAACTCTTTTTGGACACCTTGATGCAAAATGACCTATCTTATTGCAAGAAAAAAATTTAAGAGGAAATCTACCTTTGTACTTACCTTCTCCTCTGGGTACTCTCTTGACAAGAAGTGCTTCAATCTCATCTAACTTTCTCTCTTCTTCAATCTCTCTCATTTCTTCCTCATACTTGAACACCTTTCTAGAAGAACTTTCTTTGGAATCATATCTTTGCTTATCTCTTCCAGAGGTAGCAGCTTTGAATGTAGATTCTATTATGTTTGTATGCAAAAGGCAAGGATTTGAGCACTTTAGCAACAATCTCTGATTCTTCCAATGTTCCACCAATAGATCTGATATTACATACAAGTTCATTCACTCTGCATAAAAGTAGTAATGTTCTCATCTTCATTCATCTTCAAAGATTCATATTTCCCTTTCAGACTGTGTAGTTTAACAATCTTCACATGAGTATCACCTTCATACAAAGTTTCCAACTTTTTTCATATCTCATAAGAAATATTCAAATCCATTACATTTGTCATCTTTGAATCAGTCAAAGCACTCAATAATGCTTCCTTAGCCCTGATATTGTATTCAACATCTTTGATCTCAACAAAAGTAGAAGGACCATTCTATGGAATAGCATATCTATTCTTTGTAATGTTCCAGTAGGATTCACCAATGCATCTCATATGACACTCCATTCGATTCTTCCACAAAGAATAATTTGTTCCATCAAGTCTCAAACTATCCTTCTTGTATTTCACCATCCCGGATCACCTCAAGCTATTAAAATTCTTCCAAGGAAATTGCTCTGATACCAATTGTTTGCAACACAAGGGAAAAAACTAAGAGGGGGGGTGAATCAATTGTCACATAAATTCAAACTTATTAAAATTGTTAACCTTATTCTTAGATTTGATTAATAACCATGAAAGCATAAATCATCAACACATCAAAACACACATAACACCAATATTTTTATGTGGAAACCTTGTTAGGGGAAAACCACGGTGGAGGTTAGTCCACAAGATTACACCATGTTAAAAGTATAGAAGAATAAATGGGAATGCACATGCATTCAGGTGCACTACCTAGAGCTCATTGCTCAAATATAACAAGGATTACTGCCCAAGGAAGACACACTATCTTACAGAAAGATTCAAATTACATCTACAAGATTGAACTGAGAAAATAGCCTCTAGTCATGCCTGATTACAGTTTCGGTTAAACACATAAACTCTGCTCACTCTTCTTCACACTTAACTTCTGCCTTCGAATGATTAGAACATTATTTGCACACATGAATCACACACTTCACTTCACAACACTCACACACCATACATCATACATTAAAATGATAAAATAATCACACATATATATCTGCAACCAAGAATAACATCATCTCCATGTCAACTTCAATGAAATATAAAATGAATACAAAATATCGGCCCAAAACATAAATAATTATCAATGTGAATCAACCAAGGTCATCCAAAACATAGTGAAGACCCCAAATAACATCCTCAAACATGAAACACCTTCAATAATTATTCCTCGAAGATCCACAACATGCTACAATCACCTTGTTGGCCAAGAACATGAAAAAAATGAAGACGTAAGAGAAAATCTCCAATCACGAACACACAGATCAATGCAGATGTGCAACAAAGATAGAGCACAATCTAGAAACATCCACAAGCATCATGAAACACTAGAGAAGCATCTAAAACACTTCACATTACCAAAATCACATCATCTTCATTTAGGAACACCAACTGAAGCAACATAAAATTGTCAGAACAAAGATATTCATAACTTGATCAAATCTTCATGCGTATCTCTAAAACTCAACAAATATAAACTAGATATAATAAAAAACAAACCCTTTAATCCACAACCTTTGATTATCAACACACTGAGTTGGCCATCATCATGAACTCCACTGCACCACTGACAACCTGTAACATATTTTATTATAATTTTCTCAATATCCTCAACATATATAGCCTTGAATACATTAATGTTAATAGTGTTGAAATCAATGAAAACCACATATCAACAACATCCAAAATCCCTAAATCATGTTAAAAAAAAATTCATTCCTTTGAATGTTAAAGAACAAGAATATAATCTATGAGGTCCTACTAGTAGTAGCTAACAATGGAAAGGGAAATATGTCTCATTAATAGAAGTTTTATAAACAATGGATGATAGTTTGTTAGAATGGGAAATCCACAAGATGGGTTTGCATAATTACAAAGTCTAATTTTAATAGTGTATGGTACTATCTAGAAGACAATCAAATGGCGAGGATGATAGCTATATAATATAAGATAGTGTAGTAATGGAAAATGTATCCCATTTTCCTCAGTTTGGGAATGAATAATTAATATTAAAGTGAACTTAATGTTGCCTTAATTTAGTGTTCTAATGTGTTTTACGCATTCACACTAAGTTTAGGGCCCTTCTAAACTGAATGGACTTAATTTTTCCTTATTTAGGATTTTTAAAGTGCATCTTTACACTTTCACACTAATCTAGGGATTTATTAATTAATTAAGGTTAATTTTCCTTAATTGGCCCCTTTAATTCAAATCCAAGGCTAATTAAATGAAAATTCTAAGGGCTAAAACCATACATTCATAAATGATATTACACAATACTTAATTTTTAAAGGTGTGTGTCCTATCTTAGTGACCTAGGACCCATTCGCCACCTGGTGAATGGGTCCTCACTATGACCTAGGACCCTATTTTTACATGATCTTTCACAATCCCTGAGGTGTTTCCTAGCTAAGTGAGCTAGTACCCATTCACCACATGGTGAATGGGTCCAAACTTAGACATAGGACCCCTCCTTGAAATATTTTCTTTGCTGGTATTTTAATGATTTGAAATCCTAGATTTGATGTTAGCTTGTGGTATTTGAATTTAAGGATTTAATGAAAAGATATGTATAAATACAAGGCTATTTCACTTAGTTTCACTTATAAAATTGAATTTATCATAAGAGTACTTTCACAAGAGCATTATAGAGCATTCAAGGGAAATTTATAAGGCATTCAAGGGTAGATTATTGAAGGAATATTTTAGCAATAAAGATTCATTCATCATGTCAAAGGAATAACATATCATGCATGTGGTTGAGCTAATGTGTTGATGTAGCATTCTAGAGATCCCATTAAAGCATTTTTTCATATCATAGTTCAAGTTTAAGATCTACATTCATTGAGGCCACTTCATGCAAGATTGTTGATTTGTACTCCAAGGTTTTAATTGAGGTTTGGTGAGTTGTTAAATATTGTTGTTAATTCATCATTCCTTTTATGAATTGTCTCATTTCAAGGTGTAATTACCAAAATAGGGTTTGACCAAGGCAAACACCTATTCCCTAATAAAACAACATTTTTTCCCTCTTTTATGTGTGATTTTAGGTTTTAGGTTGAAAATTAATTGGAAAGAAAAATTGCAAAAGTTGTAAAAGTTGCTAAGAAAATTATCAAATCACAAAAACTAAGCTACAAGATTTATTTTTGGCTTTCCGACAATGCTCGACTAGGATCTGGAAGTGAAAACTGAGAACAAAACCCATAGACAAATTTTTGAGAGCCCTAGCCAAGACCAATTTTACATAGGGTGAATGAGTCCTTAGTGAGGTCCAAACAAACACTTGTTGCAATTGATACACAAAATTTAACCCTCTTAAAACTTTCCTTTTGATTGGTATATTAGTTAGGTTTTTTTTTTATATTCAATTACACATTATAGCCCTCATATTTGAATGAAATACTAGAGAAATTAAGTTCATTTTGATCTCATTATGGTGAACCTCATTTTCCTATGTTTAATTTTGGTGAACTCAACTTGAACCTGACCTTTTGATCATTGTATTTTTCTGACTTTGAAATCATTTTCATCCTAGATTTAGATATTTCATTCACTTGCATTCATTTGCATTGAATTAGGTCACATTCAGGGTTTCTAGTTTGTATTCAAATTTACATTCCATTAAGGATTTTAGGATTGCATTGTTTGAATTCTTTAAATTTGAAGAATACAAAAAAAAAGTCATTTTGCATATCATTTACATCATATTAACTTTCATTTGAAAATTGAAACAAAATTGTGTATCAAACTGGGTCTTTTAAGTCATTATTTTGTCACATTTTTCACTTGCATTTCACATTGCATTTACATAAAACTAAAGCTAAATCTTGTTGTTACAAACCTGAATCTAAAAACCATTTGAAAAAACCTAACAAATTATAAAATTAGATTCAAAAACCTCATCTAGGACCCATTCACCATAGGGAGAATGAGTCCCTGATTAGATCCTAAAACACTTAATAAAATAATTGAATCTTAATGTTACAAACATGAATCTAAAAACTATTTGAAAATACCTAAGAATTTGTAAAAATCTAAAACATGTGTCACATTCTATGTTTTACATACTATAGGATTAAAAAAAGAAAATTTGAATTTCATGAATTTTTGACCAAGTTAAGGTGGTCAGACATACAAGTTTTTTATATTTTTTAAAAGTTGTAATAAAAAATTCATAATTAATTATTTAATTGGAAAAAAATTATAAAAAAATATGCATCACATCGGGACCTGAGTCCTCTACTTATATATAAAATCTTATAAAAAAATATTATCATTTTATCATGGTTAGTTTGGTTAGATAAACACCTACTTCTTATTTTTTCCCTGAAATTTAAGTACTACAGGATTGAAATTGCAAATTTTCACCAAATAGATTTTGTTTTTAAACAAACCTAGTAGTTTAGATACTACATTTAATTTGCTACATAATCTATTCTTACATATTTTTGAAATAATATAGATAACTTATTCAAATTTTTACGTCAAGTTTCCTAACTCTATTTTATCTAAATTTTTTGCCACTTAAGGGACTGCTTTTTCCATGATCATCCTGCACATACCCTGTTACATAGTGTAATTAGAAAATTACCTTGTTTAGAACCTAAAACTTGCATTTTAATACTCTTTCCTTTTTTGGTTTACACACTAAGATTATGAAACTTGTATGAGATTTACAACTTGGTTTCCTTTCAACAATACTATTGTGAGCTGTAGTTCAAGACTTAGGTAATCCCATAATACACCATTCACCATGGATCTTAGGTTTTCTAACTCTCTTTCTAATAGTTTTGATAATCAACACCCTATGTATCATAACATGCATACCTCGTTTCCCATGACTTCCCTTCCTACAACCAATGTGCATATTGTTAACAACACCATCCCAACCATCACTACTTGTACTCAAGCTTTGGGGTATACCCAAAGGCAAGGTGGCACTTTAGTTCCTCCTACAATACCCATTTCCATTCTTACATAAAATAGTAGTCAAGTTACCACAACCATTGACCCTACTAGCAAAGTCAACGCCTCCTGGGGTATTTCCATAGGGAATCCTTCTAGCTTTGTGCATTCACATACCCTATCTCCTCAACCATCCTCCTTCACAAATGTAAAATTCACTTTCCCTCCACATACATACACCACTCCACCTTATTCCCCTCCACCTTACAATAATAACAATTATGCCATCCTTAACACACTTAAGAAAAGTGTGTAATCCATTCAACAATAAGTCACAATCCTCACTCGACAAAGTAATGGTCAACCTTCACAATACATCAAAATGGACCCATTATTGGTTGTTAGTACCACATTGTTGCTCAGGTTGCTTCATAAGTCTTTGAGGTGCGATATTGGCATTGATTGAATACACTTTTTCATATAGGTAAGAAATGTACTTGTAACTTGGTTGGTACAAAACATTGTGCTTAGGTGGGTAACGAATGAAAGGATCTTCAACACATATAGGGGAATGATCAATGAGTGGATTGTTGTGTTTATCTATAGTGGGGAGAGATGGGGCAAAATCTATCTAATTTCCATGTTTCTATAAGGTCTCATTGTCTTGTTCCATATTATCTATCCCACTAGTAGAGCTTATAATATGTTAATCCAAGGTTGAAATTTGTAAAGTAGCTTCATCACAAGTGGGGGAGGCATCAAGAGAAGGACCATTATGATGGTCAAATATATTATCCCATAATATAGGAACATGAGGGAATCGAGGGACAATATTCTCACGACTTTCATTCATTAAAGTATCATCGTCATAGTTATGAGAGATACTAGAAGAATAAGTATGAGTACCATGATCATTTATAAGTTCATTCCTTTGTTCCCTAATATCATCCAAAAGAGGGTTTTTGTAGACCTTAAATATTTGATCATCTAACACCAACATACCCTCATCATTTATAATCTCATTAGTCTCATAAGCCAAAGTAGAATGGAGATTAGGTAAGGTGATATTAAGAAATGTTTCTATGATTTATTCTTCTAGTTGTCTAATATTTTCCCAAACAGAGTGAATAGAAGGAAAAACAAGAGCCTCATGATTCTTGACAATTGTTTCTTCTTTCACCAAGATATCATCTTCACTAAAATGAAAGGTATTGGGAGAAGAACAAAAATGATTATCATGAGTATGTAAGTTTGTATGCTCTTCTATCACATCATCCACACAAATAGGATATATAGGAGGGGCAAGAATTTGAAGCCTAGTGTTGGAATTTTCACTCTCTTGCATTGAGAGACACTCATAGCTAGGACATGCATTGAATTAATGACTAACATGCTTATTAACTAGGTTTTTCTTTGCAAACTTGGAAAGAATAGACACTATGATTTTGAAATAACAATGTATGCAAACTCAAAATGCAATGAAAAAGGCTGGAATGAAATGCAATTTTTTGATGATAATTGATTGATTATTGTATATGACAATGTGAGAATGTAGATGTGAATTTAAACAATGCATAAAATGAGCTAATTTAAGCTAGAGGTGAAGAAATGCATGCTATAGGGATATGTGCAAGATCATGATGGACCAAAAAGGGGCGATATATAAGTGATATGATGGTCCATGTGGCTGACGACTTTTTTTTTACCCAAAATTGATGAAATGAAAATGGTTTTTAAAGGAGATTCTTAGTTTTCCACCAATATAAATTATGCCCTACTTTGAATTTAATAAATAATTATTATTCATTTTCTATTTGAATTATGATTAAAGTCCTAATTGATAGGCTCATTGAAAAACTTCTATATCTTTCAAACGGTATCACATTTTTTGAATCTAAAATATGTGTCACATTCTATGCTTTGCATACTATAGGATTTAAAAAAATAAATTAAGTTTCATGAAGTTTTCACCAAGTTAAGGTGGTCAGACATACGAGTTTTTATATTTTTTAACAGTTGCAATAAAAAATTCATAATTAATTATTTACATGGAAAAAAATTACAAAAAATATGGATCACATTGGGACATGAGTCCTCTACTTATATCTAAAGTTTTATAAAAAAATATTATCATTTTATTGTGGTTAGGGTGGTCAGACATACACCTACTTATTTTTTCCCTGAAATTTAAGTACTACTGCATTGAAATTCAAATTTTCACAAAATAGATTTTTTTTTAAAATAAACCTAGTAGTTTAGAAAATACATTCAATTTGATACAAATTATATTGTTACATATTTTTAAAATAATATAGATAACTTATTCAAATTTTTATCTCAAGTTTCCTAACTCTAATTTTTCCAAATTTTTTGCCACTTAAGGGCCTATTTTTTCCATGATGATCCTACACATACCCATAGAAACTTAGTCAATTGATATAGATAGGTATGGGCATAAAAAAAAGCATAAAAACAAGATTTTTAACTCTATAAAATGAAAATTCAGGGGCGAACATGGAATAATTCGCCCAAGATGGTGATTTAGTCCCAGTAGGGTTTTTTTTTTAGATTTTTCAATTTTTTTCTGATAGATTTTGACGATGTTTGTACTGTATAATGTAGACCTAAGATGTACATGCAAAATTTTAGAGATAATGTAAAAGTGATGCAAAAATGCAAGTTATTATGAAATTTTTCACTAATGCAATTTGAAACCCTAGGATGCACTTTAACTAATGTAAGATTCAACGCAAATGAAACCTACGATGCACTTTAAAATTAGAAAGGAATAATGTTCAAAAGATGCAAGTTCAACAAAATGTAAATGATGATTTTGGTTTGACCCCTCACAATGATTTACTCCTCCTAGGATTTTTCACCTAAAAGGAGAAAGGGGATTGGCTGGGATAGTGGATTGTAAGGTTATAGGTACAAAGAAAAAGTCAGTTGTAGGTCTAAAAAATATTGTTAAGAATGATGGTACAGATGACAGTGGTGAAGGTGTAGATTGGTATGAGCATGAAGAGGAAGTGGAAGTGACGGAAGCCAATGAAGGATAGTGTGCAGATGCAAAAGAGGATGTGACAATAGTATCTGATAATGAAAAATCTAAGGAGCACCTCACAGTACATAGTGAATGGTTGGAGTAGGGTTCAAGTGATGGTGATGGAAAGGATGTTAAAGACAGTGAAGAATCAAGGAAAAGTGAACCTGTTGAGGAAAATCATGGAGGTCAAAGCTATGAAGAACACAAAGGAGTACAATATGTTATATCTTTTCCAAGAAACTTGTAAAACTTCAAAGTTGTAGTGTATGGTGTAGGGGCACCATTGAATAAAAATTGTCAATTCATGAAGTTATTGTGTAGGCTTTAGGATTTTGGGAGAATATGCATAAAATAAGGTCTTGAGACTATTTTATAATGTAATTAGTCATATTTGAGTCATATTTAGGTGCCTAGAGGGCTATTTGTGGTGATATTGCAAAATTGCATTTTGTTGCAAAAGTTGTAAAATTACATTTGAGGGAAGGAAAAAAGACAAGTTATTTAAAAGTAATTTTAGGAAGTTGAAATATTTGGATTTTTATTGGAAAAGGTATAAAAGGGTGAGAGAACCCATTTGATGGTTGTTGAAGAAGTTGTAAAAGAAATTCAATCAATAAAACTCTGTTTTCCTTCAAAACATTTGTAGTTTCTACTATACAATGAGTTTGCAGAAGATCATATGTCTTGTACATCACATATTTGATTTAAAATTGTTTTGGATTGTTTATTATATAGTTTCACCTTTCTTTTGAATCCACTTTTGTGAAGTTTCATCAAGTCTCGTGTATTTTATTGTCAATTTTCTAAGACCAACTTGAGTTTGCAAAATTAAGAGTTTGTGAGTCATTAAAATGGATTATTGACCCATTCCTCTCACAGTGGCCACTGTAACTTTGGGAATGGGTCTAAAACATCAATAAAAAGGTATAGAAATTTTGAGTGAGTGTAGGGGAAGTCAAGAGTTGTGTTGGGAAAGAAGTCGTAGTGTGGAAACTTGTGTTTTCCTAATGAATTTATGAGATTTTTTGATGTGAAAGTGTGAAAAGGGTTGGGGCAGCATTTTTTGTTGTTGAATTGAGTTTTTATAGGATATTTTGGAATTATTTGAAGAGTTTATGAGTTTTTGTGAGCATTGGAGGGGTGATTTCCAATAAGCCCTAGGTTCTTTATGTAAAAAGGAGGGTTTTGGAGTTAGGAACCTTGGAGGGTGGATGTCTGAGAATAGATTGTGTATTCTTTGGTTTGGACACATGTAAATTGCTTCCCAAGTGAGTTTGTTTGTTTTGGAAAGGTTTAAAGATAAGTTTCTTTGTTAAAGTGGCCTAATTTGAGGCCTAGTTGGCATAGAAAGCTTGATTTGAGAGAGTTGTTTCAAAAGAGCCTATAGTGGTTTGTGAGTATGTCCTTGAATGCCCTAATGGGTCTTTAAAAATTTTTAGGACTTGGTTTGAAAGAATCCCATTGTGAAGTTTTACTTGATTGTTTGAGTTGGCAATGCTACAAGGTAGAGTGTTTAATTGGTGAGAGAAAATAATTTTGAGAATTGTGACTTGTGAATTGTTGTTTTTGGGTGATTTTGTGTTGATTTTTGTTTCAGGACCTCCCCTTGTTACATCAAGGAGGGAAATAGGGAGTGGTAGGTGTGAGAGATAGGTATAGAGATCTAGTTAGGGAGGGAGGAAGTTATAGGTCGAGAGAGGGATAGAGGGATGGATAGAGAGAGGGAAGGATGGACATAATAAGTGGTAGGGTGGGAGGGAATGATTTAGATAGAGAAAGGTATGGTAGGAGAGGTAAGCATATAAATATTTAAGGTGAGAGGTAGGAGTAGGATCAGAGATTTTTTGTTTGTGTTAGGGAGAGAGGGAGGGAGAGCGAAGGAAGGAGGGAGATAGGTAGTGGTAGGGTGGGAGGGATAGAGGGAGAGAGAGAGAGGGAAGGAGGGAAATAAGATTGGTAAGGTGGGATGGAATGAGAGAGGGAGTCAAAGTGGGAAGGAGGGAGATAGGGAGTGGTATGGTGGGAGGGATACGTATAAAGAGAGTTTGGGAGAGAGGGAGGGGTTGGTGGAGAGAGACTGTGTGTGTGTTAGAGTGATAAAGGGAGTGTTAAGAGGGAAAGAGGGAGGGAGAGAAATATTTAAGGAAGGAGTTAGGGAGTGGTAGAGTGGGTGGGATAAAGAGAGAGAGAAAGAGGGAATAAACGAGATAGACAGAGGTAGGCTAGGAGAAGTAAGTATAGAGAGAGATACAGAGAGAGGGAGGGGTAGGTGGAAAGAGGGGGAAGGAGGGCGATAGGGAGTGGTAGGATGGGAGGGATAAAGGGAGGGATAGAAAGAGGGAAGGGGGGAGATATGGAGTGGTAGGGTGGGAGTGATATGTAAAGAGAGTTAGGGAGGAAGGGGTAAGTGGAGAGAGCCTATGTATATGTGAGGGAGAGAGGGAGGGATAGAGAAGGAACAAGGGGGCTAGGAAGTGGTAGGGTGGTTGGGATAGAGGGACGCACAGAAAGAGGAAAGGATGGAGATAGAGGTAGGGTAGGAGAGCTATGTATAGAGAGAGTTAGGGAGAGAGGGATGAGTAGGTGGAGAGAGGTTGTGTGTGGGTGTGAGGGAGAGAGGGAGGGAGAGATAGGGAAGGAGGGAGATAATGAGTAGTATGGTAGGAGGGATTGAAGGAGATAGGAATTGGTAGGGTGGTAGTGATAGAGAGAGGGATATAGAGGGAATGAGGAAGATAGGGAGTAGTAGGGTGGTAGGGATAGATTGAGGGAGCATGGGAGGGATAGGTAAAGAGAGTTAGGGAGAGAGGAATGGATAGGTGAAGATGGGTTGTGTGTATGTGAGGGAGATAGATGGAAAGAGGGAGATAGGTAGTGGTAGGGTGGGAGGGATAGGGGGAGGGAGAGAAAGAGTAAAGGATGGAGATAGAGAGAGGTAGGTTAGGATACGTATAGAGAGTTAGGGAGAAAGAGGAATAGATGGACAAAGGTTGTGCGTGTGTGAGTAAGAGAGGGAGTGAGAAAGAGGGAAGGAGGGATATAGGGAGTGGTAGGGTTGGAGGGGTAGAGGTAGGGAGAGAGGGGGCTAGAGGGAGATATGGATTGGTAGGGTGGGAGGGATAGAGGGAGGGAGAGAATGAGTGGGATATTTAGAGTGTTATGGTAGGATGGATAGGTAAAGAGAGATGGATGTGTAGGTGGAGAGATATTGTGTGTGAGGGAGATAGGGCGTAGTAAGGTGGTTGGGATAGAGTGAGAAAGAGACAAAGGGAATTAGGTAGATAAGGAGTGGTAGGGTGGGAGGGATAGAGGGATAGAGGGAGAGAGAGAAAGAGGTAAGGAGGGAGATAGAGAGAGGGAAGGCTAGGTGGAGAGAGGTGTGGGAAGGAGTGAGCAAGAGAGGGAAGGGATAGATGGGGGGACATAAAGAGGGAAAGAAGGAGATAGGGATTGGTAGGGTGGGATAGATAGGTATAGAGAGAGTTAGGGAGGAAGTGGTAGGAAGAGAGAGGTAGATTAGAAGTGGTAGGGTGGGAGAGATTGAGGGACAAAGAGAAAGAGGGATGGATGGAGATAGAGAGAGGAAGGGTAGAAAAGGTAGGTATGGAGAGAGTTAGGGAGAGAGGGATGGGTAGGTGGAGAGAGAAGTAGAGAGATTGGGGAAATTGGGAAGGAGGGAGAGGTATGCAAAAGAGAGGTAGGGTAGATTGGATTAAGGGAAGGTAGGTATAGAGTGAGATATTTAGTGGAGATACAGAGTGGGAGGGAGGGTGAGAGATCATGGGAGAGAGGGAGGGAGAGCTAGGTAGAGAGATGAAGGTAAAGCTAGACAGAGAGTTAGGGTGGGATAGGTACAAAGAGAGATATCTAGTGTGTATGTGAGAGAGAGAAGGCAGAGGGAGAGGTAGAGAGAGAGGGAGGGAGGGATAGATAAAGGGAGGGATAAGTTGAAAGAGTGACCTATAGTTGGACCTAGATGGAGGGATAGGAGGTAAGGTGGGAGGGAGGGAGAGGTAGGGTGAGAAAAATTGAAATAAATATAAGTAGAGAGGGAGAGAGTCAGAGGAGATAGACAAAAGTACAAAGGGAAGGTGAGAGAGGGAGAGATAGAGATGCATATATTGCTCTCAGCTCCTCATAGTTTTATTATAATAAATATAATATTTAAACTCCCTTCCACCAATCCATCAAATCATTTTTTATAATATATTATATTATTAAATATATAATATTATATTTATATAATACAGCATAAAATTTATATTAAATATAATGTATATTATATTAATATTGATATTTTCTAGTATATATTGAAAAGGAGAAAAATAGATGTGGGGAAGAAATTTCACCAAAGTAGGATTGATGAAATTACATAGGGGACCTATTTTCCTTAAATTCATTAAGAAGTGTGATCTACATAATGAAAGTACCATCAACCTTGAGTTGAGTCAACTCAAAGTGCGAATCTACAAATTTCCATTTTTTTGCAAGGATGAAGGTCCTGAGTAAGCAACACTTTGGGGAGAAATATTAAAAATAGAAAACTAACTCTAAAATGAAATGTACAAAGTGAATCTAATAGATTGAGCTCAATTCTTATGGAATAAAAAAACAAATTGTAGATATGAGAAAGAGAAAATGATGTGTATCAGTCACCAAGAGTTCCTTTTGAAGCTATTTGAGGACTCATTTTCCCTATGGTGAATGGGTCCTAGATAGGGCTCTGTAAAAATGGTTTCTAGGTTCTCTTCTCCTATGTCTACAATCCTAAATTACCAATTTTCACAGTCAAAAAATAAAAATAAAATACTATAGGCGAGTTTTCGTGAAATTACAAGATTGGTGACAACAAATGCAACTTTGACAACTTCTCCATTTTTTCTCATCAAGAGATCTTCCACCTAAATCAACAAAAAAAATAAAGAGGGTTTTTTTTTTTGGTTGGTGAATGGGATTTTTCCTTTGTCAAACCCCATTTTGATAAATAAACCTTGTAATGAAACAGAATAGCATGAAAGGATTAATGAATGAACAAAGAAATTTCACAACTCACCAAACCCTTGTATGAACCATGTAATATAGTTTTGCAGCTAGCATGAAATGACTTCAATGGATGTGGATCTTGATCTTGAAACTTTATTTGAAAAAAATTGTTGAATGCTTGAATGGATCATGAACACTACATCAAAATATTAGTTCAAATAACATGCTTGATTCAAGAAGACTTTGAAATTATAATAGGATCTTGATTGTTGCAATAATTCTTTAGTAAATCTACTCTTGGAACACTCTTGATCTCATAAACTTTCTCTCTTGATCTTATTAAAAATGCTTAGATGAAACTTTCTAGGTGAAACATAGTGAAATGACCTTATATTTATAGGTATGTAACAATAATTTTGCAAAATTTAGATAACACAAGCCAACATGTGAATATAGATTTGAAATCATTCAAATACTGCTAAAAACATAATTAAAATTAGGGTCATAGGTCTATGTGACGACCCATTCGCCCATGGGCGAATAGGTCCTAGCTCACTTTCCTAGGACACACATTGCTCGATGATAAGTGTTATGTTATGGAATAAATGAATTTTGTGTTTTCCTCTTTAGAAATTGCAATTAGTTATGCTTCGATTTTAATTAAATAGTCCAATTAAGGAAAACTAACCTCAATTAAATAATGAAGCTCTAAATGAGTGTGAAAATGTAAATAAGTACACTTTACCACATCACATTAAGGCACAATTAAGTCCATTTTATTTAATAGGGCCCTAAACTTAATATGAATATGTTGAATACATATTACAATACTAAATTAAGCATAATTTAGTCATTTTATTATTAATTCCTGATTAAGTGTGAAAAAGGGATATTTTTTCTACAATACATTTAGCCCCCACTTTAGTGAGAGGATGAACCCATATCAAACTCACACTAAAGTAGAAATTCACAACACATTTATTTAACAATGACAAATATACTCAATCATACGACATCAAATCCTACAAGAAGGTGAGGTGGATCAAGCTTTGACTATCCAATGTGATGTGGAGCATGTCTTGATTGTTTTTCTAGGAATTTTCACAAGAAAAACTTGATGTCCACTATGAAAATAACATGCACTCTCACTCTAAGCTAATGGAACCTCAGGTAGTCCAATAGGTGAGCCCTCGGGAAAGTGGCTTTGTGAGAAAGTCATGCTAGGTCTGGAGGCTCTCACTATACTTACCATTGCAAAGCTATCCCTCTGATAACTCTTATAGGGAACCACACATATTAAGGATTTGGGCTTCATAAGGCCTAACATGATGTGTTATGCTAAGCACATTATGAACAAGGGGAAGCCTCTACTAACAAGCAAGGTGTGTAATGCTTGGTGGCCTTAAAGGGAGGGGTTCAAGCATCACAAGGTTAAGTTGTATTATGCTAAACACTTATGAACAATATATATAAATTTTTATTCAAATGGATATTTCTTAGTTCATGTAAGGCCTCTTCTTAGGGATCATCATACCTAATGTATCCAAGAGAGGACAAGTCGAAGATAAGATAATCACAAGTTAGGGAATGCAATGTATTGCATCACCAATAAAAGGAAATTCATACACTAAGAAATGTCATTCTCTTGAAGGACATTAAACCCAATGATACCACCAAGAAAAGGATGGATCAGAAGAAGAAAGAAAATCACACAATGAAACATGAGTGTCGATGTATTCCCCCACTTTAAAGTGATTGCTAGCACCATTCTTGTGAGAAATTTGCATTAAAGTAGCCAGTGAAGAATACATGATAGCTTATTTGAAAACCCCTATGCCAAGTCATATTTTCATGAATGAAAATACATCATGAGAAAGAGAGGAAGGGGTCACCCCCAAAGTGAGCACATAATGGATCTATGAATTCAAGGTTAGTATATCATTGCAACAATGTTGTTATATAGCTCAGAAACATCATCATTCCCAAAATACTTGAATAACAAGAAGAATGACACATAGAGAGTGAAAACAAAGAAAAAAAAATTAGGTCAAGATTGAAGAGACCTAAATGTCTCAATTCCTTGCATCATCCCCAAAAGGAAAACACAAGAAAAATGAAAAGATAAAGGTTTATGACATATAGAAGAATGTAAATACAAATAGAGGAATGCACATGAAGATATTGATACATCAAATAGAAGAGTATGGGGCACCACATTACATGCATGCAATCACACAGAGAACATACAAAAAAATAATGTAAAATAATAGTAAGGAACATGCAAGTCAACCTATAGCAAGTCATTTGCATCCCAATCCTGTACAGTATATATAGAAGGTGGACAACTAGCCAAAGGGACAATGACAAGTGCCAAACTAGGAAAAGGTTTCCTAACACCTTTCCTCCACTAAGTGTAGGACAAGGATGAGTCGAGATGAATTATGAGAATGAGATCCTTCCAGTAAATAAAATGATTTTCAATGAATGTTAAACATGTAATAGTGAGTATGCTATGGTATTACAACTATTACATGGCAAGGAGAAAAGATCATGCTTTAAGGGATTATTTCATTTATATCAAATTTCTCAAGGATCCTCCTTAAGGCATGACACTCATCAATACTATGCCCAAGAACTCTATGATATTGACACTAGAAGACATTTTTTTGTTCTTATGTTTTGGATTTTTATTTTATCTTATGGGTGGTAATATTAGAAGTCCCTAGTTAAGAAGTATGTGTAAGTGCCTTTTAGTGAGAGACATGGGACAAGGGAACTATATCTTCTTAAGTTTGCAATATATTTGTTGTTTTCTTGTGGAAGGATGGGGGCCTAAGATGATCCTATCATCCTTGTGAGACAATGTTTCATCATTATGAGGGAGTACATTTTTATCCTTAGAAGATTTGAAGGGACAAGGATTTTGATATCCTAGTCCCTTAGTGTCTTCAATAGGATTTTTTTCTAAAAGTTTGTGAATTTCATGCTCATTAGTTATGTCACATCCTTGTTTAGTTAACATCTTAAATCCTTTGCCATAATTCTCTTCTAGGTTGATGGGTGTGTTGGTCACTTTGTTAACATTAGATGGATAGGTATGCACTTGATTAGAGGAGTTAGGTTCACTCATTGTTGGAAATTTAGAATTAGTTTGTGATTCAATTTCAAGATGAAAAATACAAAACATATCATGTGGTGGGATGGGAGGGGGTGTTGGTTATTCTATGGATGGGTAAAAGGAAATATGAATTATTCCAAAAATTATTAAGACAAATATTTATTAAATGGCTCGTGCTATCATCATATTCTCTAATAATGTCAACTTTATGTCAAGTTCACCAAAATGAAAAAGGAGAAAAATAGGTATGGGGAAGAAAGTTCACCAAAACGGGCTTGATGAACTCACTTAGGGTTCCTATTTTCCTTCAATTCATTAGGAAATGAGATCCACATGATGAAAGGACTATCAACCTTGAGGTGAGTTACGTTAAAGTGTGAAACTATAAATTCCCTCTTTTTTTGAAAGGACAGGGTCTTGATTAAGCAACACTTTGGGGAGAAAGATTAAATATAACAAAATAACTCCAAAATGCAATATACAAAGTGCATCTAATAGATTAAGCTCAATTCTCATGGAATTAGAAATCAAATTGCAGATTTGAGAAAGGGGAAATGATGTGTACTAGTCACCAAAAGTGCTTTTCTAAAGCTATCTAAGAACTCATTAGCCCTATAGAGAAAGGGTCTTGGCTAGGGCTCTATAAAAGTGATTTATGGGTTCTCTTCTCCTATGTTTGCACTCCCAAATTATTTATTTTCACAATCATACAACTAGAAATAAATCTTGTAGGTGAGTTTTCATGAAATAGTAAGAATGGTGACAAAAAATGAAACTTTGAAAACTTCTCTAATTTTTCTCTTCAAGAGATCTTCCACCTAAATCTGCAAACAAAAATCAAGAGGGAAAAATGTTTTGTCATTAGTGAATGGGGGTTTACCTTGGTCAAAATCTGTTTTGGTAACTAAGCCTTATAATGAAACAAAATAGCATGAAAGGAATAATGAATGAACAAAGCAATGTACCACAACTCACCAAACCCTTGTATGAACCTTAGAATATAGATCTGCAAGTAGAGTGAAATAGCTTCAATGGATGTGGATCTTGATCTTGAAACTTGATTTGAAATAGTGCATTGAATTCTTGAATGGTCCATGAACTTTACATCAATATATTAAGTCAAATAACATGCATGATTCAAGAAGACTTTGACATGACAATAGGATCTTGATTGTTGCAATAATTCTTCACTAAATCTGCTCTTGAATGCCTTGAAATGATCTTGGAATTCTCTTGATCTTATTAAATTTCTCTCTTGATCTTATTAAATTTCTCTCTTGATCACATAAAAAATTTCTTAGATGAAACTTTCTAGGTGAAACATAGTGAAATGAACTTATATTTACAGGCATGTAACATTAATCTCCCGAAATTCAAATAACACAAGTTAACATGTGAATATAGATTTTAAATTATTAAAATACTGCCAAAAACATAATTTAAATAGGTGCCCAGGTCTATGTGAGGACCCATTTTCCCCATGGGCAAATGGGTCCTAGGTCACTTACCTAGGACACACATTGCTCAATGATAAGTGTTATGTTATGAAATTAATAAATGTCAAGTTTTCCTCTTTGAAAATTGCAATTAATTAGGCTTGGATTTAAATTAAAGGGGCTAATTAAGGAAAATCAACCTCAAATAATTAATGAAGCCCTAAATGATTGTGAAAAAGTACATAAATATACTTTACAACACACATTAAGGCACAATTAAGTCCATTTTATTCAATAGGTCCCTAAACTTAATGTGAATATGTGCAATACATATTACAACACTAAATTAAAACTTAATTTAGTCCTTTTATTATTAATTAATGATTAAGTGTGAGAAAGGGATACTTTTTCCTATACTACATATATTAATATTTTAAATATTTATAAAAAATTATATTAATATTGATATTTTAATATATTAATATTTCTAATTAAAACAAACAAATATCCTTTTCGTCAAATAATCTTTTATAATATATATATTATATTTATATTTAATATAACATTAAATTTTAATATTAAATATAATGTATAGTATATTAATATTGATATTTACTAGTATATATTAATTTATCATATTATAACATATAAATATTCCTATTACTATTAATATTATAACATGCTAAATTTCAATCTATAGTGATATTTATATATTAATATTTTTTATTAAAAGAAATGGATATATGTTTTTGTCAGATATCCATTAATAACGGATATCCATTTTTCTTTCGTATTTCTTTGGGATTTGGCTTGGAGGCATTCAACCCAAAAATTCAACATCCCCAACATGTTTATAGGGGTTGCAAGGGTTTTTTGAACTTCACCCTTTGTGCTGACGACTTTTTTTTCTTATGATTTTAATGAAATAAAAAGGGTTTATTCAACAAATTGTTAACATTCTACCAATACAAGATATGCTTTATTTTGAATTTAATAGGTAATTATTACTAAAATTCTACATGCACTATGTGTAAATTCCTAATTGATAGGATGATCGAAAAAAATCTATAACTTTTAAATGGTTATATTTTTTTTGAATCTGAAATATGCATCACTTATGCTTCACAAACTAAAGTTTTTTTTTTTGAATTTAATAAATTTTTGACCAACTTAGTGTGGTCCAACAAATGGTTTTTAACATTCTTAAAAATTCCTACTAAAAAAAATATAATTAATTATTCAATTATAAAAAAATTACAAAAAAATATATGTCATCTACTTATATTGAAAGATTCAAAACAATGTTTTGTTCTCATCATTAGGGTGGTTGAACCAACACCTTTTTTTTTTTCAAAAAATTTAATGTACTAGTGCATTGAAATTTTAAATTTTCACTAGAAATAAAATTACTTTCTTCCAAAATGGCCTAGTAGCTTACAAACTACATTCAATTTTCTACAGATTATATTCCTACATATTTTTTAAGTTACATTAATAACCTATTCAAATTCTTATGTGAAGTTTCTTAAGTCTATTTTTAAGTATTTTAATTTCCACTTAAGGGCCTTGTTTAGCCCATCGTGAGCCTGCACTAACCTAACACACTTAAGATTATTTTCAAACATAACTTTCCTATAATCCCTTGAGTGAATATAACCATTTATGAAAATGGTAAAATGATCTGCAACAATATCTGGTAATGATTCAAAAAATAGCATACCCATATATCCTCACATTTCATGCCTAAAAATCCACATGTATCCCATAAATCATTCATATTCTCACCTATTGAAACTTTACCATCTCCTCTATAAATAGGAAAATTATTTATTTATCCTATGGATAATTCATGTAGTTGCTTCCCAAGATATATGGACTCTATGGATTCCCCCATGGAATAGATCATTATTGAGCCATATTCTAGACAATTTTAACCATAAAAGTTATTATAGTATCATGTAAAACAAGATCCTAAAAAAAAGATCATGAAATGACAATAATTTATGAATAATTTCTACTTTTAGAACAAAGAATTCTTCTTAATAGGGAAAAGTTGAAAAGTTTTGATTATTTTTAGTTCTTTGAATGTTGGATCTATCAAACCTTTGTTGTGATCACCCCTTTATATCTTATATATTCCAATATTGTAAACAAGTGGTTATCAAATTTTTAGTTATTTGTTGTAGAATATATATTATGTGGTACAACTTGTAGTAAAACAAATTATAAATTTATTTTAGATATATGCTAAAAAAGAAAAATTTGTCTATGATTATTTCCAAAACCTCCTAGCTTTGTACCCAATTTTAGTACCCAAGTCTTATTTAAAGTCTAGTTATTCATTAACCCAATTATATTTCTCATTTGTCTTTGTGTATATCAAAGACAAAGTTATCAAATTGATTATAATATCTTCATTTTCAATGTCTAGCTAGTTAATATTTGGTTTTCAAATTGTTCCAAATCATTCATGCAACATAGTGACTCTTCATTAGAATATAGTAATGATTTTGTGTCAAAATCTTGTATAGACCACCTTTCCTCAAGGTAATATTCTTCTCTCACATCTCACTAAAATAAGCTTATGAACTCTACCATCAATCATAACCTCAGCCACAATATTTCTCCCTTGTGTTATTATTTAATCTCTTTCAACAATTTCTCTCCCATGTTCATCTTCTTCAATGCTAACAGCTTCAATATTGTGGTATTGCTGATGGGACCTTCTATTTCTCTAGTCAATAACATAAAATTTAAGATAGTATATTTTTGAAATTCCCCACCACATCAATTTCTTCTTCATTGTGTTACAAGTGATTCTTCACTTTGTAGACCCATAACTTCTCATGGGAAAATTAATACAATTTTTGAGATTATTTTACTTACTACTAGTATATTTATCCCTAGTAGAGATGACAAAAATATGTTGGTTAATAGATTTTTCAATTTGAATTTCTTAATCTAAATTTGTATTGCCCCTTTCAAATTGATAAATGCACCAAAATTTACATAGGTTATACTATAAAATAAAAATAGCTTTCCTCTAAATTTTACATGTACAACTCCCTCACATGATAAAAATTTAGATTTTTAAACTTTTAAAAGAATTGGGATATTATGTTAACGAAAAATAAGATTAGGTAAAATTTACAACAAAAGGGATAATTTAGGAGAAGAAAAGATACAATTATAATACCTCATAGGCAATTATTTACAAAGATGTAGATATAGGTGGATAATAGCTAAATATCTAGTTCCAATGTGATAATAATTGCATAGACTACTTACTATCTTCAAAAAAATCCAAAATACAAAGTGCAACTAATATATAGGAATATTTGAACATATCAAAATAGCTATCACCCACATAGGAAGTGACAACATAGAAAATAGCAACACAAAAACTTCCAAGATTCTTTATTCTATGTGTTCAAAATTTTGCAAAGTTTATACAATAATAGTCACCCCTTTATGAGATAACTAAATATGTAAAATATATAGCTCTCATGTAAAATTAGAAAATTCCCAATAAAATTTAGAGTATTCTAATCATTAAAATATTTTAAAACATTTTTCCTATCAAACTAAAGTTTTTATTATTGTAGTACAACTTTCATATTAGTTCCATCTGTATTCATTAGAGGAGATTGCTCGACATCCGAGTAATGATATTTTCTTTATATTGTCAAAATGATATAATAATAGGTCCCAACTCATTGTAGTTTTGAATGATGACATTGCTAGTTTGTAATCTAGATAATTCTCTATTCCCACTAATATTATTCCAACATCTTTTGAAAACTTAAAAAATAAACTATCCCTTGAATGAGTGACACATTGTGGTGCTTATTTTTTTGATGTTGGAAAATTAGGTTCACCAAAATGAATTGATAACACAGGGATATGATGCACTTGTTTCTCTAATTTCATTCAAAACATGTGCTATAGAAGACAAATATGAAAACTAATAGAATTAACTATCAAAATGCAGATCTGGAAAGGGTAAAATATTGTGTACCTATCACAAAAGATGCTTTTTCAGATGTCACTAAGGACTTATTCACCCTATGGTGAATGGGTCATGTTTAGGGCTCTTGAAAATTAGTTTCTACATTTTTTTCTACTTACTTTTCACTCCTAGATTCCAATTAGTCACAGTTGAAAAGCCATAAATAAAACATGTAGATTAGTTTCCATGATTTGAAAAAAATTCATACAACTTTGAAAACTTTGCAACTTTCATCAATTTTTTTCTCTAATTGATCTTCAACCTAAAATCTAAAATCACACATCAAATAGATATATATTTTTTTTTTAGGGAATGGGGGTTTGGCTTGGTCAAACCTTGTTTTGGTAATTAAACCTTGAAATGAATAAAAGCATGAAGGAATTATGAATGAACAACAATATGTAACAACTCACCAAACCTTAATTGAAACCTTAGAGTACAAATCTGCAAACTTGCATTAAGTGGCCTCAAGGAATGTATATATTGATCACGAAACTTGATATGAAAAAAATGCCTTTGAATATTCTTGAATTGATCTTGAACACTTCATCAACATATGAACTCAAACAACATGCATCATGTAATACATATTTGACATGACAATGGAATCTTGATTGCTGTAATAATCTTCAATATTTCTACCCATGAATTCCTTATAAGTTGCTCTTAAATGCTCCCTTGATCATAAGTTTGATATTAGGACTTGAAAACTTGAAAATCTATGATGAACTAAGTGAAATAGCCTTGCATTTATACCTATCTTAAGGTTAATTCCTTAAATTCAAAAATCACAAGCATACATTCAATTATAGATTTGAAATCATTAAAATACGGCCAAAAAAATATTTCAAAGAGAGGTCCTAGGTCTAAGTGAGGACCCATTTTCCATATGGAAAGTGGGTCCTAGGCCACTTACCTAGGACACACATTAGACAAGGTGAAATGTTATACAAAATCAAGGTCATAGGACTAAGTGAGGACCCATTCACCCTATGGCGAATGGGTCCTAGGTCACTTACCTAGGACACACATCTTCCGGAGTTGAGTGTTGTGAAATACAATTTATGAATTTCATGTTTTATCACTTAGAATTTTCATTTAATAAGGCTTATATTTGAATTAAAGGGGCCAGTCAAGGCTAATTAACTTCAATAAATTAATAAATCCCTAGATTAATGTTAAAGCGTAAAGTTACACCTTACAACACCAAAAATAAGGCACAATTAAGTCCATTTAATTTAAAAGGCACTAAACTTAATGTGAATATGTAAATCATATTACAACACTAAATCAAGGCATAATTATGCTCATTTTATCATTAATTATTTCCAAATTAAGTGTGAAAAAGTGATACTTTTTCCTACACTATATTTTTCCCCCACTTTAGTGAGAGGATGATCCCATGTCAAACTCACACTAAAGTAGACATTCAAGACACCTATGTATGCATGAATGAAAAAGATACATCATCATACACTATCAAGTACCAAGAAGATCTAGCCTAGACTTTCCAATGTGATGTGGAACATAATAAGCCATAAGTTTTTTTTCCGCACTCACTTTGGGGTAGTGGAACCTCAGACTATTCACTAGGTGAGTATCCCAAAAGGGTGGAAAATGAGATAATCATATTAGGCTCCCATACCATATCAAATCTATCATCCTTGCAACTTCAATAAGACACCACAAAGCTAAGGAAAAGCTCCACAGGAAAGTAAGGTGTGTTATATTGCTAGGTGGCCTTAAATTTAGAGTTCAAGCTTCATATAGCTTAACAAGTTGCATTATTCTAATCACTTATGAACAAGGAAAGGCTCCATTGGAAAGCAAGGTGCATTATGCTTGGTGGCCTTGAATTTAGTGTTTCTAGCTTTATAAGCCCAACAAGCTATGTTATGCTAACACTTATGAACAATAATGATATTAAAAGGTGTTTTTTCAAAGGGATTTTGCTTAGTTTGTGTAAGCTCTTCTTCTTGGGGAACATCGTGCCTAATATCTCCAAGAGAGAACAAGTAAAAAGTAAAAGATCTACAACTTAGGGAATGCAATGTGTCACATCACCACAAATAGGAAATTTGTATGCTAAGAAATATTGCACTCTTGGAGGAGATCAAACCAAATGACACCACCAAGAAAAGGACATATCACAAGAAAAAATAAAATTGAACCATCAAACATGAAAAATGTCAAAAGATATTATCGATGTATGCCCCCACTTTAAAGTGGTTTCTCACACCATTTCTATAAGAAATTGCTTTAAATTAGTGAATGTTCAATCCTAAGATATGAGAGAAACTTCCTCAGAAATCCCTATGCCAAGTCATATGTTTCTGAAATAAAGCTATGTCATGAAAAAGGAAGGAGAGTTTTCCCCTAGAAATACATAAGGGATCTATGGATTCAAGGACAATATATATTTGATACAATGTTGTTATAGAGCTCGGAAATGTCACCATTCCCAAAATACTCATAAAACTAGAAGAATGACTCAAAAAGAGTGAAAACAAAGAAAAATCATTTCGGGTCAACATGGAAGAGACATAAATGTCTCAATGCTTGCATCATCCCTAAAATGAAAACATAAGACAAGTGAAAAAGGATAAAATGTTTATGACATAGAAAATAATGTAGGTACATATAGAGGAATGCACAAAAAGAGAGAGATACAACAAATGAAATAGTACATAAAGAAACATGAAAAGGGAAAACGAAGAAAAATACTAGTAAGGCACATGCGAGTCAACCTATAGTAGTTCTTCTACATCCCATCTTGTTTGGTATATACAGAAGGTAGACAACTAGCCAAAGGGACAACATCAAGTGCCAAAATAGGAAACACACCAAGTTCAACACTCTTGTTAGGAGAATTGCCATTTAAGCTCATAGAAGAGGAGAAGAATGAATTCAACTCATTATGAACTTGTTCATTAATATTTGAAATATGAATGTCATCATCTAGATTAATCACAATAGGGGGTTGAATGATAATGTCTCTGGAAGGTTCTTGTTTATGTTGTGGTGAGGGCCAAGAGACTTCATGCCTTGTATGAGATAAGTTTGGATTTTTATTTTCTATGTTGCCTTGATAACACATTCACATTAGGTCTTGGTACCTTGTGAACTAATGGAACTTATGTTGTATTTTGTGGACATGGTTGTTGATATGTGGTTGTCATTGATGTCAACACTATTAGCATTTTGTGTACTAGAGGTTGTATATGTCGAGGATATTGAGAAAATTATAGAAGTGTTCTAGGTTCCCTATGGAACTGTGCAAGCCTTGAAGGTGCTTTGTTATGTACATTGAAGACTAGATGATGTGGATTAAAGGGTTTATTCAATTGAATGTTTCTAGATCATCTATCAAAAAAATTCAGAGGTATGCGTGAAGTTTTGAGTATGTTGTGGTCTAACAATGTTTCTGTGGTCTCTATCAGTCTTCCTAAATGAGGGTTGTGTGATTATGGTAATCTCAGTTGTTGTGGATGCTTCTCGATTGTTTCTTGGTATTCTTGGATGTCTCTAGATCATTCTCTATCTTTTTGGTATGTCCACATTACTCAGAGAGCTCGTGGTTGAAGATATTTCTTGTGCATGTTCAGTTTTTCATGTTCTTGGCTAACATGTTGATGGTAGCGTGTTGTGGATCTTCATGGAAAAATTAATTAAAGTATTTTTGTGTTGGAGATATTAATTTGGTTCCCCACTATGTTGTGGCCGACCTTGATGGATTTGCATTGGAAATTTATTTGTAAATTTGGGCCAACATTGAAAATATGTTTTATTTTTCTGGTCGACTAAGTTGTGATGAAATCCCATGTATCAGATATATATGAGTGATTGGTTGAGTGAATTTAGTGTGTGCATGAGTGTGAATGTATTCCAAAGAAAGTGTAAATGTGTGAATAGTGTTTCTATCATTCGATTAGTAAGGAGAGAGTGAAGAAGATTGAGTAGAGTGTGAAGAAGGTATTCTAAGCTTAATTAGAATTGTAATTAGGCTTGTGCATAAGCTATTTTGTCAATTCATATTCTTTGGATTTTATTCCTATTCTGTATTGTTGGACAGTGAGTCGTCTTTTTATTTGAGCAGTGAGCTCTAGGCAGTGTGTCTGAATGCATGTGCAGCCCCCTTATTATTTCTATTTATACTTTTAATAGAGTATAATCTTGTGGACTAGCATCCATCGTGGTTTTTCCCCTAAGAGGGTTTCCACGTAAAAATATTGGTGTTATATGTCTCTCTGATGTGTTAATTTCTTGTGGTTAATTGCTTATTCATCAGATCTAAGATTAAAGTTGCTCAGATAAGTTAGAAAATTTTGAGTTTCTATGACAATTGGTTCACCCCCCCCTCTCAGTTGTCTGTTCTTGTTTTTCCAACAACTTAATGGTGCCTTGCTAAAGTGTTGAGAAGTGTTGTAACACACTCACACTTTTCTAACATTTAATCAATTAACTAAGAATAATAAACATAATTTTAATCAAAATAAACCCGAATATTTCATTATTTGGAGTGTTGTAAAGTGTTGTAACACACTTTCACATTTCTCTAGGCTTGTCATTAATAATTAGGATTTCTTATACTTTAATTAGCCCTATTTTGCATCCACAAGCCTCATTTATTGCATCTTTTTGAGGATAATCTTGACACCAATGATTGACCAATAATAATTAAGGTGTTCCTAGATTGTGTGGCCCAAATTTATTGTCTGGGACTCATTTTCCACCTTACGTAAATGGGTTCCACTTGGCTCTTTTGTCCATGAACCAGTTTTTACACATTTCTAAGCACTTTTCATTTTTGGTCCCATACATTATGCTTGATGGGACTCATTTTCCACCTTGGGAAAATGAGTCCCATGTGACCCAAATTCAAATTTAATTCAAATTTCCAATGGGGTTTTATTCTCGTAGATTTGATGTTAGCTTGTAGTGTTGTAATTTCATGAATTCTTGCATAATTAAGTATAAATACAAGTTTCAATCACTCATTTTATCCTATGAAGCAATCAAGTGACCTAGCATTCTAGAGATTTCACAAGAGTATTTGAGAAATCACAAGAGCATTCAAGTGTCTTCAAAGGCATATTATCAAGCATTTTAGAGCATTCTTCAAGTGCCAATCACCATGTCAAAGATTTCATTCTTCATGTTTGTTACTGTGCTAACAATTGTGATGTAGAGTTCATGATCCAAGCAAGTGTTTCAAGCGAGATCAATATCATTCAATCAAGAGTTAAGAACCACATCCATTGCAGCCATTTAAAGCATAATTGCAACACCTTATTGCTAGGGTTTGGTGTGTTGCAAAATTGATATTTGTTCATTCCTCATTCCTCATTCCCCATTCATATTTTCTTTCATTTCAAGGTTTAATTACCAATAAAGGGGTTTGACAAAGGAAAAACCCTATTCACTAACCCCACAACATTTTCCCCTCTTCTTGTGTGTGATTTACACAGCTAGGTTGTAGATTTGTCAAGGAGAAAAGTTGGAGAAAATTTTTCAAAACCCTAAAGTTGTCATCAAGCCCTGGAGAAGCTTGGAGAAGGCATGTAGGTGGAAATTTACAGTTTCAAATTTGAAAACTAGTCAAAAAGAGAAAAATAGACTAAGAGGAACATAATTAGGTCCTAAACTTTCAAAAAAGTAGAAATGGACTGATTCACCATTAGTGGTGAATGAGCCCCACTGTACAGGTTTGAAAAATATCTTCATAGATCTACATACCCTTTCGGTTGAAACCTGTATCTATACATTTTCCCAAAAGCAGGACTAATTTGTTGAGTACCGAAGATACTGAGAGGGGGGATGAATTAGTATCTTCTTTAACTTATTGGCAAAATACCATCCAATTAGTCCAATGAATATAACAATAAAGATAAGCAAGAGCTTTAATAAAACATAAAAACACACATCACATGAACACTAGGATTTTTATGTGGAAAACCCTAAATGGGAAAAACCATGGTGAGGATTAGCTCACAATATAGTATAACCAGTTATAAGATATTACGAAGGTTGGCTCACTAGTAGGACTCACTATCCAAAATGGGAGGCTCACTACCTACAAGATACAATAACATAATGGATTACAACTACAAAATGAACTGACAAAGTTACACCTAACAAGTGTTGATTCAGTTTCTTTGATGTTCAGTAAACTAAATTAACACACTTCATCATTTTCACAAACTTGTCTTTTTCTCTGTCTCAACTTTACATTCTCAATTCATCAACAATATAAAAACTATCCAATATATATATATATATATATATATTTGATACATGGATAAACCCACAAAAGTGGTTTACAATTTGAGGAAGGAAAATTTGCAAAAAATGACTCCATGCAAAAAACATTGGTTTTTGGGGTTCAAATGAACCCTTTGGTTCAAGCGAACCAAAAAAGGGTTTCAATGAACC
The DNA here is from genome assembly GCA_007258455.2 of Sequoia sempervirens. NCBI lineage: Eukaryota > Viridiplantae > Streptophyta > Pinopsida > Cupressales > Cupressaceae > Sequoia > Sequoia sempervirens. Next base: position 183,990,320 of record VDFB02000003.1, read on the forward strand.
CTATTTTGAGCGAACTAATTAAATGTAAAGTCCCACCATTCCCACCAAAAAATACAAAGAAAACATTTTTTCAATTGGGGTTCAAATGAACCCTAGTTCAAGCAAACCTAGGCTGGGGGTTTGCTTGAACCATCCTAGTTCACCTGAAACCCCCTTTTCTCGCCTTCTCACCCTTAGGCACCAAAAAAGTTTAGAATTTTGTGTTTCAAAGCTCAGGTTGAGGATGAAAATGGAGGATACTTCACAAACCCAACTGGATGATGGTAGTTCTTGGAATGAGCTATCCAACGAATATAATTTTAATATGTTTTGGTTTTATTATGTATTTGTTTTTTTATTTTGATTAAACATAGGATTTTCACCAAAATTCAAGCTCTTTTTTCTACACATGGAAAACTAGTAGATTATCAAAAAAAAAATTGAAAAATATGAGTGCACCAGATATTAAAGTCCTTGATCCAACAAAAAAAAAAATTCAATACGTACAAAAGAAGTTATGCATTATACAGTCCACCTATGTTTGAATTGTAATTGGTTTGACTTTGAAACTTGATTAAGGAAAAAATATTCAATAAAACACTATCTAACCAATTGGAAGCACTAGATATCATAGTTACAAATCTAAATTTGAAAACATTATAATTTTATCCTTCATGGAAAAAAAAGTTATGCATTATACGGTGAGCGTCACTACTTAAAAATGTTGTTTACTATAAAAAACTTGTTTTCGAAGGAGATGGAAAAATAAGTGCAATCTGATTCCAAAAAAAATCAAAAAAATATATTTAGAATCTACAAAAAAAAGTGAAAAATCACTATAGGTGCCCAAAAGGGAAGATTTAGTTAGAAAAAAATATTTTAGTACTAGTTTGGCCAAAAATTGTAAACCAGTGTTGTGGGATCACCCACATCCATAAGCACCAATTAGGTCAACCTAATTAGATGCAACCCAAGGTATTCACCAAAAAGATAACTATTGGATTCAAGCATGTACAAAACCTTTCCAAAAACAATTCAAATGTGAAACATGCTACAACATGTTGACATGGACCTAAGATATGTCACTCATACATCCACACAACAAAATTAATCCAGTACAACATTGACAATGCATTAGGTTAGTCAGAGATAGACCTAATAGCAAAATGAAACAACATAATGATTCCAACTTGCCATACGAGGACCTGTGCACCTCATATTTTTAAATTACAAGCTTCCAACATCCAAAAACCATTTCCAAATACTTCAAGCAACAATAATCAACAACAGATGATTGCAAACCAAAATACCTGAGGATAGTAACTGCGTACCGGTTCAGATACATGTTCAGAATACTAGATCAAGCTATAACTTAAACTTGTAGTTGCAACTCATATAACATGGTGACATTAATGGAAACACTAAATTTGTATAATAAGATGTTATTCTTCATTCTTCCAATAATGACCCCTTTTGTCATTGATGGAAGCATGTGCCAAAATTTACAAAAAAATTCCTATGTACAACACACTCTCCTTTTCTCTTCATGTCCTTCAATCCCCCTTTCCTCATCACAACATTCTCTCCCCCTTTGACATCAAGGACAAAGGGAAGCACAAAAATATGAAAAAACTAAAAAAACATTACCTGGAAAATGGAGAGCCTTGAAGCTTGTTAAGAATACCTTGCCAAGTTGCCTTACCATTCTCCCAACTCATTTTAGTAGCTATCAACATTTTTTTCATAGATTCCAATTCCACCAAACTTTCTTTTGCATCATTCAGAGTACCTAGAGTCAGATTGATCTTTTCCAATTTCTCTGCATTTTCCAAAGCATTGGAAACTGGAGTAAACTCCATTCTTACAAGTTCACCTAGCTAACCAAATATTCTAATGATATCTTTTGTTTGCTTCTGTAGAATAAATAATTTGTCTATGTGAGCAGAGATAACATTCTAGGTTGTCCTATCTCTATCTTTGGATGGACTATATGTACTAGAGATAGTAGTCAACTGGGACTCAATGGAGTCCATGAGATATTTGATGTTCTTAGTGACATCCAACCACTTTATGTAGTAAGAAAAGACAAAATTTTCTTTAGATTCACAGGCCTGGACAAATTCCAGATTCTTTTTAACATTGGTGTGTACCAAACCACACTTATAATGAAGTTCCAAAAGTATTTTTTGTGCCAATTTTTCTTCAATCTCTTGCCTTGTCTTCTCACCAAGTCCGGAGGCATACTCCTTAAAGGAGTCCAATAGAATTTTCAATTTCTCTATCAAAGTAAGAGATGTATCCATTGATGTATCAAGTATAGAATCCTAGAAAGCTTTAAGAGCATCATCAATAAGTTATGTTCCCTTTTGGTGTGTTTCTAGAATTTATCTCCTTCCGAATGCATGCAATGCATCCCCTAACACCAACTTATGAATAGAAGAAATTCTATCCAAGCCCACACTGCCTTGAATTATCTGCCACAATAATGGGTTACACTTTTTTGGACATCCTGATTTTTGCCTGAAATCACATATTTTTAGAAAATACAATGATTTATGACTTTAAAGGTTCCATTTAAATTATTTTAATTAAAGAGGGATTGCTCAAACCACCTTAGATCAAACTCCCTTGGATAGAACCTTGTTAGATTTAAACCATACCTATAATCGAGTCTCCTCTACACCTATCAAAATGCTGATAAAAAACCACTTTTGATTTACCTTTCGGGTAATCAAATGAATTCATTTAAAAATTATGTTTTGTAAGCCTACAGCCCTTATTATAAGCTTCCTAAAAAGTATAATTTTAAATAATTTTAATTTGATTATTATATTTATTTTTTATTTCTTGTGAATGTAGGATTTTCATTGAACAACAAGTTCTTTATTTCACACATATGAAAAAATAGAAAAATAGACAAAAAAAATTCTAAAAAATACATGTGCCCTAGATATTGATGTCCTTATTCCAACAAAAAAAGAATAAGTTAATTCAAATGAATAAAAAAAAAGTTATGTGTGCCGAAGTACACCTCTGTCCAAATTATAATTACACTGACTTGGAAAATTAATTAAAAAAAAAATGTAACAAAAAATTATGAAAAAATATCCATCCCTTAGATATTGGTGTGAAAAATTTGTATTTTAAAAATCAGAATTGTATCCTATCTATAAAAAAAGTTACGTGGGCTGAAGTAAACATCACTTTTTAAAAATGTTGATTAGTAGAAAAAATAAGTTATTAAAAATTACATAAAATGATTCACAATTTATTTTTTAATTTATTTTTTAAAATATAATTAGAATCTACACAAAATATCTAACAAATAAATAGTTTGATTCATCTTCAAAACCTTAATGGTTTAGCTACTATAGGTGTAAGAAAGTGAATGTCTGGTGAAAAATCTTGATTTTAATGTCAAGTTTGGCCAAAAACTATAACCCATTATTGTGGGATCACTTGCCCAGAAGTTCTAGAGGAATACCCGACTGGAACCTAATTTGCTTCGATAACAAGCCTTTCAATACATCATAACTAGAGGAGAATTCTCCGGGGGACTTTTGAGATTCGACAACCTACTTTTGATCTTCTTCATTCTTCTTGGAAGATTCCCCATTTTTCCCTTCTTCCTCTACTCCTTTTTCCTCTATCTTCTCTTCTTCTTTGTTTCTATCTTTTTCTTTTCATCTTTGTTTCCTTCTTCTTCATTCCCTTCATCTTCATCTTTATCTTGTTCTCCTTCAACATTATCTTTTTCACCTTCATCATGCTCTTGAGGGACAACATCATGGTTCTCTAACTCAACTTCTCCAACATTCTCCTACTCTATCTGTAGAGGATCATTTACAACACTTGTATCTGGGGGGATATCTATATCATTTTTTTCTAGAGGAATTCTTGTATCACCTGGGCTAGAAGGAATGTCCTTTACCTCTTCAAAAGCTTCTTCTCCCTTGTCATCTTCAGGTTCTCAAACAACTGTTGCTAGAGAAGTTCACACAAATCATAATCTACACCATTAGCTGCCATGTCATAATCAGTGTAAATTGTTGTAGAAAATACATAATTCTCCCTATTTTTGAAGTAGATTTTGTTTCTAATCATTATTGGAGTGTACTTCACAGTAGGATTGGTAATAAGATTTCTAGTAAGATCCATTTTGTCATATGTATCTCTGGTGAGTTCCATCACTACTTCATTCTTTACAGATTTCAACACAAGTACTAGTCCAATGTCAGAGAGTTTGGTAACAACCTTAATTGCTTCATTGGTTATAAGATGAGGTCTATCAGTCCACAAGAACATATCATGCATTCTACTGAGAGTTGGTTTTACATACTTGTCATCAATTGTGGAGTTGAAATTAGGAAAGTAATTCCATCGATCCAACTTCTTTGCAACCATGTTTGAATACTCAAGTTTTACCAAGAAGTCATCCCTAGTGAGCTCATTATGCCATATGTATATCAAATTGTTCAATTCTATTCCTCATTCTTAACTCTAATATACGTCCTAGTGTCTTCGGTAGGCATAACCCAGTGAGGAATCGATGAGAAGGCGCCCAGAGGGTTAACTTCAAAAACCTTCATAGAGTATTTCTTATAGGATGGTCTAGGTCTTTCTGACACATTTACAACTACAGGGGTTGCCATTTTTCACAATTCGAGCTCAAATTATTTCAAAAATATTATTCTCACAAACCCAAAATAGCATAGAAAAGAAAAATACATTCTTCCTCGCGAGAACCAGAACTAGGGTTTGCACGACTCACACTCCAAATTTCTCTCCACTTTCTTAAAATTCACAAGTGATAAAAATTCCTTAATAATTCACTTTATAATCCAAAAATCTATGCTAATTCACATTAAATGTCACAAATTTCAAAAATCTAATACAATCCCTCTTCTTTGCACTAAAAAACCCTAATATGCTCCACAAATGATCATGCCTGTACTTTTTCTTCTGATTCCTTTTGGATAACCTCTTTTTATCCATTCCTTACAACATATTTGTCTTCCAAAGACTAACACACCAAATATCTAGGGGGTTAAAATATATTTTTGTTAAACCTCCCCCTAAGACCATGTTGGGTCTAATTGCTGAAGGAATTGTCTGTACCGGATGGGGGCACAAACACATATGATGTTTTTGGATCTTCTTTCTTCTTCCATAGATCTTGTTCATTTCTTGTTTAACCTCATTCTTTTCAATTTTCTTCACTGGTTCATTCTTCTTTATTGGATTAGATTGCTTTCCCTTTCTAATTTTGTAAAGTATTAAAATGTGTCTGGGTTTGATGAAATTGTAGAAAACAACATTTATTAGATTTGTTTGACCTCCATTAACCCTTTATCTGAATTGATTTTCTTTGTGTCCAAACTTGTTACATGTATATTAGTAGCCAAAAAAATATTGATTCATTCTTCCTCCATTAAACAATTTCATCATCTGAGTTCTACATTCACTAGCTCTATGTCCAACTTTCTTGCATGCAAAACATTGTCTAGAGAAGGAACCAAAAAACTAATTTGTTCCACTTCTACACTTTGTTTCCTTGTGACCAAATTTATTACATGAAAATCAAACACCATTGAAAGATGGGTACCTTTGAGCACTTGGCTATTTGATAGGCAGTCTTCTAGCAAAGTATCTTGGATTTATTTTTTTCTTCCCTTTATCTTGAGTCTTTTGATTATTCACTATGTTTGAGGTCTACACAACTTTTGAGCTTTTGCCAGCTTCTATTCCCAAACAACCTTTTTCTTTAGAAGGTTTCTTCCCTATAATCAACTCATCAAACTTGGTGGAGCTTGTCTTGAAATTATCTTCACAGAGTTTTTGTTTTTCCATATCTACTTTCAGGTTTACCACTTCTTGTTCAAGCCTCATGCGTTCATCAGTCTTGCTTTGCACCACTATATTCAAACAATATTCAATTCTCTTTTTTTCATCCACTTGCACCTTTAATCTGGTAACCTCTTCATTTTCTTGTTTTAATTTCTCACTCACTCTCTATGTCTTTCTTTAAATTTCTTCAATTTCTCTTTTAATTTCTAGATGCATATATTTGCCTCATCAATATTTTCTTTCAAATCTTTGTTTTCACTTTTAGCCTCATCAAGATCTTCAAGACCAACCCAAAGCTCTTCTTTATCATCCATTTGTTCAATCTTCAAAATCTTCCTCAAGATGGTAGGCTTCTTCGGAGGAACCAAGATTTGATACCAATTATTGAGTACCCAAGATACTGAGAGGGGTGGTGAATCAGTATCTTCTTTAACTTATTGAACAGATACCATTCAATACTCCAATGCATATAACAATAAAGATAAGTAAGCATTAATAGAACATAAAAACACACACCACATGAACAAAAATATTTTTACATGGAAAACCCAAAATAGAAAAAAAAATGGTAAGAATTAGCTCACAATATAGTATAAATGGTTATAAGATATTACAAAGGGTTTCTCACTACTAGGACTCACTCTACAAAATGGGAGGCTCACTAGCTACAAGATACAATAAAAAGATGAATTATACCCAAAAAAGGAACTAATAAAGCTACAACTAAGAAGTGTTGATTTAGTTCATTTGATGCTTAGTAAATTGACTTAACAAACTTCATCATTTCCACATACTTGTCTTCTTCTTTGTCTCAACTTTGCATTCTCAATTCATCAACAATATCAAAACTATCCAATATATATCAGATACATTGACAAGCATCAATTAGGTTGCCCTAATTAGATGCAACCCTTATTCACCGAAAAGATAACTACCAGCTTCAAGCATGTACAAAATCTTTACAAAAATAACTCAAATGTGCAACATGTTACAAAATGTCAGTATGGACCTAAGATAGGTCACTCATACATTTGCACAACAAAATTAATCCATTACAAAAATGACAATGAATTAGGTCAGCGAGAGATAGACCTAATAGAAAAATGCAACAACAAAATAATTCTAACTTTCCATATGAGCACATGTGCCCCTAAGATTCTAAACTTACTAGCTTCCAACACCCAAAAACCATTTCCCAAAACCGCAAGCAAAAATAATCAACAACGGAGGATTGCATGCCAAAATACCAGAGGATAGTAATTGCATGTTGGTTCAGATACTAATTCAAAATACTGGATCAAGATATAACTTAAACTTTCATTTACAAATCATATAACATGGTGACATCAATGATAGCACTAAATTTGTATAATAAGATGTCCTTAATTCTTCCAACATGATTTGCCCAACTTGGTGAATTAGTCCTAGTTAACATTGAAAATAGATTTTGCAAAATTCTAGACCTACATTCAGCCTTCTTCAATCTCCTAGGTGCACACTTTCTATCTCATAACTTTATGTTGCATTTTGTTCATCTTTCTAGGTCATCTAGGGTATTGTCTTACAAATTGCATTGCATTGTCTTTTCCAAGTCTAAAATTGGTGGTGCACCCTTCATTATATTTCATTTATCGTTTAGTATAGTCCCTTTGCAAGATTTCAATCTCCTTTGCATTTAAATATCAAGGGTTTGTTCTTGAGTGAAGTGTGAATATTGTCTCTCTCCTTTTAGGTCCTAAACTCTAAAGATGAAAGAGAGCTCCACAATTTTCCTCCTTTTCAACTAACAAATCTATCAAAATATTTTGATCAATTTAAATCCAATGTTAAAGTTGGTTCCTATCTCTTTGCTTGGTTTATCACTTGAATCTTCAAGTTACAAATGCTAATGTCGGGTATGTGTAGGATCATCATGGAAAAAATAGGCCCTTAAGTGGCAAAAAAATTAAAATATCAGAGTTAGGCAACTTGACATAAGAATTTGAATAAGTTATCTATATTATTTCAAAAATATGTAAGAATAGAATCTGTAGCAAATTGAATATAGTTTCTAAACTACTAGGTTTGTTTAAAAACAAAAAATCTATTTGGTGAAAATTTGAAATTTCAATGCAATAGTACTTAAATTTCGGGGAAAAAATAAGAAGTAGGTGTTTGTCTGACCACCCGAACCAACATAAAATGATAATATTTGTTTATAAGATTTTATATTTAAGTAGAGGACTCATGGCTCGATGTGATGCATATTTTTTTGTAATTTTTTTCCAAGTAAATAATTAATTATGAATTTTTTATAACAACTTTAAAAAAATATAAAAAACTTGTATGTCTGACCACCTTAACTTGGTCAAAACTTCATGAAATTTAATTTTTCTTTTTTTAATCCTATAGTTATACGAAACATAGAATGTGATGCATATTTTGGATTCAAAAAATGTGATATCGTTTGAAATCTATAGATGTTTTTCAATCAGCCTATCAATTAGGACTTTAGTCGTAATTCAAAGAGAAAATGAATAATAATTACTTATTAAATTCAAAGTAAAGCATAATTTATAATTGGTGGAAAGTTGAGAATCTCCTTTAAAAGCCCTTTTTGTTTCATTGATTTTGGGTAAAAAAAAAGTTGTCAGCCACATACCCATCATATTACGACTTTTCGATCCATCATGATAATGCACATACCCTGTCATTAGAAACAACTTTAAAACAAAGGTCAAATAATTATTTAGTGAGAAAAAATTCTACATGGATAACATCTCTAGTGTAGGAAAAAGAATCCCTTTTAAACACTTAATTTGGAAATATTTAATGATAAAATGAGCCTAATTGTGCCTTGATTTAGTGTTGTAATATGTTTTACATATTCACATTCTATTTAAGGCCATTTTCAATTAATTATAATTAACTATTCCTTGTTTTTTGTATTCTAAGTTGTACCTTTACACTTTGGTGTAGGGGCACCTAGTCTTCATGATGTAAACAAAGGTTAAATGTTAGGGTTTTGTGGTTAAGTCATGTTTTTGGTTTGTAATAAGGTCTATTTAGCCATGTTTCATGTTTTAGGGTGTCTTCAATCATTTTGGATTCAAGTTGGTGAAGTTTGTAAAAGTTCCAAAAAGTTGTCAAACAACTTTTGCATTTTTGGCTTTTTAGGGAAGTTGAACAGTTAGATTTTCAAAAGATAGTTGTAAATGATTAATTTTGGATTGTAATGGCTTAAATAAGTCAAAGACAAGGTTTTGGTGTGCCTTTTCAAGATTGAGCAATAAAGAAACACTATTTTCTATGTTCTAGAGGCATAATTTGCTGCTACACAACATAGTACATCCTTATATTGCCTAGGAGTGATCTAATATTGATTGGATTTGATGATGCTCAGAATCCTTATTCTTTTTCCATTGGTTTCATTTTTTTCATGAAGTTTAGTGAAAGTTAGATCAGATTTACTACAATATGTTGGAAACCCTCACTAGGGTGTGCCTTGACAAGAAATAATGGATTTCTCACCATTCCACTAATGAATAGGCCTTAAAATTGGTGGAATGGATTGGAATAGGGTAGGTTTAGTGTTCAGAATTTTGTAGAAGTAGGGGATGGAATTTTGTAGAAGTTGGTTGATGCCCTAACCCATAAAACCTCTTGTTTTAGGCAAATAAGATGCACATGAGTTAGGTTTTATAGAAAAGCTCTTGGAAAATGATTTGAAATGGTTGGAAATGTTTGGAAAAATTATTTAGGACATGTATGAGACATTTTATGAAAGTTTGAGGCCTGGAGTGTGAAAACCTTGTTTTGACCTACTTGAATAAGCCTAAATAAGCCTAGTTTCAAGCGTAGTAGTATTTTTTTGACCTTTATGTTTCAAAACAACCCCAATTCCAAATTTGGTATCTTGTCAAACACCATAATGGGTATCTAAATAATAAATTAGTTTCTAGGTATGAGGTATAGTTCAAAAATTATGTGGGAAAAACCATGTTAGGAGTGCTACAAGGAGAAAGGGAAGATTGTGAGAGAAACCCTTCAAATTAGGGTTCTGAGGTTCCAAAGCTTGATTAGTTGAGTTATTTTTGAGTTGGTTTGTATTCACCCACCCTGATCTTTATGAAATTTGTGTCAAATCATAGGTAGGTCTGTAAGGGAGAGAAAGTGTGAAGAAAAAGTGAACAAGATGTCTCCAAAGAATAACAATATGGCTAGGGAAATGAATGAGATGAAAGAAAAGACTACGAGGGAGATTAGAAGGTCGAAGGAAATCCAAGATATCGTGGTAGCATGGCTTGAGGCTATTGAAACCATTCATAGAAGAGGTATGGTTATGGGTGATGAGAGTGACCCTGAAGAAGAAGAGGAAGAGGAGAATGAAGAAGAAGAGGAAGAGGAAGAGGAATTGGATCCTGATGAGTAGAGGATGGCTAAGTTATCAAGAGTATTCAAGGTAGATAAACACAAGGTGAAGATGGATTTACCTATGTATGAAGGTAATTTGAGTGCTGAAGATATTTTGGATTAGATTGCATCACTTGATAACTATTTTGAATGTGAAGATGTACCTAAGGAACAAAAGGTAAAGATTGCAAAAAAAAGAAGTTGAAGGGCCATGCCTTATTATGGTGGGATGATGAGAAAATTGAAAGAAGGAAGAAAGGTAAGTAAAAAAATGTTTCTTGGGATAGAATGGTGGCTAAGCTTAAGGGTAAGTTTTTACCGGTTGATTATGCAATTCAAATGTATAAGAAGCTTCAAGGTCTAAAACATAGTGAAATGAATCTCAAAGCATACACCGATGAGTTTTACAAGCTAAGTATAAGAGCACGTCACATGGAGGATGGTGTGGAGAAGGTGGCTAGGTATCTTAGTGAGTTAAGGTTTAACATTCAAGATGAGTTAACTTTGGAAAATCCAAGAACAGTTGAGGAATGTTATCAAATGGAAATTAGGGCTGAAGAAAAGCTAAAGAGAATGCAAGAAAAACAAACTAGGTGTAGAGATATCAATTCTAGAGGAAGAGGATTATTTTCTAATGCAAGGCAGCCATATGAGAACCAAGAATATGTAAGAAAAGTACAAGGCCAAGTTGTTGATGCAAGAGGTGGATTTAGAGGAGCTACATCAGCGTTTAGAGGAAAATTTGGATGTCAAGGAAGAGGTTCATGATGATTCACAAGAAGGTGTTATCAATGTAACAATTTTCAACATCAAGCATGGCATTGCAATGAAGGTGAAGTCTCTACTTCACATGGATTCTTGCAATGATCTCACAATCATTCATCCCCAGACGGAGCCTAAAATTTCATGCAAATTTTAGTTTCCCATATGTGAAAATTTGATTTTGGCACTCAAAAGTAAAGTTGAAAAATCTACTTATGTGGCTCATTTTGAAAAATTATAACTTTGGATTTGTTTCTTTTTATGCCAAACCACTTTGTAGACATGTTTTTCTAACATATGGGAGTATGCATGCCAGTTTTCAGCTTCATACGATCAGTTTTGAAAAAGTTTCAGAAGGCCAAGTTGAAGGGTTGTTGAAAAAATTTGCTGTCAGCACAATGAAATATGTTAAAGTGGCCCACTTTGAGGGTGAATATTAAACAATTGAAAGGGTTTCATAACAAAATGATTGGTGTCTTTGATTCTCTACGCAAAAATATACTTCCATGTCAATTTCCAGAGCTTCAAAACATTGTTTGACATTTTTCCAAGATCAAATCCAAATGAATTTTACACAGTTTGGAAACTACATTTCTGGAACAGCTGCAAAATAGTCAACTTTGATGTTTGATATTTCATGAATAAAAATGATTGGTGGAAAAATTTCTTGCACACATGTTCACCATGCCTAATTGAGCTAATATCCAAATTTATAGCTTCTCAAGTTCACATTTGATATTTTTTCAAAAAGGGCAAATGGAGGGTTGTAATTGAGCTTGACAGTGGTAATTTTCAGAAAATGCTGAGTAAGCAACTTTGAAAATTTATAGTTTACAATTCTGAAAGCTTCATTCCAAACCATTTGACAAGCATACTCTCGTATGAAAACTAACATGTATATGCATTTCATGGTCCTTGGAGGAGTTCTGGTATGTTTTTTAATTGTTTTGCAACTGCCCCGAGCTAGATTTGGCACTCCGAAAAATTTGCAAATTTTGAAATTCTAAGAACGACCCAATTGGTGTTTTGGCCTCAAATGTCTCTAGTTTCAATTTTATTAGATGATAAGCACATTTGGTTCAATAATTTAATATCTCATTTTTCTTGCTACATGCCTCGACATGCCAGTTTACAAAGGAAGTACCTTGATTTGGCGAGCTGTTCAAAATCCATATAAAACCCACTTCCAAAATAATTGATCACAATCACGTACAAATTTTCATGGGTCCAGGATGCTCCGTGTGCCCGCAGTGTTGGGTATGTTTTAAAATAAATATGGATGCTTTCAAAACCCTAAATATTTCATGTTTTATAAAGTTTAAACTTTGTAAAATATTTGGAAAATAAATAAGCAATGAAGAAATTTATCGGCAAGAGAAGGGAGGTCGGAGTAAGTTTTCTCGAGTGAATATGTCACACCGATGAAAATATTATTTTAAGGAATATAAAATTCTTAGGTAATTATTTTACCTAAAAGATATTTTCAAGTGAAAGGGGAAAATGAATCAATATTCACTGAAGAAGCTATGAAGAGTTAAAGTTAGTTATTTTATTTATGGAAAGTTAATTGACTATTTCACGCGAGATGATGAAGATTAACTAAAATATTTAATTTTCCAAAATGACAATTAACTAAATACTTTATTTTCGTGAAAGAGTGTTGAAAAGTTGCACTGGAACAAATGAAGGGTCATAAACCTAAAATTTGTATTGTATATATGTACAGTAAAATCATGTCAAAAAGAGGGGATTTAGGAGAAATAAGTAGGTTAGGTAGTTGGATAGGGTGAACTATTGCCGAAATAAATTCATGTTGTACATTGTAAAATATTTTCAAATTATATAGTGGAGAAGAATACATTTATCTAGTGATCTAATTATGGTGTCAATTGTTTGTCGAATTCATTGAAAACATTATCTGGTTGTCTCCAAAGTTGTCATTTCCTAATTATTTAAATTGAAATATCAAGGATATTCTTCAATTTATCAAAACACACTTGTTGTTCTTATGTGGTTCAATTAACTAGTTCCTGCAAGATAGGATTAAATCCTTTTGATTAATCACAGTAATTTGGAAAAGGACATTTGGATCATTAAGAAGAATTTGATAATTACATTCTTGCATGTTTACACAAGCTATAAATAGTCACAAGTACCAAGCAATTTGAATTATAGCCATTAAGCAGGTCACCCATTATACAAATATTGACTCCATTAGCCCAACAAAAGTAGGCACTAGTCATACGATTCACATTTTAGAAGTTTATAAAATTTTATTAAAATATTCACATTTCAAGTTTAATATTAGGAGTAGGAGTAGTCTGCAAGCTTTTATCTATTACATTTGTGCCATCATAATAGATCCATCAACTCAGTCAAGTCATGCAACCTTAAGTCTGCTTTATTCATATAGGTACACCCGGCTAGGTCTAGCAACACCTAAAGAGTAGAAGGTCTAAACCATTTGGCCTTGTCTGTTACCTTAAAACGTACCAAGAGATTGACAACCTCTTGAGGTATTTTACCTACGTTTTTGAGATCTAACAAATTGGCGACTCTATTGGGGAGATATTTTAGAATATTCAGTTGAAGACCATCATATAAAGTTATTGAGGAGAAATTCATAGTTTAGAAGTTTGAGGAAAAGTGACTTCGCTAGGTAAATCAAGAATAATTTCATTTTTCTCACTTTTAAGAAAGTGAGTGGTGACTCTAGATAGTAAAATTCTAATAAAAAATGCATGAAAACCTTTGGGAATTACCTTTGAATGCGCTAAGAGATGAACTAAACAAATTGAAAATAGAAGTTGAGAGCAAGAGAACATTACTTCACAATGCAAGCAATGCATATCATGCACAATAGAATATATATTCACCACAATCACCTCATGGTCAACAATATGTGCCACATTCTCATACACAATACAATAACCTATTGTACCAGTATCAACATCTATCTAATCCTCCCCCTCAACAATTCACAACAATAATTAAGCAATTTGATCTAATAGGGTTCCAATTGTACCCTTACCCTATGGATGGCAGTTGGAGAAGCCTTGTTCCTAAGTTTACAAGGAGTAGTACAATTACTGCTGAAGATCATTTGAGGAATTTTAATGCTTTCATCCAAGATTTGGATATACCTTATGTGGATTTACATATGAGGCTATTCCTAATGTCACTCATTCATGAAGCTAGGGATTGGTTTAATAGCCTACCGATAGCTTCTATTGATTCTCTCCAAGGATTTCAAGATCAATTTCTTGAGAAATATGGAAATTTGTCTGCACCAAATTGGGCTTCCCATGGGTTATTAGAGATTCAAGAAAATCAAAACTTGCAGCAATATGTATGCCAGAATCAACAATTTGAAGAAGAAGAAGATGAGTATGTACATACTCAAAGCCAAGACTCCATCATAGAATCAGGATGTGGAATTTATCCATTAGATGCATTTCTTGACATAAGGAGATATGAAGGAGAATCTAGGCACTCTTTGTTTCGCAGAATGGCAAATGAATGGACTGATATTGTAGATAAGAAAAGGTATGAAAACAATGGTGACATTGTTAATGATGATATCAATCAGACACTACAGCCAATAGAAGATGAGACATGTGCAAGTCAATATGATTCATATGATAGCCTACTTGAGGAAGATGAAGATACAAGAGATTTCTCTTGCATAACAGATTGTGACATGGAAAGCAACCTATGTTATGAAGGATCTATTGAATATTCAGATGTTGATCTACAACAAGATGATTCTTGTAGTTCTGGTGATGATCGAGAAGAAGAAGCAATGGAAAATGTGGATCTATTTGATAATGAACAAACAATACCTCTAGCTGTAGATAGGAACCATGAAGAGGAAGAAATTGGCATACTCGAAAATGGTTCCCATGTTTTTTCAAATCCAAGTCTATATGATGAGAAGATAAAAGAAGAGCAGATGAGATTTTTCCAAGGTGATGCAACGAGTTTTGAGAAAAATGAATATGAGATCAACACATCTGAGCTACCATTTTTTGATGATGAGAAGAAAAAAGAACACAACAGCAATATGGAGGATGATAAAGCATATTCACTCAACAGTGAGAAAATATTAGATCTACTAGAAATGGAGTATATAAAATATACACATCAAGATTAAAAAAAATCATTTCCAACACTAATTGGTTCAACTGTACACAGTGATGATTGTGTGGATCATAATTTTGTGTCATTGCCAATTAATGATATGCAAGAAGTAAAAGATCTTTCATATTTGATTATTTAAAAAAATGTTGATATGATAAAATTCTCAAATTTACATAAGAAGCATTCTGATAATCTCAGTGCAGCTGGGAGACTATTTTGCAGTACATGATAATGACCAAAATAATAAGAAATGTTGCACTAAATATGCATACACATTGTATGTTGAAGATGAAGAAGATTTATCACATGATGATGAAGAATACAAACAACAAAATGGTGAAAGGAATTCGGGTCAAGTTGAGCACAATAATTTTCTAAAAAAATTCAATCACAGTGGCAGGGTTGATTGCATAAGTATTCTTAGAAAGAGTTTGATGAAAACAAAACAAAGCAAGGTATTTGACAGGGGAAAATAAAGACAATTATTTTGGTGGCCTTGTGCCATTAGCTGTGGTGAAGATTTTTCAGAAAATCGTAACAGTTCATCACAAAAAAGGAAGAAATTTGAATCTGCTATTCAAGGAACAAATGTTTGGTCTACTCTTCCAGTGACCTGGATTCTTGCAATGATCTTACAATCATTCATCCCCAAATGGAGCCACTATTGGAGCCTAAAATTTCATGCAAATTTTAGTTTCCCATATGTGAAAATTTGATTTTGGCACTCAGAAGTAAAGTTGAAAAATCTGCTTATGTGGCTCATTTTGAAAAATCATAACTTTGGATTTGTTTGTTTTTATGCCAAACCACTTTGCAGACATGTTTGTCTAACATATGGGAGTATGCACACCAGTTTTCAGCTTCATACGATCAGTTTTGAAAAAGTTTCAGAAGGCCAAGTTGAAGGGTTTTTGAGAAAATATGTTGTTAGCACAATGAAATCAGTTAAAGTGGCCCACTTTGAGGGTAAATATTAAACAATTGAAAGGGTTTCATAACAAAATGATTGGTTCCTTTGATTATCTACACCAAAATCTACTTCCATGTCAATTTTCAGGGCTTTAAAACATCGTTTGATATTTTTCCAAGATCAAATCCAAATGGATTTTACACAGTTTGGAAACTACATTTCTGGAACAGCTACAAAATAGTCAGCTTTGATGTTTGATATTTCATGAATGAAGATGATTGGTGAAAAAATTTCTTGCACACATGTCACCATGCCTAAATGAGGTAATAGCCAAATTTATAGCTTTTGAAGATCACATTTGATCTTTTTTGAAAAGGGGCAAATGGAGGGTTATAATTGAATTTGACAGTGGTAATTTTCAGAAAATGCTGAGTAAGCAACTTTGGAAATTTATAGTTTGTAATTCTGAAAGCTTCATGCCAAAAAATTTGACGAGCATACTCTCCTATCAAATCTCAACATGTATATGCATTTTCATGGTCGTCGGAGGAGTTATGGTATGTTTTTTAATTGTTTTGCGACTGCCCTGGGCTAGATTTGGCACTCCGAAAAAATTTGCAAATTTTGAAATTCTAAGAACGACCCAGTTGGTGTTTTGGCCTCAAATGTCTTCATTTTCAATTTTGTTGGATGATAAACTCATTTAGTTCAATAATTTAAAATTTCATTTTTTTTCTACATGCCCCAGCAGACCAATTTACAAAGGAAGTACCTTGATTTGGCGAGTTGTTGAAAATCCATAAAAAAAACCACTTCCAAAATAATTGATCACGGTCACTTAAAATTTTTCATGGCTCCAGGATGCTCCATGTGCCCACAATGAAATTAATTTATTTGCTCTCCAACCGAAATTGAAAAAGTCTTTCTTAAGTTCTAAAGTTCAAATGACATATATTAAAACATTGGGTATGTTTTAAAATAAATATGGATGCTTTCAAAACCCTAAATATTTCAGTGTTTTATAAAGTTTAAACTTTGTAAAATATTTGGAAAATAAATAAGCAATGAAGAAATTTATCGGCAAGAGAAGGGAGGTCGGAGTAAGTTTTCTCGAGTGAATATGTCACGCCGATGAAAATATTATTTTAAGAAATATAAAATTCATGTTTTTACTAAGGAGTTATAAGGAAGATATTTATTTCACTAAAATTTGTATTTGTATATATGTATAGTAAAATCATGTAAAAAAGAGGGAACTTAGGAGAAATAAGTAGGTTAGGTAGTTGGATAGGGTGAACTGTCACCGAAATAAATTCATGATGCACATTGTAAAATATTTTCAAATTATATAGTGGAGAAGAATACATTTATCTGTTGATCCTATTATGGTGTCAATTGTTTGTCGAATTTATTAAAAACATTATCTGGTTGTCTCCAAGGTTGTCATTTCCTAATTATTTAAATTGAAATATCAAGGATATTCTTCAATTTATCAAAACACACTTGTTGTTCTTATGTGGTTCAATTAACTAGTTCCTAAAAGATAGGATTAAATCCTTTTGATTAATCATAGTAATTTGGAAAAGGGCATTTGGATCATTAAGAAGAATTTGATAATTACATTCTTGCACGTTTACACAAGCTATAAATAGTCACAAGTGCCAAGAAATTTGAATTATAGCCATTAAGCAGGTCACCGATTATATAGATATTGACTCCATTAGCCCAACAGAAGTAGGCACTGGTCATACCATTCACATTTTAGAATTTTATAAAATATTATTAAAACATTCACATTTCAAGTTTAATATTAGGAGTAGGAGTAGTCTGCAAGCTTTTATCTATTACATTTGTGCCATCATAATAGAACTTAGTCAAGTCATGCAACCCTAAGTATGCTTTATTCATATAGGTACACCCGCCTAGGTCTAGCAGCACGTGAAGAGTAGAAGGTCTAAACCATTTGGCCTTGTCTGTTACCCTAAAATGTACCAAGAGATTGGCAACCTCTTGAGGTATTTTACCTGCATTTTTAAGAGCTAACAGGTTTAATGAGGGTCAATATGTTTTGGTAAACGAACAAAGTTGGGTGGAGTTCAATATAGGAGGGTATAAGGACAAAATTTTAGGTGACATATTGCCTATGGATGTATGCATTTGTTGCTAGGGAGGCCTTGGAAATTTGATAGGTATGCTATGTATGATAGAAGGAGGAATACCTATGAGATAGACAAAGATGGAGTTTCCCATACTTTGACACCATTGAAGGAGGAGGAAAAAGGACAAACCATGAAACCTAATGTGATGATGGTAGGTAGGAATTCATCAAAGTAGAAGAAGAGAAGAACATGAACATTGTAGCTACTCCTAAATCTGAAGACATCATGATAGTAGACATGAAGAATGTTTTGATTTTGGAGATCCAAGGTTGGCTTAAGGAGTATGTAGCTATGAGGATAGAAGAGGTGTTCCATTCATTGCTTGCACAAAGGGATGTTGGCCATTCAATTTTTGTCATGGCAAAGGTTAGTACACCTGATCAAGCTGCATTTGCAAGGGCACAACAACAAGTGGAAGAGATGGGAAGCAACAGTGATAAGGTTAAGGATGAATTGCAAAGGAATTTGGACAAGTCTACGCACACACATAAAGTGAAGAAGAAGGATGGAGATATGGTAGTAGGTAATGATGTTGGTTCCACAACAATCTTAGATGAAGCCCAAGGTAAAGATCATCCATCAAGTAAGTCTATGTAGTTGGAAGGGGTTTCCATATGATAATGTCACTTCAGGGTCAAAGAATAACTTGATCAAATCTAAATCTATTGTGCAACACTGTCCTCAAGGGGACTTGAGTTCAATTTTTCTTGGGGAGTATGGTCAAGGGGCAACTAGTATTCATGATGTAAAATGAGGTTAAATGTTAGGTTTTTGCGGTTGAGTCATGTTTTTGGTTTGTAAAAAGGTCTATTTACACTATGTTTCATGTTTTAGGGTGTCTTGAGTCATTTTGGAGTGAAGTTGATGAAGTTTGTAAAAGTTGCAAAAAATTGCAAAAAATTGTCAAACAACTTTTGCATTTTTGCATTTTTGGTTTTTTAGGGAAGTTGAATGGTTATATTTTCAGAAAATAGTTGTAAATAATTATTTTTGTTTTTTAATGGCTTAAATAATCCTTGTGGAGTTGAAGAAAAGGTTATAGTGTGCATTTTGAAGATTGAGCAATAAAGAAACACTATTTTCTTCATTTTAGAGGCACAATTTGCTGCTACACAAAATAGTATAGCCTTGTATGGCCTGGTAGTTCTCTAATATTGATTGGATTTAATGATGCTCTGAATCCATGTTCTTTTTCCATTTTTTTCATTTGATTTCATGAAGATTGGTGAAAGTTAGAGTAGATTTACTAAAAACTATTTGAAACCCTCACTAGGGTGTGCCTTGACAGGAAATAATGCATTTCTCACCATTCCACTAATGAGTAGGCATTAAACTTAGTGGAATGGATTGGAATATGGTACGTTTAGTTCTCATAATTTTGGAGGAGTAGGGGATGTTGTTTTGTACAAGTTCGGTGATGCCCTAGCCCATAAAACCTCTTATTTTAGGCAAATAAGATGCATAGGAGTTAGGTTTTGTAGAAAATATATTAGGAAATGATTTGTAATGGTTGGAAATGTTTGGTAAAATTATTTAGGACATATTTGAGCCATTTTTATGAAATTTTGAGGCCTAAAGTGTGAAAATCTTGTTTTGACCTAGTGGAATAAGCCTAAATGGGCCTAGTTTTGAGAGTAGCAACAATTTTTTGACCTTTATGTTTCAAAACAACCCCACCTAAAAATTTTGGTATGTTGTCAAATTCCATAATGGGTATCTAAATCTACAATTATTTTTTGGGTATGGGGTCTGGTTAGAAAATTAAGTGGGAAAAAACTTTTTAGGAGTGTTATAAGGAGAAAGGGAAGATTGTGAGAGAAACCCATCAAATTAGGGTTCTAAGTTTACAAATCTTGATTAGTTGAGTTATTTTTGAGTTGGTTTGTATTGAAACACCCTGCTATGCATAAAAAATTCACATTAATCTAGGGATTTATTAATTGATTGAGGTTAATTGGCCTTAAGTGGCCCCTTTAATTCAAATCCAAGCCTAATTGAATGAAAATTCTGAGGGATAACTCTTGAAATTCATAAATGCCATTTCATAACACTAAATTTTGTAAGATGTGTGTCCTAGGTAAGTGACCTAGGACCCATTTTCCATAGGGTGAATGGGTCTTCACTTAGTCCTATGACCCCGATTTTGCAAAAAAATTGCCTTGTCTGATGTGTGTCTTAGGTAAGTGGCCTAGGACCCATTCACCGTATGGTGAATGGGTCCTCACTTAGACCTAGGACCCCTCATTGAAATATGTTTTTGGTGGTATTTTAATGATTTTAAATCTATAATTCAATGTCGGCTTGTGATATTTGAATCTTGAGAATTGATCTTAAGATATGTATAAATACAAAGTTATTTCACTTAGTTCATCCTATATTTTAAAGTGTTGAAGTCCTAATAGAAAACTTATGATCAAGGGAGCATTCAAGAGAAATTTCTAAGGCATTCAAAGGTAGAATTATTGAATATTATTGCAGCAATCAAGATTCCATTGTCATGTCAAAGATGTATTGCATCATGCATGTTGTTTGAGTTCATATGTTGATGTAGTGTTCTAGATCAATTCAATCATATTCAAAGGAATTGTTTCACATCAAGTTTCATGATCAAGATCTACATTCATTGAGGCCAAATCATGCAAGTTTATAGATTTGTACTCCAAGGTTTCAACTAAGATTTCGTGTGTTGTTACATATTGTTGTTCATTCATCATACCTTCATGCTTTAATTGATTTCAAGGTTTAATTACCTAAATGAGGTTTGACCAAGGAAAACCCCCATTCCCTAACAAAACAACATTTTTCTCTCTTTGATGTGTGATAGCAAATTTTAGGTTCAAGATCAATTGGAGAGAAAAAATGAAGAAAGTTGCAAGGTTGTCAAAGTTGGACGAAAAGTTGTCAAATCAAAAAAACTTATCTACAAGTTTTATTTTTGGCTTTCTGATAGTGACCAACTAGAATTTGGGAGTGCAGAATGAGCACAACTGAACCCAAAAATTGATTTTCAAGAGCCCTAGCCAAGACCCATTCGCCATAGGGTGAATGAGTCCTCACCAAGGTCTGAAAAAGCATCTTTGGTGATAGGTACATAACATTTTACCCTTTCCAAATCTACATTTTGATAGTTAGTTCTGTTAGTTTTTAGATCTATCTTCTATAACACATATTTTGAATGAAATTAGAGAAATAGGTGCATCATATATAACTCATTTTGGTGAACCTATTTTCCCATGTTCATTATGGGAAACCTAACCTTTTGATCATTGCATTTTCTAATTTTGGAAGTCCTCTTTCATTGTAGATTTAGATCTTGCATTCATTTGCATATCTTTGCATTAAATTGGGTATCATTTAGGGTGTCTAGTTTGCATTCAACTTTGCATTACATCTAAGGTTTTAGGATTGCAGATTTGGCATTCTATAAATATGAAAAATACAAAAATATCAATCATATTGCATGTAATTTACATATCATTACATCATGTCAACTTGCATTTGAAAATTGAAACAAAAATCACATATCAAACTAGATTTTCTAGGTTATCATTTTGTCACATTTTGCACTTGCATTCCACATTGAATTCACAAAAAATTCAAACTGAAACTTTTAAAAATCTAGAATCTGAAAACCACTAAGAATCACTTAAAAATCTGTAAAAACTTGTTTCAAAACCCTCATCTAGAACCCATTTTTCCTAGTGTGAATGAGTCCCTAATGAGGCCATAATCTGATTTTCTAGGCATTAAAATATTCATTTTCTATTCTTGTTTTTTGCTTTCATATTTTTTTTACTTTTTGCAGAATTTTTGTTTCATAAATTTGATCATATCTAGCTTAATTTGGTAATTTCAAAATTGTATTTACAAGACTTCATTTTTATATTTTTTCATAGTTTAATTAGTAAATTACCTTGTTTAGAATCTATAAATTGCATTCGAGGTGATTGGATTGCATTTTACCCTCTTTCTATTTTGGGTTGGCATTGAGTTTTTAAGACTTGTATGAGCTTTACAACTTTGTGTAATATTAGCAATATTATTGTGAGACATAGTTAGAGATTCATGTCATCCTGTGATACACCATTCATTGTGGATCTTGGGTTTTTTAACTCTCTTTCAAATAGTGTTGATAATCAACCCCCTATGGATCATAGCATGCATACCTCATTTCCAATGACTTCCTTACCTACAACCAATGTGCATGATTTTGTTTATGTCTAGTAAGAAAACATAACAAGAATGGATGAAGATGTAGAAAAGTTACAAGACCTTTTGCATAATGAAAATATGGATACTAGTCTCATTTCTACTTTAGATAACCTAAGGATACTGATTGAAACCGAAAAGGGAATGGAGGTTATGCGATGTCTAGGTCATCTTATCGATGATAATATGTCTACCATGACTAGTTTTGCTCAAGCTTTGGGGTATAATCAGAGCCAAGGTGGAACTTAAATTCCTTCTTCCATGATCCCTATCTCCAATCCTACATACACTACTACTCATATTACCACAACCATTCAACCTACCAAAAATGTCAACACTTCCTTAGGTATCTCCACTAGGAATCCTTCTAGTTTTGTGCATTCAAATATCATATCTCCTCAACTATCTCCCCTTACAAACCTTCAATTCACTTTCCCTCCACAAACACACACAACTCCACCTTATTCCCCTCCATCTCATAATACCAACAATGATCCCATATTTAACACACTTTTGCAAAACATGGTATTCCTCCAAAAAAAAAATACAACCCTAAATCAAAACAACAATGGACAACCTTTACAATACATCAACACCAATCTGCTATCCTTGGAGATACTAAGAACAAAAATTCCACAAGGTATAGAGGTTCCTATATTTGAGAAATGTGGTGGGAAAGGAGATATTTTTAGTCATGTTTCCACTTATACAACCCTATGTAGTGATTTCATCAATGAAGATAATCTTTTGGATAGAATCTCTTCCCTAGGACTTTGAAGGATACTGCTTTAGAGTGATTTTTATCCTTACCGAATAATTCAATTCATTCATTTAATGAACTTATTGATTCCTTTTACAACCACTTCCAAATTCATTATATGGGTCCCAAGATGACTCTAGCTAACCTGATGAAATGTAAACAAAAGGATGATGAGAAAGTCACTGATTTCATATCACGATATCAAATGATTTATTCACAAGTAAACATTAATATTCTTGATACCGACCTTCAAAGAATGTTTATTTCCAACTTTAAAGACAATATTCAAATAAATCTTGATATGATGAGATTTCCCTCCTTCACATAGTTATGCATATCCCTTCATGACTATCAAAATTCAATTAGTAGTCGTGATGTGAAAAATCTACCCACTCATCCTGAAAATTCTAAGTCCACACCTCAAAATAGTTAGCAACCTTTGAAGAAACATAATAGGTTATTTCTACAACTTAATTTCCCTCAACGAAATCAACAAGTTGATAAACAAGTGGCTGGTATAAAGATGAAAAATCATTTTTCCTTTAGCGATAGGAACATAAAATTTACCCCCCTATATGATACCCTTCATAATATCATGTTTCAGCTCATGCACAAGAACATGATTTCCTTACCTCTTGGGAAAGTTCCTAATCCTAATAAACCATTACCCTCAAACTTTAGATCAAACTCTTATTTCCATTACCACCAACAAAATGGACATGATACCAAATATTGTAAGCATCCTAAACATCTTGTGCAAGAACTCATTGACTCTAATCATCTTCTAATTGGAGGTGTGAATGATCTGTAGCTCTTCCTAACCAAAACTTACAAATATTTACAAATCCCAATGTTTAAACACACTATTTCATTTGTCAAATCTAGTGAAACAAAGAATGATGTGATGAATTTTGGCATAGATGATGAGACCAAAAAAGATGAAAATATTGACGAAGCGATTATAGTGGTGTCCTTTATTCAAGCTAAAGCTTGTATGGGACAAACCGAAAATACCCTTGATATTTCTTTCTCAAAAAAAGAAATAATCAAACATGCACTTGATGGTCCTCTTTACATAGCTTGAAGAATCTTAACAAACACAATATTTTCTACTTTATTCAAACTATCTAGAATTAGGGTTAATATTCACTATTTTTTTAGTCAAATTAGCTTTTATCCTATTTTATTGATTTATTGTGGTTCAAAATTTTCTTTAGAGAGTCATTTTTTTGTCAAAACCTTTGAAATTGCACCTCTTAGTCAAGCCCTAGGTTTGAATTGAAAAGAAAGGTTTAAACATTTGAGTCGAAACCCAATATTTCTCTAAATTCACACTATTTCCAATGGTGCCCAAAACACAAACCACCAGCTCTGCAACAACATCAAGATTGGTCTCCCAAGACATGGTTGATCAATTGAAACCCTCCACTAATAGAAAAGGTTGAGGGAAGAGCTCTATTTTATGGCATTATAATTAAAGAAGGGTTAAAGGATAAACAATGTTTCATTAGGGATGTCAAATTACCATTCATTGGATGAAAATTGTTCCAACATTGGTTCACGAATAGAAATATGGGCATTCCCGTTTGCAACCCTTGGAGATTGGACATGGGAAATTTGGTAGTTCCCAATGTATACATGGATATAAACCTACTGAAGGATTTTGCTGCAAGGTATGACCCTGTTTCTAGGGTGGTCAAGGAATTTGATGGTGTTGAAATGTTGAGGATAACTAGAGAGGAAATTGTAGAAAGCTTCCAACTACATGAGTGGAACAAGGATATGATTCCCATTGATATGGATGTCTTTAGAAAAGAATATGTGAATACTAGGGTGTTGTTCAAAACAATAATGTTACCTATGCACACTGCAAGTACCAGGGTAGGGAAGAATAGGAAATAAATCAAGATTGGTAGAGATGAATTAGAACCCTTCCCTGTGAAGTATTTTTCTAACTACTTCAAGAAAATAGTGTATTCCTTATGCCAAATTATTGGTTTTAATCCACCAGACACCCTACCAAGGGAGTATAGTTATATGATAACACATTTACAACAACTATCGTTTAATTTAGTTTATGACTATGCCACATATTTCGTAGAACATATCCACAAGGGTTTGGTTGAATTAAAAGGTGGAAAGGACTGGGTAAAGTTCTAGTGGTATTTTATATTAATGGATATGTTCTTATATAAATGAGAGAATAAGTTTGGGAAGGATA